>WUAM01000431.1:78176375-78188139 GCA_024336885.1 Actenoides hombroni | reverse complement strand
TACTTGTGTTTTTTTTTCAAGAGTTCTGTGCTATTTCTACTTGAACCCATTTCTGATACGCCTCAGCTCAGCGGTGCCAGCTCCCTCTTGTTATGCAGTTGAAAAACCGGGGCCATTAAAAAAAAAAAGGATACGGTGTGATTTTTGTTTTGCAGCACCGCATGGAAAATCAGTTGCTGTTCATAACAGCTCTGTGGTTGGTTGATTTAAAGCAGGAGGGTGACTTCGAATTGACAAGCAGGCAGTTCAGGAAAAAGGATATTGTGTCTTTAAGGCTTTCTGACTGATTGTGTTTAACTGCGCTCCTCAGCAGGCAGTAATTAGGCGGTAGCTTTGCTGAGGAACTTAAAGCAGGGGCTGTGTTGGTCTGTGCTCTTGAATTTATATTAAACAACAACAACAACAAAAAAAACCAAAAAGGCACAAAAATTCTGGATTTGAACAAATGGGATTTTTACTGTGTTTTTAGCCAGTATGGGAGCAAACAGAAAGCAGACCCCCAGAGGCTCCTGAAGTTATCTTCCCATGCAGATAGTCTCCAGGGAGCTGTGGTGCTTGCGGAAGGAGGCAATGAGACCCATTATAGAGGCACATGACACTATTGCTGAAGGTCAGAGTGGTACTGGAATAAAAGAGAAGCTGCTGGTACAAAATGGCACGGCTGCTGCATCTTCTGGGCCCGTTCGCCGTTCTGATGGGGACGTAGCTCCAACGCTTCGTGAACGTGGATTAATAAATGAGAGTACGTGATAATGACGATGGCCCAACTGGTGCTTTCCCCCAGACCGCCGCAGAGCAGCGGAGAACGGGAATCGCGGATAAAAGGCAGCCAGTAAAATCCACAGCTCGTGCCACTGCCCGAGGAACGCTTTGATTTGAAAATACCCTGATAGTTGGAAGTGGACACTGTGGTGCTCTGGTGCAGGAGCTGAACGCAGGAACGAGTGGTTGAACCCGCTCCTTTCGAGCGTCACAATAGCGTGCCGCGTTGCGGAGGGGAGTACCACAAAGCTGGGACATGGGTTGGTTGTAAAGAAGCAGGAGCTTCACAGGCGTACTCTTCTTTTCCCCTCCCATCCCTACTTCCATTGCTGCTATTTTAACACTTGTGCTTGGACGTGTCGTCAGTTAACGGCAATTAATAAGCTTTGAAAAGGCTCGAGATTCCATTGCCATTTATTTCTCCCGCAGCCTCTTTCACCACGTGTTAAAAAACGAGGTAGTTCGTTTGTTTACTTGATGCCTTTTCACTACTGGAAAAGGCTTGGAACTAGGTGATCTTTAAGGTCCCTTCCAACCCAAACCATTCTGTGATTAACTACATAAATAAAGCCTATGTTTTGGTTTGGCATCGGGTAGTAGATATCTCCAAAAGGTCGCATTTCAAGTGTGATGAGCGTTATTTCTACTGTGAGGCCTAAGCTGCTTTGTGAGGTCCAGTAGAACAATTGTGATGCTTGTGACTCAGATTCTGGAAAGAACTGCTCTCTGTAGCCCTGACACTGGTTCTGATAACTTTGAGGTACAGTCATTAAAGTCAGGCTCCTTCAGCAAACTCCATGGTTTGATAAATCTTTTTTATTTTATCTCCTTTGTTCACACGTTAACAAGAAAGTAAATTAGAGTGTGAGCTGGCAAGAGCAGCGCACTGAGCAACGTGCTTTTCACAGGAACATTGTCCCGAGGTTTGTAGTTTTTAAAAAGGTTTGATCCAAGTCAATTACTAAAGCTTATCAGAATTCTCTGACCGAATGTTTAGAAGAGCCAGAACTCTTCTGGCTCTGAAATTCCAATTACAGCTGGGCTTGCAACAGCAAGATGGATTCGATGCCACTGCCTAAAATTCGCCCATCTTTATTTCCCACTTTCAAGGTCAATCCATTTTGTGTACTTCGTAGATGCTCTTTGAAGCTGCAACATCAAGGATTATGGAACATCAAGGATTAAATTGCCAAAGTAATTTTTTTTTTCCTGAAGTGACAATGAGCCCGATTCACTGTCAGTTAATACCAGGTGGTTTTCCCCCTAGTATTAAGTTCTTCACAACTGTGGCTGTATAGGACACTATTCACAGGGGCTTAACATGGGGAGGAAAATGATTACATTAAATCAAATATAATGAATAATTCATTACATCATGTTTTGTAATCCTGGTGTTAAGTATAAAACCAGTGGTTTATTTTTCAGCAAAATGTTTTTGTATCATTTCAGGCAGCATAGAGTATAAAACAATAACTGCATACATAATGTGAAAAGCCTACGGGCACAGGAGAGCCCTGCTTGGTGCTTCTGGCTTCATCTGGGGTGTCACAATATCTGTGCTTTGAGGCAATGCCTACGAGTGCCCACCTTCCTTTGGAGTCTTCTGGGGCCAAGGGAGTGTCTGGCTTTTAATTTGCTTGTAAATTATTGCCCCAGCTCTTATACCTCAAATTCAAAAATCAGGGTTTTTTTCCTGTTATCTTGCTAAAACTGGGCACCTCTCATTTACTTCTAGGGTTATTCTACTGAGAATAAACAACTCAAAAGTGGAAAATCTTTCTGTTTTTTCCTGTCACATCTCTCCTTCTTTCCCTCTCTTTCTCACATGTACTCGTGCACATGTCTGGACACAGGTAGGTACTAGACATGTGTATATATATCTATATATATCCACACATACTTATGTGATATTTAGATAGGTAAGCATCCAGCAGCTGTCAGTTGTAGAAAAGATAACATAATATGAAATTTACCCCCCCCCTTTTTTTTTTCCCAAAACCAATACATTTTTTTCTAATATTCATCCATGTCTTTTCTGAGCTGGATTTTCTTAGTGTTGTTTCGGGGGGTTTTGGTGCATGGCATTATTTGTTGTTTAATTTTGTCACCTGGTAAAGCCTCTCTCTTTTTAGGCTGGAACCCTCACTGGAAGAAAGTTGTTTTGCATCCTCAGTGCCACAGTTTCCAAATCAGATCTACCTTAATGATGGCCTTACACGGGCTGATTATTCTGCTCTATTCCAGGCTGAAATAATCATGTACCTGGACCATCTGCTTCTGCCTTTCCCAGCATCTTCCCCTGGCCAGCTCCAGGGCGCTCGATCTGCACTGGGGCAGATTCCCACCGAGGTGGCCCTGCATTTGTCCTGGGGGAAAGGATGGACTTTGACAGTGGATTTCAAAGCTGTTTAACAAAGCGTTTCCCCTTTCTGAGAGTAATAGCTTTTAATAGCCCACATTTGCACACAACAGCAAACGTATCACCCTTGTAACGCAGCACAAATATCTTCTGGAACCCATTTTTAGATTTAAAATCACAAACTGCTGATTAATCATAACGGTCAGTCATCTCCAAACTACATTAAGAAACTTGAATACTCGGAGAATAATATATGGTACTAATTTCAAAGGCGGGTACAAATATAGCCCTTTGGATTAATGTATGTTTCTTGAAATGTAGTGGGATGAATTTAATTCATTTTGTGGTGTTCATGGCATTTAAAAATGATTTTAGAGAATTGCTATGGGAGGCATATCTTATTCTTTTAATTAATCTTTTATTTAAAGAAATGCTTTCACCCACGATACTAAGGGAGGACATCATAAACATGCTCAGGTAAAAGGTAATATGTTTAGAGTTTAATTGTAATATTCTGTTAAGCATTTTTAATGGAAAACCTGATGACCCAATTATACAGCAAAAGTGGAAAATCAGAACACAGTATCTGGGTTTGAATATAAAAATGCTGAGATGCATAATACATAGGAGCTTGAGATCTATTCTGCTTCTTGTCAAGGAGGTATAAAATTATCAAGAATTAACAGAGAGCAGAAATCAGACCCTGGAAAAGAGCTGAGCATTCTGGAGGGAAATATAAATTATATTTTAACTTAGAATAGTAGCCTGCCTCTCTGTGCAGTGCAGAATCAGTATTTATTTATTTTTTTTTTTAATTTTCCCACACTAATTTTCCCATTCTTTCTGTACTGTTACGCTATTCGTAATGACATCAGCAAAGACTTTCTTCCCAGGCTAGATCCTTCCCACTGTTGAAAGTCAGCCATAAAATTAGCTGGTTTGAGAAGAGATTTTTCCAAATACCTGGCATCACTGAACTCAGTCAGGAGCTGGATGGGTTTTTTTTATCTCAAAGATTCTCCCTTTCCATCTAAGCTGTGGTTCCCAAGCTGAGGAAAAGAGTGAGCCCAGGAAATGTAGTTCAGGCTACTACAGGTGCATATGAAAGAAGAGCAGAAGCTATTGGGGCAAATTCTCTTCCCAAGGTGCGTGAAGGGTAGGAAGCAAGCAGATGAAGTAAGAGCACGGCAAGGAAAACTAAGTCCAGTACTTGACATAGTTTGAAAAACTGAGACTAGCCCATGTAATCCATTTCTGCTTCAGTCTGCACTATAGGTACAATGTGCAGTCAGGAAGCTAGTGCTGCGAACACCAAGCAAAGTTGTAGGATCTCAGGTTAGCACAAAAAGAGTTTAGAGAATACTTAGGTAACACAGAGGCTTCCAAATTGCCTGGGCCTAATGAAACTCCTGCTATAGATTTAGCTAAAGCAGCTCCACTAGGTGATCAACTATCTATCAACTAGGTGAATAACTGTCTAGGTGACCCTGCTCTGGCAGGGGGGTTGGGCTAGATGATCTTTCCAGGTCCCTTCCAACCCTGAACACTCTGTGATTCTGTAACTCTGGAATATTTTCAGAGGTGAGATTTTTTCAGACATATGCCTATGGAGGTGTATACACATGTATATATTGAAATATGCATAGCCCTGCTCTGAAATTTGCTGCCCTGGTTGGAATTGCCTCAGCATCTCAATTTCATGCAGTCAGTTGAACAATGTAGGAATATCGGTGGCAAAATAAAGACAGTTAGGTGGAAAACATAGTCAATAATTAATCAGCTGAATAAGAGCATTCGTTTTTAATAAATATTTAGAAGGGTGCATAGAAGTATCACGCTGCACTGCTGTACATCCAAGAATTTGCTAAGTAGGAAATTCAAAGCACCTTAGGTGATAACTTCAAATAGTACAATGTGTCTGACAAGCCCAGCATCATACGCTGGCTTATTTTGAATTCTGCTTGGTGCTGAACGTTGCTGCTGAAAAATGTGCTGACTTAGCATTTGACATCTTGAAAGTGGTTGGTTTTTTTTACCTCGTGTGCAGTACGCTGCTGCCTTTTTGGTCAGTGAGTTGGCTGCTGGCCCAGAATGGAGCCTTTCGATCCGTTTTGGGTTCGTAAGGCCAAAGAAAGAAAAATAGAGTTAACCAGGTAGACTGCCATGTGCTGAGGAAAAAAAGCTCAGTAGATTATGTGTTCTAAAAGATTTGTTGGCTTTTTACTTTGTTCATCTATTCAACATAAAAAATGCTTCATGGGGAAATTTTGACAAACCCTATTTTTTATTTCTTTTTTTAACTTGCCTTTAGGCCAGATGTTTTAGTGGAATAGCCTGAACAAAAATCTCTGTACCGGGCCAACTCCCACGCTTGAAGACAAGTATGTGCTCAAGTGCCACGCTGAATGGGGAGACAATTACTGAAAGAAGAGCAGTAAAATCTTAAACAGAACTTTAGTGAATGGGAGTCCTGCAGAAAAATGCTAAATTTACCAATGTAAATACAATGTCATGTGACTTTAAAGAAAATTGTTGGGTTCTGTGACTGGCTCTGGCACAGATTTACATAACAATGTGTAAGTCACTTAATCTCCTTTTAGTTTCTCCATCTGTACAATAACACCAGCTCTGGGGCAGTGTTGTGAGACTTAGTTAATTGCATAGAAATTATTTAAAGATCTTTCAGTGAAAAGTTGTATTGATGCTTTCAGGAACACAACCCTTTTTCAGCGAGCGATTGTCTTTTATCTTCCCTTAGAAATGACATGAGCCAAAGAAGTAACTCTCTTTGACCGGTGCTCATTGCATAACTAAATTTTGAAGCAGCCTAAAGAATTTTCACAAGCCAAATAGTCTGGATCCTGGGGAGGGAGGATGAGAAGGAGACAGAGGGAAAGATCATTTCCCTTTCATTCTCCCCGGGACAGCAGAATTTGGTAAGGCACATGTACATGCACATAGAGCTTCTCTCTCTCCCTGACTTTAGCGGCTGCTTCACTGGAGCAGCCCTAATGATATCTCCAAGTGGTCAAATGTCCAAGCTGCAGTATGGGCAAAGAGTTGCCATGGTTGCAGAGTGAAAAAGGAGGAATCAAGGCGGGGGGGGGGGGAGGAGGGCAAGGGGAATCGTACAGAAGAAGGTAAATCCATGTGAGAAGCAATAATAATAATCCGAGGTAAAGTGGCACTCCCGTAGTGTGTTTTGTCAAAACAACAAAGACCGAATTTTTCAACAAAAAATCATTTTAAATATTTTGCTTGAGCCCCTTCATTAATTATGCTGCCATTCTGCCTGCTAGTATAATTAATAGTTTTACAATTCCTTCCTTCTAAACTGCTCTCTCAACTCCTGACTGAGGACGGATGAATGTTGATGGCGAGAAGAATAGAAATGAAAAAATGACATTAATGAAGATTCAAAATGCGTGGTTGGATGGCAGAGGTTTATTTTTTACAACCACAAGAAACTGAGGAGAGTCTAGGAGCGTGAATATTCCAAGCAAAACCACCTTGCTTGTTCGTACCAGGTATTATAATAT
The DNA here is from genome assembly GCA_024336885.1 of Actenoides hombroni. Taxonomy (NCBI): domain Eukaryota; kingdom Metazoa; phylum Chordata; class Aves; order Coraciiformes; family Alcedinidae; genus Actenoides; species Actenoides hombroni. The sequence continues at coordinate 78,181,479 of WUAM01000431.1, read as the reverse complement.
GCACATACATATGAATATACAAAAAGAACACCAAGTGGACAGAGCTGTGAGAATCCACTAAGATGCCATGGTGACAGGAGACCTTATGAAAACCCAAACAGATAGCAAAGGGTTCCTGAATGTAATGAGCAGCACGGCTGATTAGGCAGAGAGACCACACTGTGCAAGAATGAGGCCTAAAGCAAAGAGCAGCCTGAAAGGAAGCAGGGAGAGAGGGAGAGGGGGACTTGGAGGAATGAGATAAGTAGACTTACAGCCAGAAACAAAGGCAGAAAGAGATCTGTAGGGCTTGTAGGAGAAGGAGTTTGGTATGCGGCAGACAATGGAGGGCTTAGAAAGGAGCAGTTCGTCTTGAGCCTTCAAAGAGTGCCAAGAGCTTGGGGAAAAAGACTTTTAAGAAGGAAATGTGCCCATAGCAAAGATGTGAGTGAGAGAGACCAGGGGCAGGGGGGCAGCTGCAGGTGACCTGGGCATGACCCAGGCAAAAGATGGCAGCACATGTTGGGAAGGCAACATGAACCTATGGGCACAGTTTAGAGCTACCAAAGGCTTCTGCCAGGGAGCTGCAGTCCCCATCTTTGGCTTGCTTCCCAAAAAAAAAGCAAGAATTTCTGTCTTCCCCTTAAAAAAACAGCCGGTGTTCTTGGTGAGCGCTATTTGTCTTCCTCTCGGGTGCTTGTCCCGTAGCCTTCGGTTCACAGGAGGACACTCCTCTTCAGCGATGGGTTTTGAATCTTGTTTGGATGTTCGACATGAAGTTAGGGTGAGAACGTTCGTAACGCTTCCCGACTTCAGCAAATGCTGCACAAATCCTTATTCTCTGGCACCATCCCAGGGGAGATTGGTGGGGGCTCTGAGCACCCTGCTCTGGTTGCAGATGGCCCTGCTCCCTGCAGGGGGGTTGGACTGGAGGAGCTTGGAATGTCCCTTCCCACCCAAACCAGTCGGTGATTTTATGATCCTATGCTAGTCTCATGCAAACATGAGTAAAAACTCGCACATTTTTCAGGAAAACCTTTAGTGTAAACTTATCAATTATTTAAACAGCAGTATTTATATACATTTAGGAAATTCTCTGTGTTGACGGCTTTAAAAATCCCATTTACAGTCTGTGTAGTTTATGACTGAATTTCTTTTGCTTTTTATTGCCATAATATAAATTTGAAGAGGAACTCAGCTAAAGGCTTGAATTGATGGGAGTGTGCTTGTGCTAATATTCCTGCAGTTTGGTAACGGACTTTGTACAAAAATAACATACATATTCATAAGCAAAAGTCTTTGCTAAAGCAATTTCAGGTGAGTAGCTTGAGCTAGTCTCAGCTAACTTCTAAAAACACCTTTAAACTTTGTGCCTGTAAACTCAACACCTTCGAAAGAGAGTAACTGTTCTGTGGAGTGGTTCTGTGTAATTCTTAGTGGCTGTGGTAATCAAACATTTATGATTAATTTGTCCAATTCGTTTCTACCCTTGATTATTTTTCCCCCCTTGCTTTGCTCTTGTGGGTATATACACCTGATTTTATGGTATTTTATTTTATTTTTTTAATTAAGGACGTAGGAAATACTTTGCAGTCAAGAAAGCCTCACAACATAAGTTCTTATGCAGATTCTCAGCATTTTCATTTGTGGTGGCAAGAAAATACTACTTTAAGCGGCACTGATGTGAGTGGTCTCTTTGGTGCCACAGATGTGTTGGTTATTAGGTAGACTTCACTCATGTAGATGTGAGGAAAGCTTTTATATTTCTAACAAGAATTGGATATTTAGATGGAATAGGAATAACTCAGTGCAGGCTTTTTCAGCAACTTATGGGATAAAATTTAGGGTTATGCTAAAAAAAGCAGCTAGAAGATATAATTCTGTAGCACCAGATTCTGTATGACAAATGTGGAGTGACGTTTTCTTGAATAATGAATTACCTAACAGCTAATAATTAATTAGATCCTTGATTAATTCAATCATCTAAATTAATTTTAGTGGATCCATTTCCAGTGTGCTGAAGCTCTGAAAATAAAAGCAGGTAGGATTTGAGTCCAAAACAATATCGTGCCCCGTCGACATGAAGGCAATGTCACTGAGAACACCGCGAAAAGTCCAATTTCACCTGCAAGGTGGAACCTGATTCTCATATTCTGAATATTCCCATGCAGGGCTGTTACTCCCCTACAGCAAATGCGAAAGGAGTGCTCAGGTCAACTCACAAATACCTGGCTGTTGGAAGGGATGTGAGTGGCCCAAACAGCCAGCCACGTTCATTCCCCGCAGTTGGATACGCTGTCATACTACTGCAACCTGTAGTATGTGACAATTACACCATGTCACCGTTAGCAACTGACTTGGGAAGGCAGATTTTATACAAGGTCTTCCAGTGGTGTAAATTGGCATAGCCCCATTTAACTTAGCTGAGGATCTGACCCTTGACGTTGTCATATTATTTGGAAATGCTAAATTGTGTAAATATTCATATTCTCTGCTGCGTGATTTTTATTCTAATCTGGCTGAGCATATTCTATATTATAAGTTACATATTAATAAACCAATTAGTGGATTTTTTTTTAATTATCTAATTAAATTTTCATTTTAGCTGCTTAAGATCTTGTTTAGCAGCAAATCTAGTTTCTCCATGGCAATAGTGAAATAGGAGTTGAACAGAATGGTCCTTGAAAATATAGTATAAATCTGAGACCTTTATATGGAGTGACACTCTCTTCACTTTCTTTGATGATAGTTCTTACATACAAATGCAAATGTACATCTCTTTCATTGTTGTATGTAATGTGATTTAGCTCTAATTGACTGGAAGTTGTGAAAGTCTGATTTAGAACTGAATACGTAGATTATAGCTAAATACACGAAGTGGGGCTTTTAAAATACAGGAGTATCTTTTAAATTCTCAGCTCTTTTTATCCTCTTGCTCAGAAGAAAAAGTATATAACTTTGATCTGAAGAGTGCTGCACCACAGCCATGGCACAGCGACAGGAATATGCAGGGTTATTGTTTCTCTGCTTGCTTGCTTTTTTTTTTTTCTTTCTTTTTCTTTTTTTTCCCCCCCCAACCATACTCAATAAAACAGCTCCAGATAGGAACACTGTGGTATTAGCTGAAATCTGAGTGTGTGAACTCTACCATGGCCATTTCTCTGAGAAGGCAGAAACCTGCAAGGTAAAATTTCAGCCAGAGAAGTCGAAGTGTGAATGTTTCCCCCTCTTTTATTACTCACTTTATGAATTAGTCCTAGTTTACTTGTTTCAATTGGTGTCGACATATTTTTGAATACTATTAGCATAGCAATCAGGCCTGTTCTCAGGTTATTGAATGGTGTGTTGACTTCCGAAATAAATAGATATGCAGTGTGAAGGACGAGCTGTCACTTTGGGAGAGCTTTGCTCATCTAAATTAAAAGGGACTTCTAATTGAAAACTGTGAGAGAAGGAGGGTTAGGGAAAGAGTGAAACCACTCGGTCCCTTTGACCTTTCACGGGGCTGTGATAGGAGATATACAGGAGGAGGAGGAAAATGGATATAGTATGTGACAAATAAGTAATGGCATGAACTTAGACGAAAATAGCGACATCACAATGTGGTGTTTGCATTATTTCCACTGTCTCTCACGTTGGGTTTTTTTCCTGCTCTGTTCTTTATGAAAGTGACCTGGGGAAGTCTTGGTTTCGTGTGATTCCCCACCAAACTCGGTTGTAATTCCAGCATCTAAACCAAACCTCCACTCAGTCACCCAGTTGCACTGCAGTCCAGGTTTGGGCTGAAGGCCACTGAGAAGAGTGCAAATATTCCTGTGGAGTTTAACAGGCTTTATACTAATTTCTAACAACCCAATGCTATGGTGTCTTGCATAGTCTGCTCATGACACTCATGTCTTTCAAGGGAACCTTGTCCTCTTGCTGAGGGGCATTACTATACCGTGGGGGGCATTACTATACCGTGGGGGGCATTACTATACCGTGGGGGGCATTACTATACCATGCCATGTCCAGGACTATGTGGCAAGCAGCTTTACTTTTTTCTCTGTTTTCCTAACTAATTTTCTTTTGGGTTTTTTTGTTCTGTTTTTTTTCTAATCAAGCAAATGAGTAAGTTCAGTGAAGCAATTACAGAAACTTAAGACCACAGATTAAAAGAGTTTACGGTTTATCTTATCTGAACAGTTCCCCTCTATCCAGGGCTGTGTTTCTTCCTTTTCTTTTTCATTCCTGCCCTTTAAGGGTTAACAATTGAGGCCTGTCTATAGCTCATTTCTATAGTAACAGCAAGACTGAGACTTTTTTATGGGCACCTAATAATTAGAAAGTGCTAGAAGGTATAACAATATAATGAATCAAAACTGATAGACTTGTGGGTTTCCATAGAAACATGTATAATTATGATAATCGGTCCCTGGCGTACCCTCAGAATCGTATACATTCAGTTAAATGCAATAAACATTAGGCACTATTTAGTGAGCTGTGATGCAGATTAACAGTGTGAGATACAGGGAGGCTATGAATAAAATTGCTGTACAGTTTATCTCAACCTAATTTCCCAGATTGCTTTAATAGGCATGCTATGTGGATGGGAAGAATTGAAAGTGTATTTTTGTTAGTGGTAGAGCTAACAAAGATAATATTTCATAAAGTGTCTGACTGTTAATTTTGATGCAGATCAGGACGTACCATGGCACGTTATTGCACAGGAGATCACTAAATCCACTGAGAAAATGGCTTGGTGGGGCTCAACTGAATTATTTATTTTGTGAATATGATATGGGGATATTCAGGTTTCCTGGGCTCCCCTTATCTCGCTGGCTTATTTCTCTCTTTGCTGGACTCCCATTTTAGCAATACACTCACCAGCGCTCCTGGTCAAATTCTAACTCCAATTTTTCCAAAGCAAAGCAAATTCCTAGTGACTTGATATGCAGCTGCTCAACATGACAGAATTTGTATTCTTAGTGTCCTGTTGTTGTGGTTGGTTTTGCTGGCTACTTGATTTATGGGTAAAACAGGGAATTATAATTCTGCAGTAGTCATTTCAGGGGCATTTAGAACTGTGTGGAGCCCCCCACCCCCCCGCCCCACCCCGCCCGACACGCCCCGTCACAGCACACAC
>WUAM01000431.1:78127648-78150542 GCA_024336885.1 Actenoides hombroni | reverse complement strand
AATCTCCCCTGAACCTTCTCTCCAGGCTGAACAAGCCCAGGTCCCTCAGCTGCTCCTCACCACACTTGTGCTCCAGACCCTTCCCCGGATCTGTTGCCCTTCTCTGGCCACGCTCCAGCCCCTCCATGTCCTTCTGGGACACTGGTGTACCTTGGAGTGAGGTGCCCAAACCTCACCCCAGGATTTGAGGGGCAGCCTCCCCAGTGCCCAGTGCAGGGGGACAATCCCTGCTCTAGTCCTGCTAGCCACACCAGTGCTGACACCAGCCAGGATGCTGGTGGCCTTGGCCACCTGGGCACATGCTGGTTCACCTTCAGCTGGCTGTCGACCAATGCCACCTATAACAGAAGATGGCAGGTGAATCCGAGTGTCCATACTGGGATGTAGCGTTCAGGCTGTCTGGTCAGGGGGGCTGAGAAACCTAACTCAGAAATTTCCTAAATATTCTCTTAAAAACATGATCACCTGCTTTCCCTCCCTGTCTCTCTCCTGTCACGGGTGCTGTGTGGTGATGCCGTGTTTTCGATAGCCTAACAACCCACACCCATTTCGAAGATGCATATTTATGCTGCTTTAAAAAAAGAAGAAACCTCCACCACTAGTGTGCACCTCTGTTTTCACAGTCAACAATCCTCCACCATTTCTGTCGTGAACTCGTTTTTCTTTGGACGCTGAAGATGTTCCTCGATTTCATTTTTTTGATTTACCACTGTCCAGATCCCAGGGGTATGGAGGATGGCTCCTCCAGAAGAACCGGCATTGTCTGCCTCTGCAGTTACATTGGGATTAGGGTCCCAGTCTGCATGGGGTCAAGGTCAGGAAGAGGGTGTACAGAAGAAACTGATGGATATTAAACATTTTCCTTGGCTTTGGTTGCAGAAAGATTTCGCTTTCTGAAAACTAAATGTTGAGTCACTTTGACCCAACGGGGTTCTGCTATGCCAAGAAAATTTTCCCTGGATTTGTTATGCTGAAAGCTTTTTTCCATGAGGAATTAGCCATCTGAAAATGTTTTGCTTTGAGTCATTTCACCTGCCTAACCTTAATTACCCGTAGCAGAGATCCAGAATGTAGCAGGAAACCTTTGGTAGCTTTCCTAGGAGAGCCTCAAGAAGAGAGAGAGCTGAGTTTTGCCCTGCAGCCATTGCCTGCTTCTGTAGGTTCCCAGATCAATCGCTGAGAGGGTGCAGAGCCAGTTGGCCACCAGGGCAGCAGCACATCTCCCACTAATGAGAGTGACCTTTCCACCCACCGCTTCACAGGACTGAAATCGGGGGAAATGAGTTTACTCGGCTCAGGGCTTATATAACGGGCGATGCCAGGGCTGAAATCCTCACTCGTGGTATGATGAATACATTGCAGATCCATGTGGAAAAAAAAATTAAAAAAAAAAAAAAAATGTGGAAATCAGACTGAAGATAAAAGGACTGCAACTGAACCAGCCAGATCCTCTGTACTTTCTGACGGGGAGCTGAAGAATAATGATGTCTCCAAGGTGTCTGTTCTTCCGTTTGGTGAATTACACATTTAACTGGAAAAATCACTATTGCTGAAGCAAAGGTCCTGCTGCTTACACCGTTTACAAAGGCCCTTAAAATTATGGACAAGAACATAGTTTTGTGAAGAAAGGGAGACTGCTGTGTGGGTTGAAGGGTAACGTTTAAAAGCTTTGCTCATCCCAAAGCAGCCACGTTACTTCTCATTGGCTGTTACAGCCAAGCTTGAAAAGGAGCCTTGAGGTCTTAATTGGGTATCTAGCAGCTAGTTAATCAATCCTTTCACTACCCAACACCTATAAAGTAGCTAACATATTTATGGAGTATTGTAAATATTTTACATATAAACCAAGGAGGAATTGTACATGATATTACACAATAGAAATATATTTCCAAAGGGAAAAAAAAACCCCAACCAACTAAAAATCAGGTAGAAGTGCTAAAATTAAATTCCAAACTGAAATGTGCTTTATTCTTAGCTAGATGCAGTCAAGAAGTTACACAATTGGATTTCTCCTGTTGAGGAGTCCGCAGAGAGCAAGTCTGGTGCAAACTGCTGCTACTCTCTTGAGTCTGGTGGATGTTGCACTGTCATCCTGTCGTCAAGATTATCACCTCTCAGAATTTCAAAGTGATTTGAGAACCTCATGGAACTTAGGCATTTACCTTGAGCCGTATTAAACTTACATGAGGTGCCCTGTCTGCATCTTGAGGTGCCAAAGTCCTTCAAATGTGAAAATACTGTCGTGAAGGTTCTGGAGATGCGGTTTAGGGAAGCGCACTGGAGACACCAACTGATTCTCAAGCTCATATCCGTTTGTGCTGACCCAATTCATCCCATCAATGTTTGTGGAAAAGTGAACAAAAAAAGGATACTTGGGTATTCATGTGCCTTTGAAAAGAAAAGCCAAAAGTGGGACAGATTATTTGTGGAGTGTTTCTTGTTTTTAGTAATCTCCTGTCCCCGTTACTAAACATCATTCACACATTCAGAACAGGATGGTACAGAGTATTACACGTCCCCACATGCCTACATTTATGGGCACCAGACTGTCACATCCAAGTCTGTCTCGTGTCCCTTATGATCTTTTGCTAGGGCAGGATAAATCTCTATTGGTGCCTAATCTCTGAAGGAGTGCCTGGTCTGTCTACGTGCAGAAAATATTTGGCCTTTGGTGCTTCAACATGAATCACTTTTCTCATTGACTTGGTCACCAGTTTATCTGTCCTTCACTGTGAATGAATGGCCATACTTTCAGCAGGAATTAAATGAGCACAGGTACTATGAACCAAGAGAAAGATGTCTTAAAGTGTGTTACTAATTATTTATACACTTCATCAAAGGCTCAGTGCTCTTGCTGTGCAACTCATAATCCTTGTCTAGCCATGGCCCTATCTATTTTTTTCTTTCTTTTTTTTTTCTTCTGTAATAGTCTTTTAGATAAAAATAATTGGGTACTTAAATATTTCTCAAGCTAGCAATTAAAAAATACTTTATTGCATAACCAATATATCTTGCGGTGAATGCATTACGGGAAAAGAAAACTGGCAAGCAGTCCACAAGTCAGAATCCAGACACAAGTGCCATGTCTTCTGCACAATCCTTGTCAGCAGCACAAACCAGGTTACGGAAGCCACTGATGAGACAGTACGATCGTGGTCATTCGCTGTGAATTCCATCGTGATGCCATCTTCTGTGAATCCCGAAGAGAGGCAAAAAATGGGTTTAAATCAGGTTTAAATCTGTCACCAGAATCTACAGTTTTGCGACGTATCAGGGGAGCAAATTTTGTGTCCACAACTCAGAAGGAAGTTAAGGAGCTGTTGCACTCTACGTGGAGTACATTCGTTTGTTTGGTTTGAGTCCCCCAGTTGTGTCATTATATATGCATAGTTATATTCAGCTCCTGACCTGTAATGACTGGGTTATTTCAAACTCTTAAGGAAAAAAACTTCTCCGTCAATGGTCTAAATTGCTATTAGAATGAAAGAATAATTTGTGATGGGAAAGGATTTTGAAACAAGGTGAACTCACTCTCTCACCTTCTGTAAATTGCTGTGGAGCAATTACAACAGACCTAACTATCTGAGGACACGGAGAGGATTTGTGGGAGATAATTAGTAATATGAAATGTTCGGACTACATAATTTCCACTTAAAATACCTCAGGTGCTCTGCAAAACTTTTTGGAAAGGCTAACAGTGGAGGGCACCTTTCATTTAACGAAGGTTGCGCTACCCGGAGCTCTGTAAAGGGCCCTTGATATGTAAAAGAACAGCCATATTTAGTCTTCTGATAGGAATATTCAAATGCAGCGCAAAGACGGGCCGTGACTCTCTACCATAGTTGCAGGAGCACCCAGCAGGTCAGAACTTTGAGTCCGACAACTCCTTTCAAGATTACTAATGAGTTTTACCATCTGTTGCACATAATATGTAGGAACTGTCTTTGTAGCCTGGGCTAGACTTGTGTTCCCAGGCCCTCTGCTTTCTGGCCCTTCCTCTCCAGTATCTCTCTTGCTTTCACCACTACCCCACCAGTAGCTCTCGCTAGCCTGCTAACACAGGAAGCGTCAGAGATGGCGATGTCCTGCACACCCAGATTGCCTGGCTAAGCTGACCCAGTTGGTACTTGGAAGAAAAATTGAGAAGTTTAGGATAATACTTCAGTTTTACTTAAAGAACTCAAAAAATTATCTACCAACCATCTAACCAGGCTAACTTTGGGAAAACTTGGGGGTTTTCCCTGCATAAACCATGGGAAAGCTATGAGGTTTTCCATGGTTTTTTTTCTGGTGTCCACATAAAAGGAGAGGATTGCTTATCTAGCCACCAAACCTAGCAGGGTAGAGTTGGCCTGTGGAGGTGGCTGCTGATTTTCAGAGCTAGACTTCTGAGACCAAAGACTTCTGCAAAAAAGGGTGAACACATTCATACACACGTAACAGGACTGAACTGTTTCACCAGAGAACATTTTTCTGGGCTCATTAGAGGTTCTCATAATGGCTTCAGCTTATCTTCCAAAGGCTGAGCCCAGCTTTGGGTGCTGTTTTGGAGGCAAGGCAGTGAAATGCTATCAGAAGGACTTCCAGGATGATGAACAAGAAGATTTTGGCAGTGTCTGCAATGACTTCAGGGACAGCCCTGCCAAAAATCCTGAAAGAAAACCAGTATTTCTGCGTTTGTTTGGTTTCCTCAGGTATTACTCACAACTCCTTCATGTATGTAGTGATCTTACTTGCAATGATAACACTTACTACAACACACTATTTCATCACACTAAAAGATATGTCGATAAACTCTTTCTACTCAACCATATGAAGGATTATGATTATAAATTCAAACACATCTTTTCATGATTAGAAGCTACTTAGCTCTTGAGTGGCTCACCAGCTCTGTGACATCTTTTTACAGGACTGAGGAAAAGAGCCTGCCATGGGAGAGTGGAAAAAGTGCTCTAAGGAATCTTCTGGATGTCATTTTCTTTTACAGTTTTATCTATTGTCTTTGATACAGTTAATTAAGCTAGTACTCCTGGCTGCCCACTTGGCCCTTTCTAGACTCAAAGACCTGGTAGAAGTTTATATAAGTAGAAGACCTGGCATGAATTGCTTTAACTTGAGGCAGTCATTGGTATGAAGCCAGGAATTGAACATGGCATGATGGTTTCCTTCCATCAGACCCCTCTGGACCTGCTCAGCACGTTCCAATTTCATTTCCTGATGGAAAATAAGTATTGCTACAGTTAGCAGTGCACTCAAGTTTAGGAAAAACATCATAGTGCAAATTGTGTACTTCACCAGATTGTTTATCCAAAACCCTGAGAGAAACCCAAAGAATTTCCATCACCATAAAAATCAGATGATGTCAATGAAATGGTGCAGATCTGAAAATACAGAGACCTACGTGGGCCCCTATTAATATCACACATTCTTGGAACAGGACGTGTAAATGCACGGCTTGCACGTGCATATGTGTGGTTTGGTTGTTTGTTTTATGTATATAACCAAACTGTTCACATTTTCTGAGTAAAGTTGCTCGGAATCCTTTGATCTTTAGGCAACGTTGCGGCTTGGAGATTGGAAACATTTGCCACCTAACTGTAAAGCCGAGTTACAAATGAGTAAAGATCCGCTAATTTATTGGATTAAACACTCACATATAGGTAGGTCCAGTGGAAATATCCAAGCTTGAAAGGAAATATTTAACCATAAGCAATTCTTTATGCCTCTAACGCTTTGTACGCGCTGGCCGGTTAAGCCTCTTGTCTGTATTCTGGTGACGTAATCTTGAATGCCTGGCATATTACCTTGATTCCAGATGACTGAGAGGGAATTTTCAAAGTGGTGCGTGAGGCACAGGGGCACAAATCCTGTTAGTAGCTAATGGGATTTTTTTTTGCACCTCCTGCACACCACACTGAGAGACCCAGCCTTGAAATTTTCATCATCTCTATTTGTTCAAAGCTGATGTCTTGTAAATACAGACCCTTCCGAATTGGCCAAGTGACCTGTGTTTGACAGGTTAAACCCATCATCACTAAACTGATCTTACAGATACCTAGAGCTGTTCCCTATTCTTTTTCCTGTTTCCTGCTCTTATTGCTCTGCCATAAGAAGAAAAGAAGATACCTCCACCCATGAGCGTCTTCGAAGAGAGTGGGACACGTGGCATGTCAGCTCAATTACTTTCTCTAGGAAAAGAAACTCGGGCTTTTCATAGATGCTCTTCTGTCCATGCTTCCCTCCAAGAATACAAGTAGTCCTGTTCATCTAGCGGGGTGAGATTAAAGATGCAGAAAGAAATAGGCAGCATTTCAAACTCTTGAAATATTTACTGTCAGGACAGACCTGATGCTCTTAATTAATCTGATTGTTTGCCATAGGTATTTTCATTTGATGTTAAATCTGCCCACTCGTGTGACTCCTGCAGACGGTGCAGAAAATCGTAGGCATCGGTCGCATATTGGCTGAGGCAATTAAATATTAGCATTTATGTCTTCAGTGTCGTCCTTAAAGCTTTTCTGCTTCTCATTCTTCATATTCCCTTCACCATACAAATGTCCAGTCTCTCTCAAAAAAACCACCACGTCACTGTAATATCTTGATAAAATTGTTGTCGTGGGTTATAACTTGTATCGTGAAGGAAAAAAAATAAATCCAGTCTGTTAGTTTTAAAATATCTTATGACAAAGGCATGTTGGGAACATGCAATATACTTTGAAAAATATGTAGGTAGGTTTCCTTCATAAATCCCAATGAAGGACTTAAATTTTCAGGTGAGACCTAAAAACTTCCCTGTGAGCAAAGTTCCTGCCCTTAAAGTTAAAATCAGTTTAGTTTATGCATTCAGAAATTCCTTGTTATTGTTCTGCATAGCAGAATATGTTTCTTTTACATGTTTGCCTGATTATAGATATTTATAATTGCTTCTTTCAAGGAAAACACAAATTGTTTGTTCTCATTTCATTAGTTTTTAATAGAATAGGGACAGCTTTTTTTTTTTTTATCAGCAGATTAGCTATTTATAATTTCATGTGCGCCACTGTACACATTTTAAAGCCAATTTTTGTAAGAAGTGTTTTGCTTATGTGTTAGAAAATATATGTATTAACAACAGTGAAGTAAAAATGTATTCCTTAACAGTAACAAAAAAGCATGATGATAACATCATGCCTAAAACTTCTAACTGTACTTCACTAACACTACTTCACTGCCTGAAGTACTTCTTGTGGTTAAATCAGCATGCAGTTGTCACAACCCCCCATTTTTCAGCTTGATAAATATTAGGTCTCTCTTTCCATCAGGAAAACAATTGTGCTGAGACAGAGTATTCCCGAATGATGTGGCCAATCAGTGGTAATGCCACTTGAGATCTCCTGATCCTCAAACTGTAGCTCATCCTGCCTAGACCAAACTTCCTTGAGAAAAAAAAAAAAGTTTAAAAACCCCCTAATATGTTGCTATTCTTTCTGAGAATCTTCTTAAGAAATGAATGAACCAAGAAGACTGCTGTGAATATTGTTCTCACCTATTTCTTTATGGAAATAGGATGGTTGCTGGTATCTTAACCTGTGGTGACTTCTTTTTCCCCTAAGGTTTGAGGTGGTGGTGAAGACACGAGAGAAGCAGCAGCAGGTGACAAGCAGCTTAGGGCATTTTCTTGAACCCGTGCTTGCAATTACAGCAACAAAAGGAAAGCTTCAATAATTCTGACCCATTTGTCTGGTGACAAGTTGCTTTGGAATCACACATGGCTGCAGATGTTGGTGCCAATTGCCTAAAAGGAAGCAAAAAAACCAAAAACCCAGGGCTTTTTTGGGGGAAATTAAAAAATGATTGGATAGTTTTTAATTAATTTCTACTTAAGAATGAGTTCATTTAAACACTTACAAAGGCTGAGCAGAAGAAGGTCTCTTCCAACCAGAACAATCCTATGATTCTATTCCATGGTCATATTTCAAATGCACTTAAAATGTTAACATTTTAGTTTGAGCGAGAGCTAAAATGAAAAGATTTTACCATTTCGGTGATAATTAGAGTAAACCAACGTGTCAGTGTTTCTTTGTGTTTTGGTACCTGTTATAACACCAGACCTGTTATGTCCTATGTATAGCAAGCAATTCTGCAAAGAGCTGGGACTTGCACGTCTTAGGAAAAAATGGAAGAGTCATCCCTGACTGGGAAACAAATTGTCATTAAACTACTCTTAATATTAAAAGAGAATGACGATTATAGTGCAGCTGTAATCAGATTTTCTGTGTTTTCTGATATCACCCGGTGACAATAACAAAATCAACATTTTAAGAAAGTGCATCTTAAACCTCCTCCAGAATGTCAAGATTAAAACAAAGGAGGGGATCCGTAAATCCAAATAAAAAGGCAAAGTGAAAGAAACATGTCAAAACAGTGTATTTTCCCTAAATTCTCTGCTGAAGGTATAAATTGCCAGTCTGACACAACTGCCAGTCTGAGCTCCTCTGGTTTGTAATCTGCTTAATCATAAAAGAAACTCTTTAAAGCAATATTTAGAGAAGAAAGAACAGAATTCCCAAACGAGTCCTACTTTCCCCGTTACCACTGTAGAAATATCCAGCTTGTCCTTTGATATGGCTCATTTCAAACAATAAATAGATGCTTTTCTCTGGAGATTGAGTCAATACACACTTCCCTTTAGCCGTGCAATAAAAAAAAAAAGTCACGCTACGAGAGTTCTCGTTTTCCTAATTTTCCACAGCCCTGGCAGATATTGATTGCGCACGTATCGATAGTTACATGAATGTAATCAAGCAAATGTAGTAGCTGACTAGTATTTCTTGCTGAGTACATCCCATGTATTTGTTATTTGAAGTACGTGACGCGTTTCTCAGATTAATCTGATCATAACGATTTTTGGTGTGTAGCTCCGTGAAGGAGTAAGACGTGGCTTGTGAGGTGAAAAAGAATAAATCCAGGGTTAAAAAGCCAGGATGGCTCCGTGAGGAAGCCTTATCCACGTCCATACAGCAGTAGGAGCCCTCAGTCATCTCCCGAGAGTCCAAGGTGTCTGTGCACAGGGTGTTTCGTGGGGAAGGTGATGATAGATACATGGTGCTGAGTAACGTGGTGGTTGCTGAGGTGGTTCATGGTCCTGTTCTCCCTCATTCTGCCACCTGTGATAGATCATCTACCAATGAAAGTGAAAAAAAAATATATCCTCTTTGGCTTGCCTTCCTGAGTAACAGCCTCATGTTCTGGGTCTCAGCTCAGTGGTTTGATGACTATCAAAGTCCGTGGGTCTTTTCGAAGCTACTGCTCCTAGATTTACTTATTTTCACAGATGCCTAAACTTTCACTTTATAACTTTCCAGCTTTCCTGGTTCTAAAAGGAACAAATCGAATCTAGAAGTTTGAAAACACCACAGAGCCAGAAATCCTTCATTGACATCGTTTTTTACTGCTTGCAGCACTGTATGCTAGAAATCCTCTCATTCGGAAAATTCATGCCCAGAGTAGCCGTGGCTGTAAAGATTATATAAGCTCACAAATACCTTTGAACATCAGCCGAACGCTTCTTCATGAAGCCTTGTCAGCTGAGGGGCTGTAAAGATGTGCAGATGTTTCAGGAAAAACACGTCCTACACAACTGAGATTGTTTTTTTTTGCAGAAATGAGAACATCTCTGATTATTTTTCACGCCGCTTCTGTGATGTTGAGAAACCTGCAAATAAAAATAAGGAATATTTTTCACCACAAACTGTAATTACTTTAATTATAGGATAATTATATAAATAATGCGTTTGAATGTGGCTTTTGGTTGTTGGTTTTTTTTTTCCTTTGTTTTCTAAATATTACCATCTTTCTATACTTTCTGATGGGTAAACAGGAAGTGTTTAAGTTTAGCTGAAGAGCAGGTGAACTGCCTGCAATGCAAACTAAGACAGTGAAATGATGATTAAGCTATTGAAAACTACCCAGCTAACAGCTCATTTTTAAGTGAGCAGGTGTACTTGGTCACTATAACTTTAAAAAGGGAAACCAGGTTTTAATTTGAGTTCTAAAAGCCCTGTTTATTGACGAGTCTATTGACAACCATGCCTGAAAGTTCTGTACAGAGCTAGAAATTCAGATTTTACTCCCATAGTGTCAATGGAAGGGTGAAGAACTTCCAGAGGTTTTTCCTTAGAGCAATCATTTGGGATTATTTCACTATAAATACACATTTCTATAAATTAAAAGTTTCGGTAACTGAACAACCAGGAAAAAAACCAAACCAACGATACCCAGCTAGTGAATGTGGATACGGGTTTTATTTTTTGACGTTTTAGACACTCCATTCTTGCCCTAGACTTTTATAGCTCCACGTAGCACCTAGTATGTTAGATGTGCAAATCATGGTCCTTGACATCATTCCAACAGGTAGATCCCCTTGCATAGCACTTAAGTGGATGAATCCAGAGGTTTTGTTTCACAGGCCTAACAGTGATTGATAGATGAACTCCATACCATCTAAATCAGGAAAAGGTAAACTTTGTTTACCTGTATTTAGCTCCGACTATCAAGTGTTCTGAAAGATCAAGCTGCCTGTGTCACTTACTAAATATCAACACACTTTCCTGACGAGTCAGAAAATCCTGATCAGTGCTAAGCAATATGAAAAATTAATACAAAGACTGAATGAATCCAGGCAGCGAGTAGATGTTAACACTCCTAGAATTGCTATAGGACATTTCTCGTGCTATTCTTGTTCTGTAATGGCATCGAAAGTATTTTATAGCATAACTGTGTGTGTTGCATGTACATGTCTCTTGGACATCATTTCTAAACCGAGAAAACTCAATGTTATTCTTGCTCGCAGTATCTGTCTGAGCTATAGGCATATCACCTTCTGGATCCATTTTCTGTGAGCTCAGTCCTATCCTAAATGCAGAGTTTATGGTGGGGTAGTAGACTGATAGTCTTATATATGTATTTTATTTTATTTTTTTAATTTAATTTTATTTTTTTTGCAGAGCAACTGTCAGAGAAATCACTTCCAAAGGGATAAAGTCACAAGTAGCATGCAAATGGAAAAGATTCCAGCTCCAAGCCTAAGCCATAATCGATGGCTTACCATTTCTTACAAGTCAGCACGGTCCCACCCAGTGCAAGTCTCCACCAGCCTCTGTGGAGGTCACGGTTAGAGCCCATTATTTCCTCTGCAATCTTTTCTTGGTCATGGCTTTTCTCATAATAAACTATGTACTTTCATTTCCACCCTCGCTGCTTTTATTCACCTCTCCATTGTTAGACAATTAAGTGGCAGAAGCTGTTAATATTATGTTAAAAAATTCATCCTATTTCACGGGGTTTTTTTTTTCCCAGTCTTGTTCCTCTATTTTCTTGTGAAAACATGGATGGAAACACTTAGTAAAACAAAAGACATGCAAAAATATCAGAAGTAGGACATTTGTAGCTAATCTTCAAAACTAATTGCCGTATGAATTAAAGAATTCAAACCAGCAACGCGCTGTAGCTTCCCAGAGTTTTTTTCTTGCATATAAAGGCTGTAAAAGATGTATGTGTATGAAGCATTTCTCAATAAACAGTATCAAAATCACACCCGAAAGGTCACTTGGAGTTCTCTTATATGCACAGTATCATCTGCTACATTAAATTAGGAAAGGTAGGAGGGGAATCAGTTTCCTTTAATGGGAAAAGATGGCAATTTCACCAACAAATAGCTCTGTGTGATGGCAGGACAGCTCAGGGAGAGGGAAAAATTGAGGGGAATTATACCACAGAATCAACATCTTCTCCAGCCCCTATGGGAAAGAGCTGGCCATTAGACCAGTTATTCTGACTGGATTTGACAAGTGCAGTATATGTTCATGCCAAGGGTAGTTTTTTCCCCAGATTTAGGTACCAGGTGTATTAAGTTTGTGGCTTGTGTACCTTCACTTAGTATCACTGTCCTTGTTCGTTCTTTAAAGGACACTTGCCACCGTGCAACTGTGGTGTGAGATGCACCATATATAGTGCATAGCTATAAATAACGATGCTGCTTTTTGGCTTTTCTTTGAAATTCCAAGAAGCCACTTAAACACATTGGTGTTGTACTGCAAAAATATGTGGTTCACATAAAGTATGACAATAATGCTGTATTTTCAAAGGTAAAACAAGAGGCTTTCCAGCAGAGTATTAGTTGACATCATGCAATGATAACAGCAGCTGTTCTCCTTTCTCTGCCCTAAATTTCAATACGCTTATGGTCTCTTATCCCTACAGCTCTCTAGATGTGACCTAAAAATAAGAATGCTCTCTCCAGGTACAGTGACACAATCTGTTTAAAAAAGCCCTTGGTTTTTCTTACTCCAGCAATTTGGAGTTAACTAGACCTGACCGATTCAGAGAGTCATCTCTGGAGTTACCACTTGGAAGCAGAATCTCAGGGCATCCCAGTGTAGCTGCTCTAGAAAAGGAACTGCATGATGCACCATGATCAGATCCCTCACGGACAAGAATTAAATCTAATTGGCTGAAACCATATCTTCCCACCATCATTCTTAACAAATGCAATTGTATCAAATTTAAACTGGGGTCCCAAAAGTCACATAATTCAAAGATCATGGTAATGTCTTGTAGAGCTCCATGGTAAACCCCATATCTTCATATTTTGCTCATTCTTTTCAGAATGCCTTTAAATCTAACCACTTCCTTTTCAGATGTAGTAGCTAATTTTGTCATGACTTGCTGGAGCCTAATTTGGAGTAGATAATCCGTTCAGTAACTTAATGCATCATAGAATGGCTCTCCATCAACTCTGGGTATTTCAGTCTTTCAAAATGCTGAGAAGTAGAGTTTTTAAAGGGTAATAAAAATGGTCCTTACTTGGAATTCATACCAAAAAAAGGACACTTTAAATGTGTGACAACATAGGTGTCCTACAAATACCTGTTTGCATCATTCAATCAACAAAATGGGTTTCCTGCTAAAAACAGTATAACAAAAGGTTATATGCTAAAAAGTAAGTGAGACCCAGGGTGAGATCCATGGGAACCAGAAGGTGTGGAGAAAGCAAGCCAAGGAAACATTAATTAGCAAGGGGTCTTCATAGAACACATAGAAGAGCAAATCCTTCTCCCGCTGAAGACAGTGGCAACTCTACAGTCAACTGCAATTGCCCAGTTCACCCTGACAAGGCACACAGAAATACTATTTACAGGGAGGGGAATGCGGCACTTAAACTTAGCATTTTTACATCAAAACACTAATTTACTGGTACTATTAGGACCCCCAAATGAAATTGGCTTTTGGGTCATGACTCATTCACAAACCCCTCTTGATTTGTGTCAATACATCAGTGTCGGTCGCCTTTGGTAACTCATTCAGACGAATGATTTTTAGCCCCCTGTGCTGTTCATGAACTGCTCGTTTTGATTAATTATGATTTGTGGGATGTTATTGGTCATACAGTGTATTTTCTGCTTCTTGATTAGCTGCCTGAAACTTTGAACAGAAGACAATGAGTTATGACTAACAAATAATGAACGGTGAGTAATGAACAATGTATTTTGGGTACAAACTTGGGCAATGTTGGTGATTCACAGACACTGTTTTGAATAGTGGGCCACAAATATTTGGAAATCTCTTCTGTCACGGTGACGAGAATAGCAGCAAATCTATGGTCACATTCATTTGTGACTACACTGCAAATGTATTTCTTGCATCACTCCACCAGCTCTGATGCTGAAGTAGATAGACAAACATCATGGAATCTCTTTAATAGGTGTCCAGGAGCTCAAACTGAGAAGTGATTCCAAGTAGAGCGCTGAATTGATTCTGAGTGTTCTTCTTAATTGCTCCTTTCCCATCTAAAATATCCCATAAGTATTCATTTTCAAGTCTCAATACAAAATAAACCTCCACCTGGGAATAAAGTCAAATATGAAGTGTTTTAAATGACATGGAACAGGTTAGTTTTCAGCAACTGGTTGCAGCTCCTGGCTTGACCCCAGTCTTTTCAGGTTACACTGGTGACATTCCGGTATGTTTATGGTAAATACAGAATAAAGGGCTCTCTGCTACAGTAGTTAGCTGCTTGCAAAATCTAATTAAGACTTCATACTCCTTAACCATTGACATTGTTCCTTTAATAGGCACTAAATTAGGCAGGCATATGTGTCATATATCATCAGGAAATCCAACACAGGAGGTCAGGACTTTTGTGACTTTCTGTGACATTTGAGTTGCTAAATCCCGTACACCCAATTATTCTTCCTTTGTTTTTTAGGGACAAACAAACCCAAGAAACCCTAAAATAAACTTCTTGGGGTGTCTTGTTTTAAGGCTGAAATTAGAGAGGGATTAACTTCCACTGAAAACAAAACTAATTTGAGCATTGTGCTCCCTTATAGGACCAACCAGGGGATCAGATGCAGAACTTCCTGTAGTTCCCTCAAACCCACCAGCAGGCAGTGAAATTCCTTGTTTCTAAGAAGTCATCATGAAACATGTTATAAATCAGAGCATCACAGTATTGTTTTGTCCAACCATTCCCCCAGCAGTGCCAGGGCACCACTACCCCATGTCCCTCAGCACCACAGCTCCACGGCTTGGAAACCCCTCCAGGGATCATGGGGAATTCTGGCTGCACTTCCCTGGGCAGCTTGTTCCCTAGATAGCTAACAACAGAGAGTCATGCATTACATTTTGTAATGGAGAGAGAAAATACAGAGTCTTTTATCACTGGGACCATTCAGAGCCAGATTTTCAAGGGAAAGACCAGTGATTAGTCTCAGTTTAATCACTAGTGGGAGATAGTTCCCATTACCCAATGATCTGATGGTTCAGCACAAATGACAAACTGTGCTCAGAGAGGTCCAAGACTCTATCAGTGTGGCTGGAGACTAAATCACCTTTCCTCTTTAGAGCGGATTGAGTTGTCCTTCCAAATTGGGGTTAAGGTCATTGGCAGGACAGTCTGAGACCGAGAGCATCTGTCTGAAATACACCTGGACTGTGGGTGTATTCAGAAATGCAGTTTCTGACACTGCCAGTCCCTTGACCTTCAGCAGCACACGAGCTTACCAAAATGTATGAAAAGAAAAAAACAAAAAAAGGGGGGGGGAAGCCTGGATATTTTTATCTGACTTCAGCTTCAAACTCCTCCGAATGGACCAGCAAGAGCTGCTGGATCGCATACATTACAGAGCCAAAAATAATCATGTGCCATGAAGAAAAAGAAAAAGCAAGCATTTTATCTTAATTCTAGCATAGATGCTCCGTTTCCTTTCTGCATGCGCGCTCACCGCTCTGCCTGCAAATTATCTGAGGTCCCCTCACGCTCCTCTGCCGACAGCGAGGTGTTTCCTGAAGCCCTTGAGCAATCCCGCCTTGGAGTAGATGGGCTGAAATCCCCGCACCGAAAAGCCAAGCGCAGGAGCCCTAAACACCCATCTGAGCCTTTTCCCCCCCCAAACTGACGTCGGGAGGGGTGCTTTGCATATGCTGATGAAACAGAGGCTTCCAAGTGCCCGGGGAGCCGGTGTCCCTCGCGTCCCTGCGGCACCGGCCGGTCCCGAGGGGCTCCGAAGGGTCGCGCTCGCGGGGTTTACCTGCCCGGGCTCCGCGCAGCGATGGCGAGAGCCATATGTGGAGCTGCAGGAAAACAGATGCTGTTTTTCCATTTGTGAAATCAAGTTGTTGGAAAGTAGTCAGCTTTCCGCTGTACGAGAGGGAGCTCATCCCACCAACCTGCAGAGCCGGTGTCAGCTTGGGTTGAGTTTGGGGGTTTTTTTCAGAGGTATTTGACAATATTTCTGGGTTATTGGCAGCTGGAATGGTGTAGGAAATGATGGTATGGAAATAATCAGCTGATAAAAGGCTTTGATAATAGGCAGGTTTTTTGATGTTCATAAACAAAGGGGGTGTGCAACCTGGATTTTGGCTGCCAGCTCTGCTTCCAGGCATACAGCTCTAGATGTACAGTAGGTTTACTGTAACATCTTGATTTATTATATAACAGACATAACCACCCAGTTAGAGTTCTTCTTACCCTCAAAACAATACCATTGTTCCCCTAGAATAAAATTCAGACAGCGTCCTGTTGTCAGATGAGCACCAAACGTGTTTGTGTTAAACCTACAATAGCTTTGAGGTGGTTATTGCCAAATTAAAAGGTGTGATATAACAGCAAAATGACTAATTCTTTTTCTTTTTTTTAAATCAGTTTATAATCCAACGCTGTTTTCTAAATCCCTGCGACACAGTGAAACAAAACTTTATGCAATTTGTTGTCCTTTAAATATACAATTTATTTTATCAGAAACGCAAAGATTTAAAAGAGCTGCTGGCTCCAGAGGCTCCAGGCTGATAAAAGGCATCTTTTCTATTACTCTGATTTACAGGACAGTTTAAGATACCAGAAACAAATAATGAAAACTTGCTGGAAAACAGCAAACAAAGACTAGCTTTATTTTACCAGGACTGTGCTGTCTAAGAGCCGGTGCCAAGATCTCTAGGATATTTTGTCAGCACGTCAGGATCTTTCACGTTTCTCTGCAGCACATCTATTCCCACTATTTCAGAGCTACGGGAACCTGTCCCACCTTCAGCATCAAATCTACTTCTTCCCAGCAATATACCTCTTTCCACTGATCAACATCCACCTCTTCTTCCCATTGACTAAACCAGACACCCTGTGGGGGCACAGAGGTAGGACGTATATTCAGAGTACCTGAATAATATAACTGAATATTCAGAAATGTTTTCTTGTAAGGAAGTGATGTACCTGCAATCCAAACTCTCAGCTTCTCCACTTCAGCCATTTAAGCGTTTGATGAAATGAAGAAATGCGATTTGAAATGGAAGAAACATAAGGCAAATACTTGCCTTAAAAAAGCGATTTCGGGTATAGTCTATATGCCTTATTTCACAAATAGAGGACACCCTCCCCAACCCCAAAAACCCCACAAAAACCAACTAACCAACATCAAACTACTACCCTGGACAAGTAAAATCCAATGGGAGAAAGCTTCTGAAACTCTGCTCAACCTTGTTTAACTCAATGTTGCCTTATTCTTTACCAAATGGTAGCAACACTATCGCTGTAAACGCACAGCATGAAATTCACTGCCCTGCTCTTGCCCCTCTCACTTTCCAAAGGGCTTCCTTTGCTCAGTGGCAGTTTTTTACATGATACCATTTGGAAATTTGGAGAGGTGCAGAAAGCAGCTGATGGGTGAGATTCACATGCCTTGGAAAACTTTTTCTGCAGAGGATTAGTCTTTTTTTTTTTTTTTTTTCAGAAAATACCCTAACCTCAGAGCCCAACTCTTCTTTTTCAGCAGTTGTGGTTTTTGTAGCCAATTACACGTCGCTTGTAAATGGAATCGTGTCCATCCCAAAAAATAAGTGAAAAGAATGGAACCTACCCCATGGCTGAGTCACTACCCTTTGTCAGCCTGGGCTACTCAGGGTAGGTAGGACTGAGAACCTCGCCCTCGGAGCACAGCTCCGTGAGCAGCCAGAGCCAAGCTCCACCCCATGATTAATTCTGACTTCCAGAAAGATTCTTGACCTTGACTACAACTCTTAAATTTTGTTTCTTATTGTTGCACGTGCATGGGATTGGGGTTTGGTTGGGTTTTTTGTTTTTCTGTTTTGACTTTATATCATGTTGGTTTGTTGTGGTTTTGGTTGGTGGTTTGTTTTTTTTTTATCTAATAAGGAATAAAGGAGAAACAGTTTGAATCATGTGTCCTGTTGTGGGGACGAAGTTAATTAAAATCCTGATGTATATATACAGCTGATACTCCTCACCCTAATGAAGAACATTAATTCTAGAACATGTGTGGCTGTAGTCACATTGCTACAAATTACTGGACTCTTTCCTTTATCTGTTTCCAAGAAAGTCTCCCCCGGTTAGTTAGGAAAAAAGAAAAATATGACGCCTTAGTTCTAAGCAGCATAAATTACACGCATCAATCAGAGGAAGCTTAAATTAAAATACACATTTGGCAAACAAATATGAATATGTTGATCTCATCTGTGAATCAAAATGATTTAATGCCAGCACTGACCCCCCACTGATCAACATGAAGGTCACTGCAAACTGCTTGATTCTCATTGAGAAATGTTGTTGTGCCCGTTAAAGATGCAGTTTTATACATTCCCTAATGCTCAATCTCAGCGGTAATTCCAATGCAGCAGAATTGATTTATTTTAGAAAGAAAATGCAGAATTCTTTTTTTTATTATTATTATTATTTATGTAATCCAAAACAGATAGCTAAATTAAAATGTTAAAAAAAATACATGTGGTTGATGGGTCTGGGCCGAGGGTTTTCCAATGTGTTTATGATGTTTTCCAATCTAGAGGAATACTATTTGTTAAATAGAATGCTACACCTTTCAGATACCAAGCGACCATAAATCACTCTTCCCTTATCATCCCGTTCATGCTTTCTGGCTACAGGAATAACTAGTGGTTTAACTCAATTATGAGGCAAAGTGTTGCTTGTGAATGGATAATCCAAGGCCAGCTGGGTTGTCATTGCTCTCAAAGGTCTCAAGCAAACAGACACGTAGGGCAGTGGTCTTAGTAAAACTTGCACCAGTCTTCACCCTTGGTAATGTCTCTGGCTGCATTCAAACCTCTGGAGAACACCAGCATGGCCAGAGGGTGGATGGCACTGAGGAAGGAGAAGGGCCACGGTTTGGTGCGATGCTCCACAGGCTGAGTAGCTCGTGGGGGAAAAGTTCCCAGTAAGACACTGGGGAAGAGGTCAGCCCAGGAAATATTTCTTCCTTCATCAGGCTCGGTGGATGTAATCCAGGAGGTTTAGGTATATTCATGCGTGTGTGGAAATGGGCTTTTCTCATAGGTATGAATGTTTTTGCATTGTCGTTCGCAAAGAATTGCACCTCCTAAGTAAACATTTCACACCTCTGTAGCTGGGGACTGCAGCAGCTTCTCAGCTCTGCTAAAAACCAGAGTCCTTTGTGGTTACAGTGTGAAATTATAACTTTCAATATCCAACACTTCTTTTTCTTAGATACACCTAACCACTCTCCCTGATCAAGTATTTTTTTCCATCAGAGGATTTTTGGTATTTGTTACCCTCTTCTTCTCCATGTGGAGCTGACACATTCTCCATGGCTATTCAATAATCAGGTCTTACCTTCTAAAGGTCCCAATAGCCCACCTGCAGTGTGAAAATCTTTCAGAACATACTCCAATTTAAACTATCTACTGGGAAAAAGCGGGAAGAGACAGCCTAAAAATGCCTTTTGACAGGAACAGATCAGATGTTCACTAAGGAGAAAAATCCTTTTGAAATCATTGTAACACCTTGAACAAAGCTTAATTTGTGAATCAGTGGATTTTGGATGAGAAGGAAGAAGAATTTGCTCATCTTTTTGCTTAATAAAATAAAAAAGGAAAGGAACTTTTCCACCGTATCATTTTAGTTTCTCTCAAAAGGTTCTAGTTTAGGGCCAATTTTTTTTCTAGTTGACTTTCAGACTTCTCTCTGAAAGCAATTTTTCTTGCTTTATTTGCAAGAGGAAGAAGACAGACAGATTTTATCTGCTCTGGTCACCTCTTGCCGAACAAGCGCGTCAAAACATCGTACTAAGACCTTTTTACTCAACAAGTTCACTTTTGGATGAGTCTCCAGCTGCCTTCTCTTTGCTGTCATTCGTGGGTTTAGTCAAGACTGAATAATTCCTCACAAAATAAACATTATCACTTGCAACATTGATGGGTATTTATTTATCAGTAAAAGGGAACATTGCTCTTTTAATGTACGCAGATTAGCTCCTAACTGCTAAAGAATTTCCCAGCTACGCAGCTAGAACGGGTTGATCAGAAATAGATCTATGTGTCTGAGCGAGGTGACCTTCATCTATTGATCAAGGGCAGCTGGCAAGATCTTAGGAAAGAGCGTTCTTGGCTTCGCACATCACTTTCATATCGGTTGCGTGGAATTGTTTCCGAGTCCAATACGCGTCTGCTGGTGAAATGCGGGAACATATGAGTCTAGTCAGTCACACCCAAAATATTGTGGAAACTAGAAGCAGCATATGTACTTCCTCGAATTTCTCCCACTGGTATGAGGAGCATTTGGAAATGCAGTGACTCTTTGGGTAGGCGCTTGCTCAGTATCCAGCTAGCGTGTGGCATCCCCTCTTGCAATCTGGAAATTGCTTGAGCCGTTGGGGAAGATCAGCTGGTTCAGTCACAGCGCAAAACAAAATGAGTCTCCCAGTTACAAGTTTTGTTCCCGAGCCTTTTAAAGTGTCTCTGTTAAAGCTACAAAGGCAAAACGAACTCACCTTCCTAAATGCGTTAATAAGCAGGAAATGAGACCACCCTTCTCTTGGGGTGCAATGCATCTTGCTAACAAGGGTCAGTCCTCTTCTGTCACCTTCGTCCTCAGCCAGGCTGTTCCCTGCGTGTTGCCGGGGGACACCCAAGCCTTCAGCATCCCCCACCTGCTGGAAGAGGAAGAATTGATCATTGCAAAGTCAACTTCTTACCCCTTCCTCTCTTTTAGCTGAAGAACATCACCCTCCTTCTTTAAAATAGAAAATATTTTTTATTTGTTCCAGCCTCTCACTGCATACAAATGAGGGCAGACAGCCCTGCGACACCTCTACGCCTAAGAACCATTACCTATGTGTTTCCATCAGCTTTAACAGTGATGGTCTACAGACCTCAATTTCCTGTGCTGCAGTGCTAAAACTTAGGAAAATAAAGCCCAAGGCTTAGTAAGCGTCCTTTAATCAAATAAAATTGTCAGTATGAATCTACCCACGCTGGCGGAACCTTATAAAAAATGTTTGATAGGAGCTTTTTTGCGCTGTGAAATCTAAGACTGCAGTACACCCCCCTTTCTGTAGGATGGATTTGATCCAGCGGTGATGCTTTGCGGTTGTTTTTCCTTTATTTATACCCTTTTCTTCCTTTCTGTCTGTTTTGCAGTGTTTTCTCGTCCTTCTCTGTGTAAGCCTCACCATTTTAATTATCTATCTGTTTTATAAAATCATGTCTAATTAGAAGATTTTAAATTCCTCATTACAGCATATTCTCATGCAGAACTTAAAGCGGGGCTGATTATGAACTGTTCTAATAAGCACCAGATTTGTGCTCTTTAAAAGATTGAAATTGTTGTTTATATCTGTATGCACATTAGTTTACCTCAAGATGTGTTAGATTACATTAATTATCTTCGCATCTGCAGCAGGGAACGTCAACGGTGGGTGCAAAACCTCCTTCCTCTCAATTTTTGAAAACTTCTTCTGTTGCTTTTTTTTTTTCCCCTTGACAGTGAGTATCTGCTGGACAGGGAAACTTCAGCAGGAGGGGCAGAGCCTGCTGCTGGAACCTGCAAGACCATGATTTAGATAGACCGGTCAAAAAAACGGTAGATACTGTTTATCTACTTGCAAACACGTAAATATTTATGGACTTTCAGAGCGTACAAACATCAGATACTGTATGTAAATACTTGTCTGTAACCGACCGGGTCCCCTCTTTTTGTAGGTGAAGCTTTAGGACTCACAACTGATGTACAAAACTTTTGTGGGGATCTATAGAAGAAGAGTCAACTTGATCTGGATTCCCTTACAGGCGTTAAACTTCCTTGTAAAGGGTTCGTGGGCCTTTTTCCACTCATGGTTAGGTCCATTCATAATCACTCAGGTCCTTCCTCACAAGCATTTTGCAAAAGCCTAATAACCACATAACCTGGAAGGCCGAGCACCATCCTATTTGTGTTGTGGCTAAAAGTCACTTTGTGGCCATGATGTATTTGGGGGGCAATCAAGTGAGAAGAGCTTATCATGAGCAGTGGTTCGAATAACCTCTGTGCCCCTAAACCAGAGCAGCGAGTTGCGTGTCACTGGTGTTGCCACCCCTGGCCTGTAGGCAGGTGGCTGCAGGTACAGAAAGAAGCTTTCCCAGGGAGGAAAGTCTCTGCGATCCAACGTTTAACTGCCGGTCGGGTCTCAGCAGCAGAGGTGGCTCCTCTGGCAGGGAACTCTCTTGGCTGGCACTGGAAGGGGCTGGGGAAGCACTTTTCCTGGAATGCTTTTAGAAACGAGGCCTTAAATTCAGGCTACGAAATGATAGCGAGCTTGTCTGTCTGGAACCTGGGAAGGCATTATTTAATTCGCCTTCAAGCTGTGCCTGTACCTCTTGAAGAAGTCCATGAAAAAATCCTGCTTTTGCAGCTAGCAGTACTTTCAGTTCACTTCAATCCTGGGCTGTCTCAAAAGTAGGCACATTTATTGCAGCAGTGTCCCCATGTGGACTTCTACCAAAGCAAATGCGACCGACTGAATTTCGGCTCCAGCTTTGATGCAGACAAATCTTTACTGAGCAAACCACAAACAAATAGTTTTAATAGCTGTTAACCACAGCGATTAAAGTAGGAACTGAGAGAAAATAACTGTCAGCCAGTCTCTGGAGTTAGCCTTCTGGAGCTGCTGCTCAGTCCCTGCCTGCTCCATCCAGGCTCAGACATTTCCAGGGCGAACTCTTTCCATTGCAGACCACACCAGTACAGACCATCCCACTGACATCAACAGGGTAAGCTGCGAAGTAACTTGCTGCTCAGAGTCTAGGAGTCTAAACCCTAATCAGCACCGGAGAATTTATTTAACCCATTTTACCGTATTTGCCCCTTTGTGAAGTGTCTGCATCAAGACGGTAATTCCACGGCATTTGTTTGTTATTCAAAGCAATCTGATGAATAATTCTGTCATAATTTGCCTCAGCTTATTGTGAATATTCAGGATTTGAAACATGAACGGTGACTGCTCTCCTAAATCAAACGGTGTGTTACTATTCCTCCAGTGACCAACAGTCTTAGAATCCAGTGAATGACTGGGGGGGGGGGGGGGGGGGGGGGAGAAAAAAAAAAGAGAACTGCATG
>WUAM01000431.1:78106162-78117235 GCA_024336885.1 Actenoides hombroni | reverse complement strand
CAAGCCGTGGAGCTGTGGTGCTGAGGGACATGGGGTAGTGGTGCCCTGGCACTGCTGGGGGAATGGGTGGACTTGATATTAAAACAGATGTCTGTTTGCACAGAGTGCTCCTTATCTGGGTTGTGCTGAAGGAGGAGGATGCTCTGTATCCAGCCCAACCTGGACCATCTAGAACTTTGTGGATCCTGCTCACCTGGGTGACACACACACACACACACACACACACACACACCCCTTAAAGGTGCTGCAAGACCTGAATCCTTCTATGGATCCTGTCACTAAACAGCCAAAAAGTGAAACCTCTCTCTTGCTTCAATGGGCATTAGTGAGGAGCTGGGCAATGTCACGCTTGCGTGGAGGGGCAGAACTGTGGAGGAACAGACAGCACAGTTTGCTTTGGCTGGTACCACTTAGGCTGTTGCATTTCAACAGGCCAGAAAGACCCGTTTGCTTCTACGGCAGGAGGGATGAGATGCAAGTAAACAGAAAACTCTTCCCCTTTGCCAGAGCACATGGATGAAACCCAGACTCCAAAAAAACGATAAACACACTTTTTCATTCAAGTCTTCCCTGTCCCAGATTTGCTCAGCTGCTGTCGTTGGGATAGATGCTGCATACCCTGCTACTCCCCGAGCATCTGCTCTGGGCCGCTCCGAGAGACAGAGAAATGGGCTAAAGGGACCTCTAGTCCGAGCCAATATGTGCTTAGGAGGCAGCTCCCGCTTGCACTGCAGGCAGCAGGCTGTCTGTGCAGCAAAAGGAGGGCTCAGCGAGAGCACGGGCTGGTGCGACTCTGCTAGGCTTCTGCAAAAAGCACTGAGACTGCAACAGCACTGGCTCTGCAAAGTGGAAAGCAGAACATATTGTTGGTGAGGACCCTCCGTGTCTCCCCTGGCTGCTAGCACGTTGGCTTTGTATATGTATTCATATATAGTCCATTTTATCATTATTATTTTCATTAAAGCTGTTTTAGTTCTTTCCCAAGCTGTAATCCTCTCCCTTATTCCCTTTCTCTTCCCTTTTGGGAAGGGAGAGGGGTTAATAGAGAATGTTTGCCAGTTGTCTGGTGGCCAGCCCAGCCCTAACCCATGACACTTCACCTCACTCAGCCCACTGTAATTTCAAGTGCGATATGAACCATTTCTTGGTGGAGTGCAGTAACATACTGGTCTGGTAAAACAGAGCCATAAACCCCTTAAAATAGGGGGAAAGGGGGAACTTTATCACCCAGCAAGGAGGGGCTTAGGGCCACAGAAGAGAAGGAAGCTGATGCACTGGTTCCACAGCCCTAACACCCTATGCGAAAGTGATATACTGGGCAACTTGTCTCCTCTACATCCTTACCTTGGTGGAACTGGGGCAAAACTGGTTTTGCAGCTCGGTGGCTGAATTGCACCAGTTGTACAACTGAAGGAAGAGTCGGGGGGGGGGTGTGTGATGCTGGGCAAAGCTGCTCATCTCACACGGTACTGCTGCTTTAAGAGCCGGTGCCGCAGCGCAGAGAATCAGCAGCCAGTGTGCACCAGTCTAGGATGAGCTGGGCTACAAATAAATTATTAAGCTTTTCTAGCAGGCGGGTGGGACATTTTCACCTAGGCTGCAACGCGTGTCATCACATACAGCAAAAGGATAAACAGGCCTGGGCCAATTGATGGAAATTGATAGTGACTTACACGTCCCTATTCAAAGCCAGCCGCCTCCAGATTAAGGCAGCCTCAGACAGCAATTTCCAGAATAATCCGACATAACGCTTCCCAGGCCTTCCTAATCATTAGTATGTGTTGATTGGGAGAAGGCTTTAATGTGCTGATTCAGAGATTTCATGTTTGTCTGCTGAATAACGGGAGGGGAGACACTTTACGAGTTTGTCTTCTCATTTTCCTCCGGTCCTGTGGCAAGAAAGAGATGTTCTTGTGGAAGATCCCTGCTGTAGAAAGTCATCCTGCAAATTCGAGCTGCCTGTTGTGGTCTGATTAGATAGATCTTTGCACGACAATACGATTTCATCTCGAGGCAAAATTTTCAAATCCAATAAATCCATTAGGAGTTTTGGAAAAAAAAAAACCAACAAAACAGCAACAAAACAAAAACCAAAACGGTCTAAGCCCACAGTCTGAAAGCTAGTGCAGTTCCTGCAGGCAGCCTGCCCCAGCCCTCTCACAGACAACCGACGCTGTTTTATTTTGGGAGAACAGCAAAGGAAACCTCACAGCATCAGGGTATGGTTCTAAATAGCGTTTCAGGTGGACATTTAGGCAACCAGGAAGAATTCACTCTCAAATTCTAGGGCTAAGGACTGTAAATCGCTTCCAGCTCCTGACCTTGCAGCATTTGCTGTCCTGGGTTCAAACGTCTTGTCAGCCTCTAGGATGCCACGATATGGGACAGCATGTTTGAAGCACACATGGCAAAAGACAATATTTTTTTTTTTCACAAACCTTGTGACTAGAATTTTCTTCCTTATATACATCTGAAATCTCCTTTGCTGCAAAGCCAGCTGATTTCTACTGGTTCTTTCTCTCCTGGACTCGGGGGATAACTGACCACCTCCTTTTGATAACGAACTTTCACAAACTGGGAGATCATTATCTTTTCTCCTCTCCTCTCCTTTCCTTTCCTTTTTTTTTTAATTAAACAAAATAAGGCAGGTTCATTCAACCCTTCCTCCTTGGCCACATTCATTAGAAACTGACCATTCCTGCAGCTTTCTTCTGGCTTCTCTTCAGTTGGTAAACATCTGGCTTTAAGTGCAATGCCCCAGATGGGATGCACTGTTTCCACTGAAGCTTCTCCAGTGGCAAGTAGAGCAGAATAATTTCCTCCCTCTGTCTTACATCCGACAGTGCTCTTAAAAACATCCCAGAATGAGATTTGTTCTTTTGCAGCAGCCTCATAGATGTGTTTGTGGCACATTAGAAACTTTAGATTCTTTTTCTGCTCAGTTGCTGCCTGGCCCATTCTGAATCCTCATTCCCAAGTTCCCCGGCTCCACGGGTCCTTTGGAAATCTCAGTGTTGCTGCTTTCAAACCAAAGGTGCTCACCCGGCTTTGAAGTCCTGCGTGGCCTTTCAAATGCTGCACCTCTCCTCAAGGAATAACAGGCACCCTGCCTGCCCCACTGCTCCCAGCACCGGTGACACCGCTGAACAGAACGTGCTCCAAAGCAGACATCCCTGCTTGAAGTGCCCTCCCACGCTGACCACAAACCAGTATGAGCTACAGTTCATCCGAGACTTTCCACTGCATTCAAGTGCTAAAAGGAAAGGGAGCTCCGTTGGCAGGAATAAATAAAATAAACAACTTCAGTTGATGGAAGGAAGTTTCACTCAGCAGCTGCATCTCAGGCTGCCCTAAAACAAGTGTTATTGTGAATAAATCCGCTGCTTCACTTCGCCAGAAGGAACGTATTACCCTTAGCTTGGATAAACTGCATTGCTTTTAAAAGACATAAATGACGCTTGGGGGACTGTAAGTGTTGGGAAAAATACTATGGCTGAAGTTGGTGTGTCAGTGTTCTTGAAGATCTGGACCTGGAAGTGCACTGAGAGGCGGTGGGTGTACAATGGAGAGAGCTTTAACGCAGCCTATCAGAGAGAGCAAACAGCTTTCCTCGTGCTTGAGAAGCACTTTCTGGAGCTTCTGTGAGCACTCGGAGAGTCTCAGACAACAGACGCTGCTGCCCAGGTTTTCAGGTGTCCACTCCTTACTCAAGTGCAAGTTTTTTTCCACTTTAAAAAAGGCAATATTGAGAAATAACACTTGGCTTACAGAATATATATGTACAGATGTATGTAAAAAGAAAGTTTATTTTCTCTCTGGATTATTTTTGCCAGCACCTGATGTGAGAGAGCATTGTTGAGCACAGAGTAGTAGCTGTTAAAGACTTTGTGTGGATGTGGTTACCTGGTCTAAGCCTGAGCCCTCTTTTTAAACACCAGCTGTTAAAAAACCCCATCTACACTGAAAAAAGCACCTTTCAGCAAGGGTCAAATGCAATGAAAGGTAGATCAAGAGGGTCTCAGAGCTTTCCATGGCAAAGCAGAGAAGAATGAAGCCAGCTTGGTACGTTGGAGCTGGCAGATCTGGAATTCCCTTCATCAGAAGCCACTTCACCTCAACACGTCACGCTGGTGAATCCTGAGGTTAATTATTAGATTATTCTAATACAGATCAAAGGCTTTTGGAGGCTCCTGAGTCTTCACAGTTTAATGTGTTCATTTTTCAGGTGCAAGTAGGAGAAGTGAAAACTAATTTTTTTTTTTTTTATTTTTTTTTTAAGGCTTTTAATATTATCTGTTATTTTCAAGCTCCACTCATTGGACCATCTCTGTGATACTGAAAAAGCTGCAAAGTAGTGCTAAAAGGGACACCCTGGCTCCAAAAATTTGAAATCATGAGTCAGTTGGCATTTGAGGTTTTTATTTAAAATATGAGAGCATCAAAACTTACCTGGGTATTCCTCAGGCCAGAGCAAGCACCCACTGAGGTCAACGGGTATCTTGCCAGGTAGTTTTAGAAGTAGTACTTCTTTATTTCCAACAGGTCAGCTAGCCTCACTTTTTTTGGCTTTCTATTCCAACACCATTTCAAAGGCACAAACCTCTGCTTTGAACTTTGAGATGCTCTGCTAACCACCATCTACTGACTGAACAACAGGGGCAGAATTCAGGAGTACAAAGAAATTCTGCGCAGCAACAGGAATGGAATATTTTTCTGTTGTTCTTTTATTACCTCATATCAGTTTGGGGTGTTCTTTCCTCGCCCCCGCCCCCTTCATTCCAAGAAGAATCTGCATTGAAAAGAATGAATGAGCTCAAAATGATGTTCTACAGGAATGTAAAATGCAAGTGTGAGCATCTGGTCCAAAATATAGCAGAGGAACTTCCTGGATCAGTGGCAAGAGCCGAATGAGAGAAAAAATTTCTTCCCTGTAAAGGTTGTCCAGGGCTGTCCCAGGCTGCCCAGGGCAGGGGTGGAGTCCCCGTGACCCCTGGAGGGGTTTCCAAGCCGTGGAGCTGTGGTGCTGAGGGGAATGCTTGGACTCGATGATCTGCAAGGCCTCTTCCAACCAGAACAATTCTGTGATTCTGCCAGAACTTCCAGAGCCCAGGAAGGTCACCCAGGATGAGTAACACCCAGCTATTTCTCAGGGATCTCTGCTTACAAGGGATCACTCTGCTCACCTCGTCCTACCACTCGGCTGCACCACATTCAAACAAACAGCCCCTTTCCCAGTTCATTCCCACATCTCTTCACACAAAGTGCCACCTACCAAAGCAATACCTTCTACTATAAAACTTACTCTGTAAAATGACGGGGTTTTTGCTTCTCACCCTCAGACACAGCAAAGAGGAGGAAAGAAGGGAATCTCACAGGTCTGCCTTCATTCTCACGGAAGTCACTTGGCATTGAAAGCCAGAAAGAGAGAATCTCTCCACCGTGAAACTACATCCTCTGGGCCCTCTGCCAAAGGAGCTTTGTTCGAGTTGAGTATTTATTTGATAGAATAATTATCACCTAAAAGAGGCTGGCTTTCCCCCAAGTGAAAGATACAGCAGTTACAGGGGAAACCAAAGTGCACTCTCTTTCTGCAGGGGTGGCAGGTAACTCTCCTGCAAGACCTTCTGGGCTGCCCGCTGTCACCACCAAAGCTCAGCAGCCATCCATCAGCTCGGCTTCCCGAGCGACTGCAGCAAGAAGGTAGGTGGCCAATCTACTAAGCTGAAGTTGGAGTTGATTTTGGACCAGAAGTACTTACCTTCGACGCCAGGTTGTCCACCAGTGCAATCATGGAGTTCTTGAAAAGAGTAGCAGCTGTCAGAGGCCTCTTGGTCACCTCAGTGATGCTCAGTTTACCTTCAGGCCACATCATCTTCAGCACAGGGTTAGAGCTAAAAGACAGGCTCTTTAATTGCACGGTCTAACAGCACTTCCCCTCAATTCAAAATGCAACAGCTTGCTTCTGCTCGGGCCCACTGGTGTTTGCAGCTCCAAACGTGTCGGCCACACCGACACGATGTTCCTGGCTAAAATATCTCCTGCACTGGAGCGACATACGACTGAATATTCTGGAGGAATGACAAGCACATTCTCCTCCTCAGATAAAGATGTGTGGTAATGGGGTGGTAAAAATCCTGCAGAAGGCATCTATCCAGAGCAGAGTCTGCCTCGCTGACACCAACGGAAAGAATTTCATCAAAGCAGAAAGAAGAATCCCACAATATCCTCCCCACAATCCTGTGATCTGATTTCAAGCTGTATTCCTGCACCATTCTTGATCTATAAAATAATTTATACATTTCAGCCTGTGTTTTCTTGAAGGGTTGAAGGTGAGGTAGAACAGCCAGGGCAGATGGCAAGAGTTCTGGAGCAGGGCAAAGCTGGAGGCTCTCGCTGCCAGCCAACAGCCGCTCCATCTAATACACCCTAAGTGGTTGTTGTGAACAGCCTTGACCAGAGACTTTAAGGGAAAACAGAGGCTACATTGGATAAAACCTCTGTACTGCAAATATTTTGCAGGTTTTTGGTTAATGCCAAGTCTTGAAAACCCAGACAGCGAGACCGCTGAAGGGAGTACCCCCAGGAACCCAAAGAAGGCTGTAACTAAGTCAGTAGCTTTTCCCCCAGGCCAACGGCCTGCAGGCTGCTCTACTCCACCTTCCACCTCCGAGCAAAGGCTCTGTAAGGCTGGGACAGGGCCACAGGGACAGGAGAACCAGAGGTTGTTTAACCCCAGCTGTCAAGGCGAGCAGCTTCCTGGAGCCCTCACATACACAGGCACACTTGGATAGCATTGCAAGGTCGCTTCTCCAAGGCAACTCTGACTTGCCTAATTAGTATCTAGAACGGGGGGCGACATGGTTTCAGCTTTTCACATCACTGCACGAACAAAAAGGATTTCAACCTAGCTGCCCATTTTTTTTCCCCCACCCCGACACTTCCTTTCAAAACAGGGACTTCAAACTGGGGCCTGATACTGGCTGCTGACCGAATGCTACTCGGTGTCTTCAGCGCTGATTAAAGAGATCAGGAATGGTACATTTGCAACCGCTCCAAAAACCTGGCTAAGGACACACCGAGCAGCACAGGGCATCTCCCCACAGCTGAGCTGGCTTCCAACAAACACTTTAAATTTAGTTACATTCAAGGCTATATCAGGACAAAATCAACACCCACAGAACGAGGACTTTACCCTGAAAAAATCAAGCTGACAGCCTTCGGGTTGCAGCAGACGTACAAAGATCAAACCCCAGAGCAGTGGGTTCAGCCCCGTGCACCGAGCACACAGTGGAGATCACATCAGTCAAACATTCAGTCTCTTCCACCATCCGCTCCGTACAAAAGGAGCCTGAAAAATCCAATTTCAATTCTCCTCATTCATATTTTTATTCCTACCTGTTGTACAGGAGGCGCTTGAAGTCCTGAAATAAAGTGTCCTTGTTTTTGTCAATAAACCCAGTGACTGAATAGCTAAAAAGAAAAGGAAAATAGAGTTAATGACAGCAAAGCAAAATCCTTCTCTGAGCCGCTGGTGTCGGTGTGGAGTCAGCACCTCTGCACTCCTACAGACAGGGCAGATGCTGATCAGGAATCCAGCTCCACTTCCCGAGCTATCCCCAGTTTGCTTCCCGAGCACGGGGCGGGACCCTGCCCCTGCCCAGCTTCCCCCCAGCTCCCCAGAGCCTGCAGCTGACCAGCAGGGAGGCCGAGGCACGCCAGGTAGGACGGACCATAGTCAAGAGTTACACTCCTGACTTCTGCCTCCAAACCCAGAGCCCCTGTTTGTGTTAAATCCCACAGAAATTAGGGTTTTTTTTCACTATGTCTGGTTGATCCCACCCTTGGTGTCAAGGAAGATTCTCTAGCATATGAAATCAAGAGAAGCCTATAGGTAGTGATGAGGGAACTCTCTTGGCAATCAACACACATGCACATTTCAGACTCTCTCCTTCCTCTGTTCCCACAGAAATACCAGCTGGACAGATTATCATTTCAGTTTCATCTCTTCTCCAAGACTGAAGACAAACGGTGCTCTGTCCTCAAAGGAAAGGTCCAAAACCTCCCCATTCAGTGACTCCCACTTGGTTCCTTCCTGAGCTTCAGATCCCCCCAGGGGAGCCTGCACCCGAACTGCAGGCACTGAGATCCAGAGCCCACACCATTCACATCCCAGCATGGAGCCACCCCCAACTCTCCCTGCTCCTGGAACACATGAGCTCAGGCTCTTGTCAGCCCCTGGCACTGCAGGAGGTTCAACCACTCACACGTCCCCTTGCTGGAAGGGTTCACGGTCAGGTTGGATGAGGCTCTGAGCACCCTGCTCTAGTGGGAGGTGTCCCTGCCCATGGCAGGGGGGTTGGAACTGGGTGATCTTTAAGACCCTTTCCAACCCAAAGCAGTCTGTGATTCTGTGGTTCTGTAACAGGGCACTTGGTGTTTCCTCCTCCTCGGCAGGATGCTTTGAGATCAGGGATGTTTATCAGCAGTTGCTCAGCAAAGACTCCAGGACAAAATCTAGCTGTGCTGGATGGGCTCCAGCATGATCCCACTGGTCACACTCATAAATTAAAGGTCAATTTAATCCCAAGGGAAAAGAAATCCTAAATTATTTCCATATTAACTCCTTTCAGATTCTGCTGGTGCAGGGAGTTACAGAAACCCTAAGCCATCAATTCACTCCAGTGATATTCCAGACAACAGCGTTCCCAGGGAACAGTTCTGAACATATGGGTGACTTTCACTTCTATTTAATCTTCCTTCACTTTGCTGCCACATCCTGTAGCCATTTTCATAGGCTGCAGGGACAGAAAACTTTTCAACCTGAGCAGGGAAAGCTCCACACGCCGATACTTATTTCGGTTTAGCACTACCCTGAATTCTGAGTCTGCTCAAACCGATTGGAGAATGTAAAGCCAGAGTTATATAACCACACTAAACAGATGTCTGAAGCAGATTTTATTAGCTCAGTTCAGCTTTCCTGCACAAACAGTGCTGGGTGGGTGGGGTTTTTTCCTGAAGCGCTGCTCTCCCCGCACCCCCCACCCCCTATTTGCCTTTTGTTTCAATTCCAAGCACAAAATCATTCTGTGTAGCAAGCACCAGCAGAAGATTTAATTGATAAGCAACTACTGCACTCCAATCCTCTGTGGCAGCTACTGCAGTTCATACCAGAAGCAGCATTAAATCTGAATATTGGACCACTTCAGAGCTGGCTGAAAGGCAAAAATAGAAGGTGCAGCTTTACTCCTGAGAGAACTTACATCACGTCTCCGGCGTAGTGCTTGATGCGAAAGTCTCTGTCAAACTCCAGGGTCTTGTCAGTAGCACAAAGCTGCAATAAAGTCACACCCGTTAAAACATCACCCGTGGACTTGCAAGTGTCAGGAAAGAGCCAAATGCATCAGAAATAGAAATGGAAACCAAAGTTACTCCACGTGCTACAGGCAGGAGGGGATGTGCGATCCAGTGAAATGCACTGTTTGGCAGGGGTGAGTTTTAAAAAGGTACATTTGTGCAAAACCAAGTTGCAAGAGCTTACAGTTTTATTAAAGTATTGGTATTATCTCAGAGGTACCACTCTGAGAAAAGAACATTTGTGCAGGTAGGGAAACAAACAGGCCAAGGGGCAAGGGGTGCAAGCTGGGACATGGGAGGGTCCATGGAAACATCAGGAGAAACTTTTCCATGGTGAGGGTGACAGAGCCTGGCCCAGGCTGCCCAGAGAGGTTGTGGAGTCTCCTTCTCTGGAGCCTTTCCAACCCCCCCTGGCTCTGTTCCTGTGTGGGCTGCCCTGGGTGACCCTGCTCTGGCAGGGGGGTTGGACTCCATGATCTCCAGAGGTCCCTTCCAACCCCCATCATTCTATGATTAAATCACAATTAAAATAAAAACCCTGCAGCTTTGAAAACTGTAGCAGCACTTGCAGGCTGCTAAGTGCTGTCTGCAGCCTCCCTGGGTGGGAACCAAACCATTGCCAGGTAACCCACAATCTCAGGGTCCTGTGGCTTTGGTCCTGCACCGGTATCACCACATCTCGGATCACTGAACCTCGCCTCCCATCCCTGCAACAGCGAATGGTGGGGCCCAGTTTCAGAGAGCTCAGAGAGCAC
The DNA here is from genome assembly GCA_024336885.1 of Actenoides hombroni. NCBI lineage: Eukaryota > Metazoa > Chordata > Aves > Coraciiformes > Alcedinidae > Actenoides > Actenoides hombroni. The sequence continues at coordinate 78,107,126 of WUAM01000431.1, read as the reverse complement.
GGGGAATATGAAAAAAACCCAAAAACATTTGCAAAAGTTTTGAGTCTAGAACTGCAGATTAATAAGCCTTAATTATGTTGGCTTTTTGCTGGCAGCAGCTCAGGTCCTTCTGGGAGGGACAGAAAGAGCAAAGGACTAAGAAGCAGCTCCAATTAGTGACCTAAGTGTTTACACTGGCTAAGGAGCACTTAATTACCTGTCAGCAGCTTGCTTTCTCCTGGTCACAAGCGTTCACACACTGAGCCAGTAATTCCAGCTGTTTCCCTCTTGTGCTGCAGGGATTCAGAGCTAATTGTGTGTGGCAACGTACAGGGAGCCGGCGCTTCCCTGGGCGTCAGCATCACGTGAAGGTGCAACACCCAGAAGAGAGTCGAGTGAGTCTCAGCACCTTGGGGAACCGCTGGCCCAAACAGGCCCTTTTTGTCTCCCAGCAGCAGGACTGGGATGATAGCAGCGTGCCACAAACTCGCTAGAAGCGGGGCCGCCGAGGCAGCCCCTCACGGAAGCACAGCAGTAGATGTGTGAGCTGCCAGGTCATTCCCAGGTGGATTTTTCACCGACTGGCTCCCTGAGTAGCTGGTGCTGGCTGCTGGGCGAGGCTGCGCTGCCCTTGGCAGCGGGAGGTTTGCCGTGCCCTCTGTTCCTCGGGGATCTGGATAAGCCTGCTGGCTCTTCGTGTCCCTGGAGGGATTTTAGCCACGCAAAAACCTGCCTGACTTAAGGAGGGCTTTCCTTGGCCCCGAGGTCAGGCAGCCTCTTCCTAATCGTCTGACCTAATCGCTTGAGCTACAGGCAGAATACACTAACAGGAAAGCAGCTGACGACACCCAGGGCACCCAGCAATACCACAGCTGGAGACGAGGCAGTGACGGCAGAAGAACGCGTCAGTCGGACCTCTTCAGACACAACCACAAGGTCACTGGACCACGGAGCTCAGAAACATCTTGTACGCAGGGCTAAAAAC
>WUAM01000431.1:78073070-78084477 GCA_024336885.1 Actenoides hombroni | reverse complement strand
CTGGCTCCAACCTCCTGTCAGGAGCTGTCAGAGCCAGAAGGTCTCCCCTCAGCCTCCTTCTCTCCAGGCTCAACAAGTCCAGGTCCCTCAGCTGCTCCTCACCACACTTGTGCTCCAGCCCCTTCCCCAGCTCCGCTGCCCTTCTCTGGCCACGCTCCAGCCCCTCAGTGTCCTTCTGGGAGTGAGGTGCCTAAAAGTGAACCCGACATTTGAGGTGTGGTATCACCCTGTGCTCTTCTCATTAGATACTATCTCAGGTACCATTAGATTCCATACACTGTCACCCAGACCCTCAGTGTAAGGCAGTAGAAGAGCCACATTTGTGCCCCTGTGCTGCCTGCCAAGGCTCCCCCAGAAATCCAGCCCTTTCTTTCATTCAGTGTCATCCAGCCCAGCAGCAGCTGGGCTCCCACTAAGCACAATGTGCTCACTGCTCTCCCTGCAGATAACTTCACACATGCTCAAGCCTTTATTTTAAAAGACGGATTTATCTGTGTGTGTGAGAGAGAGAGGGGGAGAGTGAAAGAAAACACCAGAACACCATTTTTCTTCTTCTTTTCCTTTCTTATCTTTTAGCACTTTGAAAGGAAATCCAAATTAATTCACTTGTGCCTATTTCTTACAGCTTCTTCATTGACAATAATGAAGTTTTCGTTAGACCCGTGAATGGGAGGTTATATAGGTTGCATTTTCAATATAGACAGAGGCTGGCAAATCAACCTCTTTCATTTTTAGTTGGAAACACGAGCTAAACGGGGGGCTTGTTGTTTGTTTGGTTTTCCTTAATAATTAGCCTTGCTTTTTTTTTAAAACCTCATCGCATTTTTGCACAGAGGAGGGAAAAAACCCTTAAACTCAGCATTTTAGCTGAAAGATGGGTATCGTTCGCAAAAATGAAAAGAGAAGCCAGTTCATCGAGCTCACCACCTCGCACAGTCAATTCATAAGGTGACCACTTTAAGTCACCCTCGGTGTTCTACTCTGGTAAGATTTCACCTCAGTCACGCCACACACGAAGGGGATTAGCAAGAGAGAAAACGCTCCCCGCGCACCGACTAAAACCCAACACCTTTCACAAACATTTCAGGTTGTTTGAAATTGCTCCAATTTCCATTATCTTGTGCAGTGACAGCATTTAGAAACAAGAAAGCTCGGAGTAAAATACAAAGTAAGTGAAAATGTCAGAGGTCTCCAAAATAAAAGCAGCGTAAAACAAAGAATATCGAGCAAAAAACAAACAACAAAAACACACCCCACCAACCTCAGCGAGCTTTCTGCAGGAGCGGCTACGAGCGAGGTTTCATCAGGCACTTCATGCAGCCAAAGCTGGGCTTATCACTTGGTGGGGGTTTTGTCTTTATTTTTTCAGCGAGCCGGAGACCAACTCGAATTCTAACAAAGCTTTAATGTGTGTGTGACAGAGGAAGGTCCCCTGCATGTTAAACTTCTTTGAGGTAGTTTCAACAGTCTATTAGAGCAAAGACAGCATTTCTAAATTGTCAGAAAGATGCCAGTTTTCGGGCGTCCTTTAAGCCAATCTTTTCAGTTAGGACAAAACCCACCACTACATAATAGTCTTTACAGGCTCATAAACCACCATGCCACCCAAGATGTTAACAAGCTGGCATGTTTTGAGCATCAAAGATAGAGAGGAAACTGTGTTTACATGTTTGGCACAAAAACTAATGAGGAAAGTCAATTGGCCCTTTGTCTTGAGGGTCTGAAGAGCTGCGCTCTAATGTTTGGTTTCTTCGTTGGCACTTGTTCAAGTAATCACTCCTGGCCTGACAAAGCAGCACTTGTGTTTTATTAGTGGCCATGCTGAAGTCTCCTGCCTGGGCTGTGTTGTCTCTCAATAGAGCCCTGCACCGGAGGGCACACTTATTTGAAAACACTAAATCAGAGCATGATGATCTTTGCCCGACAAACACAACCAAGAGAGCAGGAGAAAAAGGGAAAAAAAAAAAAAAAAAAACCCACAAAAAAACAAAACAAACAAAACAACATAAAATGTCGACAACAGCTCTGCTTTTGTTAGGGGAAAGTGAGGAAACAACAACTGGTGCCCGTGTGTAACAACAGTCCTGAAACACCAGTGACAAAACCAGCAAAACTTCGTTCCCGCAATGAGACGCTCGGAGCCCGACCGCGTTCGCTCTGTCCTCGGGAACAGCAGCATCAGCAAGGCTCAAATTCCTGTTGCTCACAGGTGGGAGGGTTTTTTACTGCGTTGGGCCAGCCTGAGACAGGTGACAAAGGCACAGGCTCGTGAAGAAGTAGCAAGGTCCAAAGAATGTGAAAGTCCCTGTTTCATCTGCTTGCGCCGGGTAAAAGGCAAACCCTGGAGAGTCGTGTTTCTTTAGCTGATAAAAACTCAAACCTTCAACTTTCAACTACTTGAAAAAGCAGAGACTTGCCAGGAAAATTGGGCTGAGATTCGTGATTTGGGAAATTGGACTTTCTTGTGAAACTGTTGGTACTCCTTGCCTGAAAGATGATGAGAACAAACTCGCAAGCTCTGACTCACGGCAGCAGTCCCACTGACTGCGAGAGATAATTGCGTGGAGACAAATTAACTGCTCCACTTAGGATGTCTGCATGTAGGAACCTTCACCAGTCTGGAGGTGGGGGAAAAAAAAAAAAGTCCAGAGGGATACAAAAATGTAAAATAATGACTAAACTGAAGATCCTTTATCTCGGGCTATTTTGTTTAAACCATTTTTTCCTGTCACTTAAAACCTCCTGCGTAGGATATATAGAATATACACAAGTTTTGCTACGAAGTTTCTCACACCAACTCCATTTAACTTCTCTGATTGGAGCAGACCATGCACTTTCGATGCAACTACCTACAGGTAACGTTAGACACATGCTTAAGAATTTCTAGTTTTGTAGTTTTGATCTCAGGCGTTTTCTGAAGTTGTGAGAGTGAGACAAATAGCAAGAGGCTTCCGTTTGAAATACATTTTCAAAAGCACAAGAAAAACAATCTTAATAACTGTTGCTTCAGTGATAATTGAGTCTGAAGCGAAAAAAAAATACAGTATTAAAGCCTTATATATGAAGAAGTATTTTTGCTTTCACCTTTCACTGTAGGAAATGTAATCCTGAAAATTTTCCTGTATTAAATCCGTAACTATTCACAGTCGTATCACAATTTAAATAATACAAGTGGGGAAAAAAGGAAAGGCGATAGTGAAAGAAGTTGTGTCGGGCAAAAGAAAAACAGCAAAACCAACCAAGACTGTGATGCCTGAGTTTTTCAAATAGCACAAAGATGCAATGATCATCTGACGGGTTAAAACTCCCCAGGTAGGCAAGAAGATCAAAATACATCTCACTGCACCCTTTCAAAAAAGCTTGTGACATCTTAAACTAGCTGAGTATTATAACACGTTATAACTGAGCAGCCTCTAAACTTGTCCTGACACCAAAATCATTCATCGATCTGTGAAATCCTGCAACACTTTTGGAATCATACCTGCAAAAGACAACAAATTGCATTTGCAGCAACCACGTGTCTGAAAAGGCAGTTTTTCTGAACTTTCCTAGGAGATTCTGGGCAAAGCCTTTGGCTTTCCAAGACAATTCAGTTAGCAAACGTCATCCCCAGCTCAAGACGATGGCCAAACTGCAGCTGGTTCTCCATGGTGTACAATCCTGCATTGCTTGCCTGATACAACTCCCGTGGAGTGGGCACAGCAAAGCATTTCTGCATTCACTGAGGTCTTGGCAGCCGCCTCTTACCCATCCGGAGACTAAACTCTGCCTCAGGAGAATCCCTTGTAGGATTATATCAGGGCACTGCAGAGGATGTGCTACTTTGACACAAAATATATAGATATTCTCACTGTAGTCTTCAGGCTCCTTGGCACGCTCCTCCAACACGCTCCCGCGGGAGGGAACTCATGCTGAGGGCTCGTTTGCACTTTTTAACCTGGCCTCCCTTGAATATTTAGGGCTGAAAGATTAAAATGCAGCTTTAGGAGGAACTAGTATCTGCCCGAGGTAAATAAAGAACTCCATCATTTTTTTTTTTGGTGAACGGAGCTCGGTGTAGCCCCATGTGTATATCCCCTTAAAATGTTAAAATGATAGAATTTTGGTATTTGGCTCTGGTTTGGAGAACAAAACACACATTATTCCTCTCTTCTACAGCAAAGTTTCTTTCTGTCACAGTGTGTCAGGAATCAAGCAATCCCCTGAAGAGCAGTGTGGGAACTGAATAAGTAAATGCAATATACAGCTGACACAGAACCCTTTGAAAAACACTTTCTATTAATTCAGACCTGTCAATACTTAAATTTACCTAGGAGACTAGCAGTTTCTGTATTCTGTTTTTGTTTTCCCCTCTAAAATTTGCCATTTCTTCCAGCAATTACAACTTTTTTTTTATTTTTATTTTTTTTCCCCAAGCATTTCACAAGCTTTTCCTCGTCTTGAGGGAAACAGCTTAATACTCCCCATTGGCTCAGGGATTATTATTAACTCCTGCATTGTGGTGATGCACATTACACTTTAAAACACAAACAAGGCACGTAGTGGATAAAACGGCATAAGGAAGTTTTCGTTATTTCCTCCAAATCCAGATCCAATTGATAATCAATTTCTTAAATTTCTGCACTTTCTGTCCCCGCTGTTTCCGTGCGTTAGATGATTTTTAAATAATTTCAGTGATTTTTGATAGCTCTGTATTGCAGATACTGTTTGCTGGCTTACAAAAGGCTAAGTGCAGAGTGCTTTGCACGGACAGCTTGGGTGAGTTTCTTTTATAAAGAGGAATTCTGCATTGATTCTTGTTTCATTCTAACAGTAGCAGAATTAAATTGTGCATGTAGAGGCTCTGCTGAGAAAGCTGCAGACTAGAGCAACCACAAAAGATAAGAGAAACTAAATAACTTAACCCCAGCTTTAACTATCCTCTATAAAATATACTTAGTTCTTATTTCCCTGCTGTTTAAGTTTTTGGGTTTTTTTTTCAAAACATTTCCAGGGAAAACACTGTGTTTCTGTTTTTTCATTGCAAATCGAATCTCCTGTTTTCAATCAATGTGTTTATCTGGTACGAACACGGATGTGTGGGAATTACTGGCTTTCTGAACGAAAAGTTTTAAAATACATTAAAATTGAGATTTTAAAATACAGCATTGAGAGCTGGTTTGTGTAGCATTAATACAAAGCAAATTCAGTAAAGGCAAGGTCCTCCGCCCCTACACCTATAAACATTCCTTGCTAGTACAAAACTCAAGTTCTTTAGCCTATGAAAGGAGGAAAAGAGAATCACACCCATCCAACATGAGGCTTGTGACCGAGTGTAAAACTTTACAATACGAATTATTTCCTGCAAGTTAAATTTACGACATGCTGGACTAAAGCGAGCGACGAAGTGGCATCACACTATCACACGGTGACAGATACCTATAAAGGATGCAATTCTACAGCCCTGCCAGCAGAATTATAATGAATAGCAAATGTTTTGGGGAATGGCCATTTTTACCTTAAGCCTTCACGGAGTTTAAAGACACAGGAATTTCTCTGCTAAAAAAGTAAATGTGAAAAACATCGATTTTATCTGTGCTTTTTACGCCAATGGAAAGATAGGTTCGGCATGACGGTAGAATTATATCAATACATTTTTTTTTCCTTAGACTTCCTTTGTTAGAAATATCTCTGGGCAGAAGAACAGATAAAGTTAGCACCAGGATGTTTTCCCTGCAACAGGGCTCTAGCCATTATTGTAAATATGAATGCCTCGATGGATATATCTGTTCTTGGACACAGTTGGTAATGTGGTGCCTGAATCAAATGAAAATAGGAATAAAATATTGCTATATCTTCTGAAAAATCAATGGCACTTACGTGACACAACAGCACAAATAGCCTGGATCTAGCAAAACAGAGATAGTCATGAAAAGCTCTCCAGTATAAACCATTGTCCAATTTAACCAACTTCCACAAATACACTATTTAGTCCTTTATTTTGCAGCAATTTCCTCTAAGACTTAGAAAATCTCTCCGCACTTCTAAAGCTATCTGTTTTCAAAAGACAAACTATCAGAACACCGATTTTCCTCTAACCCGACTCAGACAAAGCTCTCATTATCTTCACTGAGAACTTGCCATTAAAATCAACATCTAAACCAAGGTGCTGAAATCCAGGCTACTAAATCCAAATACAGGTACGTAAGAAAACCAACTGGATTTTCAGAGTGCCCTAAAATCCTACCGATACAGTGGAAAGCAGAAGTCAGAATCTTCAGTTTACGTTTTCAGATAATTTACCGTCCTAGTTTCAAGCACTCCCATCTCAATTTTTTGAACAACTTCCACATGAATCTTTCCTTACATCTTTTTATGAGTTAACCATTTTTCTTTGGTCCTCGAGCTTTGCAAGCTCAAAGCATAGCTTTTACTTAGGCAAACCAGTGGTAGCACACTGAAGTGACCCATTCTTTAACGCCAGGGCAGCAATGGGAAATCATCCACATCGACCACAGTTAACCATTCACAACTGGCGTAGACGTGGGAGACAGACTTACTTAAGGACATATTTCAAACAGTCTTTTTTTGTCTATATGGCCCACTCAGAGCTTTTCAACTGAACTAAACTCAGGACATGGCCTATCTACTCGGTTTTGCCTTTAATTTCCTAGCAGAATACGTGCTGGCGGTAAAGGAAGAATTGGAGGTGTGGTTTCAGTTTCTTCTTCCTTGCAAAAGGTGGATGCAAGACTATACCCACTCCATCCCTGAAAGGAGGTCTCAGAAATAGTAAACAGAGTGAGAATCCTCTGGCCAAGATGCCCTCATGGAGTTGAGAGGATGGGCACGTGCCGACAGAAGCGTTTTGCTCCCACCAGCAGCTGCTTGGCCTTCCCAGTCCTTCACCTTACTCTGCCAGCCCAGAGAGCTCCTCTCGATGCAAACCCCAGGTGACGTGGGCAGCTGAAGTCTTTCTTCATAGCAAAAAAGAGAGAAGTCTGTTTGCGGAGGGTCGCCTCCGTGCTCGGATGAGTGGATAAGCATCCTTCCTCCCCAGACCCTGCCCTTAGTTACACTGAACTTCATTTTGCTGGTCTAAGGAAGTAGGGACCTGAACCCCCAGCAGCTGCTTGGTCCGTGTGAACTAAGGCTTATTATTGTGCAACGTACGAGTCGCGTGTCGAAGGATTTTAGTCTCAAATACCAGCAAATCAGACACAAGCACCATACTGGGGGTGTTACACGGAGCCTTAATGCTGGTGCTCCCGCAGGTCCCGCGCGCTTTGAGAACGGCCCCGATGGACAAAAGCTCTAAGCCAGGTTTCTGAATGCAAAATCCACTTCCTGCAAGTTCGATTAAGCTCGCTAATTTTCAGTCAAACACACTAATTTCCAGACAGGTTCTTCTGATGTTTTCCCTCTGTTTGCAATTTGCATCATTAACTAGCTCGGTGTTTCAAAGCAGGCGCCGTAGTTAAGGTCACAAGGTTTTATGTTAAACAGCAACATCCTCAGCTTTTTAAAGAAGAAGCAGAGAGCAGCTGATCTGACGGCGCATAATTTTCTTCCTTTCTTTCCCTTTTTCTCTTTGGGGCGAGAAAAAGGAAGGATTGGAGCTTCTTGTGGATCACAGGCATTTTACTCCGGAAGAAAGAGCAGATCTATAGGTCTTTGTGCTCTGGAAAGCAACGCAAAAATCACAGGTGTCCTCGGTTATCAAGAAATCTTCTTTTCTAATGGTTTCCCCTTCTCTCCCTGAGAACAGCAGGTCATCTTTCGGGCAGGAATATCGCATTTTAAGAGGCACAAAATTCAAGCGTAAAAGGAAAATGTGAAATGAAGAGAGAGGCTGAGCTTGAAGTTTAAACCCCGCAATGCTCGGCAACACTCAGCACGCCAGAAAGCCGGGCTGTGCTGACCTACCCAGAGTAAACAGTGAGAGTAAACAGATGTTTCTCAATTAATTCTGCCTGCACTCTGTTTCCATATCTGAGGAACAGTGGTAACAACACAGCAAATAAAGTGTGGCTCAAAGACACCTTCATTCAGTCTTTCTCCCAGGAAAATTGCCTTTTTCTTCTCTCCCCCCGCACCTCGCCTTGTGGGTTTCTTATGGTCACACCAAGGGAATCTGTGGGCTAGAGCTACCCCGAAGCAGTTTTTTGTGCCTCAGGAGGCTGGCTGGTCACTGGGGTTGGAAAATCCTGAATCTCACCGCTCTGAGCATTTTAGACAGGGGCTGAAGACACGTATCAGTAAACGGTCTGAACCGAACTTCGCACCGCATCAAAGGCTCCCGAGCCGAGCTGCCCTGACAAAGCTCTCCCCAGCCCACCAGGGCTCTGGGGCACGCAGCCTCGTGCTGGAAACGCTGCCGCCCAATTGCTCTGGGGCTCCACGTCCACCCCACTCACAACGGGTTTCCGCGCGTTTCCACACCTCGAGAACCGCTGAACGGCACGACAATTGTCCCCGAAAGCAGCGGCCGTTGTGTAATTGCATGTGTTCATCCATACATGTATGAACGTACAGCCGAGGGGGTGCGGGATCTATACAGCGGTAGCGAAAACAAAGAGCAAACGCAGCGTTGCCTCTCCATCACAACCGAGACTGGGAGCGATGCATCTAAAAAGGCTCGTGTAGTCACAAGGTTGTCAGCTTTAAAATGCTGATGGGTGGAAAAATGACAAGGTGCTGCCGGAGACAGGGAAAACATGCTGTGCCACATGCACAGGGGAAGATACAGATGTTCTGACCTCTGTGGAAAAAGATAAACAAAATATAAATCTCTGTTTTGAAGGAAATATAATTGTAATTTTATCACCGAGGCCTCTGGGGAGAAGAAAAGAAAAAAAAAAAAAAAAAAAAGCAGTTTATGATGCATTGCACTCTTGCTTTGCTTACAAGTCAGCAGCTACAATTAAGACAAGAGAGTTGGAAAATTTAATTCGTCTTCATTCATTATACATTTTTCCCCTTCCAGAGAACCACGTGATGGAGTCAAAGATAAGAAACCACGTCTTGTCATTCAATATTTATTACACAAACTAAAATAGCCTGTTTTGTAGAAAACAAATTTCATTTTGCCTGTCATCCCCGAACCTGGTGCCAGTCTGATCTGTCGCACAGTCGTGCTGCACCCGGTGACTTTGAAGTACGTCGTGGGTACAAATGTCTTGCTGTAAGCAGTCCTGTACTATCAGCACACGTGGAGGAGACCAGCGTGAACTTGCCCTTCAGAGCAACAACGGGGCCATGAAGAAGGGGTGACAAATGTGTTACCTTTTCCCTCCTGGTTTAGGTGCTGCAGAAGAATACGAACGTGGTTCAACAAGGCAAATGATCCAAGAGCGGCTCTTTTGAGCATGTTCTGATGTGTGCAAACATGACATATTTAATTAGTATTACATTCTATCTCTTATAAGAAATCCAGGATTCGAGATAGGATAATTATCTTCTAACAACATACAGCTGCTAAACTTCTCAGGAATCTGGTACCCAGCAGTGGTTCCTAGAGCACATCACAAATAACCACTTGTGCAGCAGAACGTTTATAAATGTCACGTCACAGAAGACAAAAGCTACTGTAGAAAAAGGGAAACGTTCTCCTTCCTACAGCTGAAGCAAGGCCTCAGAACCCCACACCTATGCAGCAAGCAAATGTGATTAAAGGCAGAACAAACAAGCAAAAAACCTTGCATTAAATAGATCATGAATTTGCTTGTGGGTCTGTAACAGATGTGTTACTAAGGATGCTTTGTTTATCCAGTTGCAAGACTGTCGAAGAGAATCATTCCAGTGATGCTGCTTATCACGCTTTTAATTCTGCTCAGGCAAAACTGTTAGCTTTGAAAAAGCAATTTTTTTTTGGCCCTACTCTATCTGGCTGCACAGAATTTTCAAAGCACCACAATGTTGTAAAAAATGCCCTTTTAATCAGATTACCCTTGGCGAACGTCCCAAACTCAGGCTGAAGTGCAGTGCTTGTGGTTTCTCAACAGCTTACACTAAGCCTGCACCATGGAAATAATCTACTTTTAAAACCCAGGAAACAAATCGACTGCACTAAGGACATAAGTCGCTGTCATTAGGGAGTGATTAAGCTAAACATTTTTATACACTCCGGTAGCCCAGTTTCATATTGTGTGCCTCTGCGCCGAGAGAAAGACTGGCCCCCCAAATGACTGCTTGTCTGATTCAGCCACCCCAAAAAGATCTGATCTTACACAAATTAAACTTCATTTTCCCCTAATAATCTCAAAAGGAAATAAAAAAAAAAAAAAAAAGTGGGGTGGGGGCGAAGAGGGGGGAGAAAGAGAGAGATTTGCTTTTAATGAATTAGAAAATACAGTAAAATCAGATTTACAAGCAATCATTCAACTGAGGATCATGAGTTTGATTAAAGACTGTACACGATATTTTTTGACACACATTAGCCTCTCCTAAAAATCCTGTCACCTTATATTAAATTACTGCTACTTGTTTTATGCAAACATATTTCCTTTAATACATAATTTATACCGGAGATTCTGTGTGTTTTTTGAAGAGGCAGCTACCATTTTTACAATTTACCACTATAATGCCACGTCTTCAGCTTTCTGTGATGTCGCGTTTTTCGTAGCGGGAAAATACAACATCGAGATGTTTGAACAGAAATTACTCCACCTCCCCCCATTTTCCTCTAACAAAACTGCAAGAAAAAGAATACGGATCTGACTCTGTCTAATCAAATTATCTGGTGTCTGAGACAACCCTGCTATTTCGACGCAGGCAGAGCCTAGAGAAGAAAGGCTCTAGATGTCAGATCCCGGCGCAGGAAGAGCGGAAGGTGCGTTTGTGGGAGGGAGGGAGGGTTGGTTTTGTTTTCTGCTCGAGTCTGAGCTCAGGTCTGACAGAGATGGGATGTTCAACTGGTCTAAGGCACAAATCAGGTCCGTTCTTGATCCCTACTTTGGACGTTCTGCTGATAGTTCATTTCTAATTTATGAAACATGTCATTAATCCTCAATCTGTCAGCCTCTTCTTGACAATAATTCAGTCTGACAGTTGAAGGATTAATATTTATTAAACACCCTGTACTTTAGAAGTCAAAGAAATGCTCAATTCATTTCCGCGGCAAAATCTTCCAACTCGTAGGAGCACCACCCCCAATCCCTTCGTGCTCCCTAAAAGCCAAATAACCCCAACCGACAGCACAACGGGAAGAGCAGATGACCAAGAGAAAGACCAAGAGAAACAAAACAAAAAGAGTGTGTGTGTGTGGGGGGGGAAAGTAATTACAAGTAATCCTTCAAAAGACTTGGTAGTGGATTCATTTAAGGTATTCCTCTGCCCAAGCATATGTTTTCTCACTCTTCCTTCCCCTTCCAGTCCTCCCCCTCCCTTCCCCGCTCATAAATAATTCATAACCTGATAAATATGCAAT
>WUAM01000431.1:77994768-78049632 GCA_024336885.1 Actenoides hombroni | reverse complement strand
ATCCCTGGAGGGGTTTCCAAGCCGTGGAGCTGTGGTGCTGAGGGACATGGGGTAGTGGTGCCCTGGCACTGCTGGGGAATGGTTGAATGCAATGATCTTAAAGGTCTTTTCCAATAAAAATGATTCCATGATTCTATGATTCTAGATGGAGCGGCATCACATCAGCCTCCCAAAATATCACCACAAGAAATCACCATCCCACTGAAAGGGCTATTTGTTGGGGGTAGAAGAGGAGGAGGGAAATGGGAGGAAGGTCAGCCGCTGCAAGCCCCATGGCTGTGTGACGTATGGTTGATGGCTGTAAAAACTACATGTATTATCTCCTCTTGTTTGACTTTTTTATCTCTATCTGATGATCTTTGGATTCACGTTTTTACTTAAAGAATTCCCCTTCAGAACAGAGTCCATATCAGTTCAATGGCAAATGGAGAGGCATTTACTCAAGCTTCTCTAGCATACAAGCAACCCTTCATGAAGAAAGCAGGATTTCTTCGCATACAAAGGAAAATAAAAACAACAAATCCTTTTTGTTGTTTTTTTTTTTAAGTCTCTTTTGAGGACACATACATGTCTGAGCCCAAATCCTAAATCTTCTAATCTCTTTGGAAGGGTTATATCAGAGCTTCTAATCTTATTTGCAGAATACTCCCACATCTACAGTTCACTTAAACACATTTAAATTCTAAACGGAAAAGTCAAGAAAAGGTGATTTTTATCAGCAAACTCTTTCTGTGATAGTACTTTACCACCTTTAAAGTATGACATACTCATCTCCGACACACTTCTGTAGACTCTGAAGACAAAATAACTTGGCTGGCTTGTTTTATTTTCCAGAAGCAACAAGGCAAAAACCTGACCCACACCACTATCAGTGGTAAAAACTCCCACGATTCTACCTGTGTGAGATTTTTGTTTCTCAGAACGTCCTTTAAACCACCTCAGAATTTACTTAACGTCTCACCTCATTCTTCTAAGGTAAGAGCATATTAAATGAAATGCCATTAATGCTCCGTGCCTTTTTAATTTCATACTTAAGTTAACATAACATTGGCATTCGATTTTAGCCCTGAAGAAGTGACCTAAGACTGGTCGAAATCAAGGAAAATTCACACAGTGTTTTCCTCATCCAGCTGCCTACTATTTTTTGTCAGTGATTGTTTGTGTAACTGCGTTTCACATACAATCTGTCCTGGAATAATGTGATGCAGAGAGCACTGAACAAAACCAGCCACAGAAAAGTTGGCGTTTTTTTCTTTTTTTGTCTCCTTCTCAGACAGTAGGGGAAAAAAACCCCCAAATAATGGATGTAGAACCAGATTAGCCCCTTCGTTCAGCTAACAATTATTTCTTATTAAATTCCAAAAAGTTTAATGTCTGCCTAATCTTGAGTGATAGCCCTAATCAAACTTTTTGTTGTCTCTTTCTCCCAGCATCTGAAGAGTGCTTAAAAGTAAACAGAAATGATGGAAAGGGAATCCCTATAGCAGAAATTAAGAAATAAAATACGGGGATTAACCTCCAGCCTTATGTGCCTTTATCTCTTCTCTGCCTTGCAACCAAAGGGAGACTGTTTAACCATTAAAAAAGATTAAAGGTATTAATTAGACTAAGAGATAGAAACCTATCACCCTTCTGTCAGAGCAGGCCAGAAATAAACCTTCTTCCAGATAAAACAAAAAAAATAAAAATCTGTATTTTTAGAGTTTGGTCCAAACAAAAGTGCCGTTGATCAGCTTTCTATGTTCCTATTGTTGTCTAAAAGATTAAACAAATGAGGCTGAAATTGAATAAACATTTCTGAATTTGTGTACGAGGGGCAGAGCCGCTACTTCCTCCTCCTATCAAAGTAGCAGCACTACACACAAACAAACATCATTCTGCTGGGATTTCATAAATCTGTGTAAAGAAAACAATGGCAAAAGATTAACAGGCAGCCCCCAGCCATGGAACTCTGAATTGCTTTTTGATTTTTCTTTTTTTTTTTTTTTCTTTTTTCCCTCTCCAAAATGAAGAAACTACAGAGTACATTTAAATTATGTAGAAAGTATTTTAAATGCCTTTTGCGGCAGAAAAGCAGATATTATACCAAACTGCAGCTCTCTGCCATGTCTGAGGACAGATTAGACATCTTTTAGAGTCACTTGTCAGTAGATTGCAAAATATTATTCAAGACAGAAGGCAACTGGCAGAAGCGAGTACACTTTTCTCCAAGAATAACCCATTTTTGTATTTTTCGAAGGTGCCTATGATTCTTGTTTTTAAAATCTCATGGGTTAAATAAATAAATAAATAAAAGGCAGCTTTCAATCAGACATCCTTATAACACAAATAGATGCTAATAAAATACATTCATCTCATCATGTGTTAAAGGTGACCCTGTTAGAAAAATAGATTATGATGTGGTTGGAAAATTAGAATGGGCTATATTAAATAGCTCTATTTGAAATATGTTAAAGTCAGCTACTAAACAGCAAATTGAAAACAAAATTCTATTAAAGGTCACAATCAAAGAAATGCTTTGGACTCACAGTATTAGTTAGTAAAAGATAAATCACTATTTTGCCAAAAAGTGTTTTTTATATATTTATGCACAAACATATAAACAAATACTGAACACAAACACATCACTCACAAACAAAACATTTCTACATAACTAGTATTTTTTTTTTTTCTGACTTAACTGGGTCTGTACCCAGAGTAATTGCCCTGGGAGAGAGCACACTGGAGTCACAGTGCTCTAAGTAGCAAGACTTTGGCTCCCAGCATTTAATACTTAATACTTATTTACTTATTTAATAGCTAGTCAAGTGACAATTTCAGAGAAATTAAAGGAGAAAGAAGCAGGACACTAGAAGAGCTGATTCCAATGCTCTTTATCTCCCAAATGTACATGAAATATCAATAGCAGAATGGGAATGATCTTTTCCTAAAGGTTTCAGTTTCCAAATGCTGAAATCACTTTGGGATAAATTTGAAAACATTTGGAGAAAAAAAAAAAGCCCAAAAGAAGTCATTCATTTGTGTGGATTTCACTGGGACAATACTTTGTAAGATAAGGATTTGGCTGCTGAGATATGAAACTAAAAAAATCAGCATCGAATTTCTGCAAAGGTCTTGCTGTAAACTTTAAGTAAAATTTTATTGAGTCAGAGAGTACAACAGTGTGTTCGAAATTGGAATCATAGAATGGTAGGGGTTGGGAGGGACCGCTGGAATGAAGGTGTCCAAAGCCCGACATGGTAAAGGGGAGCACACATTTAGGTTTTATCTCATAAGGTGATCCTGAAGTGAATCAGAGGTGACAAGCAACTTAACTACTGCTGCTGCTAAGCAGAGCTGCAAAAGAAAAATAAATATTTAGAAAACTAAACCAAAACAAGCCTGTTGGTTTCAGGAGTATTAGTCAAACAGTTCTGAAGATGGATACATTTCGCATGAGACCTCCCAGGCCAAGTTATGGTTCTTTCAAAAGTTTTTTTTGCTTGCACAGGATGTTTTTGCACAGCTGCTTTTGGGTCTCTTACAAGACATTCAGGGTGTTGAAGCCTCTGAGCAAGAGCAGAGCACCTGGAGTGATTTCATCTGTGCTGTTTGTCACTGAAGAACGCAAAGCCTCAGAATTTTTATCAATGTTCCCAACATTCCCTATAAAAAACCTCCAATAAAACAACATTTTATGAAGATTTCAAGTCTTTCCATCCAAAGCCAGGATACTTTCTTCACCTCACACTCACACATTTGCCTGGACAGTCCCAGCACCTCCATCTCTTCTACTGGTGCAGATGAAGGAACTTAGTCTGATACTTTGCTCTGAAGTCACCAGTCCCACACTCTGTTCCAGAGCCCTTATCCATAATGGTTCCATCCCAGTCCCAGCTTCCTTCTCCAGGCCGTCGGTGCTCAACAAGAGCTCCTTGAGACCTCATGGGAACAAACCCATTGAGCTCCCAGTCCAGCCCACTATAGTCACAGCTGGAAGCAAAGGCTTGGGCTCCTCAGTAGTCATGTTGCTGGTAAAATGTGAGATTTCTCTGCTTGATTCTGTGTGAGCAAAATGCAGCTTTCCAAAGGCCCAGGAAGGGGCCAAACACAAGGCTGGCAAGAGGCACAGGCACAAAACAGAGCAGAGACAGCTCCTCTCTGCTAAATGCCTTGCTCCAAAGCAGAGGGATGCTTGTGCTCTTCAAAGAGAAAAGGACCAGAAATTTCCTTTGTTTGCCTGTAGAGGGTTAAAAGGGTATTTCTGCTGCTTTTCAAGCCTGCTTACTGAAAATAACCAGAACTTTTTTGAAAGGAATTTTGAAGAGAAAGAGAGAATAAAAGGAAAGAAATCTACTGAAGCAAATACCCATTAGGGAAAATTTCAACCCACGTACTTAAGATCTAGCAAAACTTCAGCAAACTGAATCACTTTTCATAACAAAGTATATCTGATATAAAAGATCAAACAATCATACGCATACCAAGACCAGTTAAGTACTCCAGCACCTGTGATGAACAGCACTCAAAGGCAAGGGGATACCTCTAGCACTGCTTTGGCTTTGGCTTTCCCTCTAATACTTGGAGGCCAGGCCAGGGCCTCCAGTGACCCCAGACAAGGCTACAGCTGTTGAAGTGAAGCCTCAGCCAACCTATGGGAACATAACGAAGTTCAACAAGGGCAACCTGCACCTAGGGAGGAAGAATCACCAGTACAAGTCAGGGGCTTACCTACTGGAAAGCAGCTCTCTGAGAGTCCTGGTAGACAACAAGTCCACCATGAGCCAACAACATGCCCTCATGTCCAAGAAGGCAAATGGTCTCCTGGATTGTAATCAGAAGAACAGTGTAGCCAGCAGGTTGAGGGAGGTTATCCTTCCCCTCTGCTTTGCCCTGGTGATGCCACATCTGGAGTATTGTGTTCAGTTCTCCAGGGGATGAATCCCACCCTCCGAGTCAAACCTGAGAGGGTGGCCGATTGAAGATGGACAGGTAGGGATTGGTCCTAGCTGTGTTTGACATATGGATGATGGTAACTGCAGACACATAAAAGACACACTTGGATATGGAGATGGATCTTGTGCCCAGGTCTGGGCTTCCCAGTTCAAGAGAGAAAGGGAACTACTGGAGAGAGTCCAGTGGAGGCCATGAAGATGCTGAGGGGACTGAAGCATCTCTCTGATGGGGAAAGGCTGAGAGCCCTGGAATGTTGGTTCTGGCAGTGACACTGCCTCTGTAATAATGTATTTCAAATTATTTAGCTAAGTGCTTCAGAGAACACAAGAAAATACTATTTTTGAAGTGCTGGTTCAGCTCAGCATTTTTGGTGAATGCAGCTTCCAAAGCCTCTTAGATGACTCTTCTGTCCAGGCTGAGACCATCAAAGAATTAGACACCTAGAAAGTCTGACCCTTCCTCACATGCACCAGTATAACGATGTCGATTCCAACACTGTTACTCCTGTGTTTTAAGAGCATAAGGGAGAGAAGGATCAGGCTCAGCACGTGCAATGTCCCACCAGCTCTCTTCATATTCCTCTTCCCTAGCTTGCTGCGTGGTCCTCAGAGGGCTGGTGACTCCTGAATTGAACCGATGATACAATTGTGCTGCCACATTTGCATGTTCTTGCACCTTCAAAATGTCAATGAATACAGTGCCTGCCCACAAGAAAGGAAGGCAGAGCATTTTTCAGGTGTGAAAAGCAGAATGGATCTGTTCTAACTGTAATCAAATAGTCACATGGCTTAATCACATCACTATTGTCCTACAGGATAAGTTTATCTGCAGCATACGAACTACAGAATGTGAACATGCAAGAAACTACCTAAATCCTGACTCTGCTCCTCCAGAGCTTCCTTCTTGCTCTGATCCCTTGCTTTATACTGTGGGCAAATGCCCAGCTGACCAGCCCTTCAGACAAATGACCTGGCTGTAGGAGAACCACAAGCTCTCATTTCACTCTACCTCCCTTCGATGTATTGGGCAGGACTCCAGCTGGTCTAAACCAGCTTCCAGTTTCCTCTTTTCCTGCCAGAGATGCTTCTAATGGTGTCTCGAACTCACCCTTCTGCTGACACATGCAGACCCAGGAGCAAAGCAAACCCTTCACTGTGACCATTCCCAACCTAGACCCTGCACTGTGACCATTCCCAACCTAGACCCTGCACTGTGACCATTCCCAACCTACCAAAAAAAGCAAACTAGGCAGAAATAGTATCTGCTCAGCTCTGGAAGTGCTGTGCCTTCCTGTGAGCTCCTCCAGCTGCAGACAATTGGCACCAATGGGATTTAATTGTGTTTAAAAAGAGAGCAGCTATCTATGATCAGCAGGTACAGGAGAGAGATTTAAATTCAGATTTATACCAATACACCTTTGTGAAAGTGCAGGTCAGCCTACCTGTGTGTGAGGCACTCAGTCTTAGTAAAAGAGCTTATTCTTAAACCTAATTCCAGGTCAATGAACCTTACTTCATGCAACCAATATCATTTTAACAATAACCTGGATTTATTGCCCTAGAAATATAATTTTAATAAACATCAGTGATGAATGTGATATTGCATTCAGAACCATGAGCTGATCACATTTAGTTAGCAGAGAATATTTCGCTGTGTTATAGAGGACAAGATGTGCTATTTATTCATTTAAAGTCTCTTTTTTTTTTTTTGTCTTCTCCTCCCAAGATATTGGAGCATCTGAATGTAGATGTTGGCACAGCCTGTCACGTGCAAAATCTTGGCAGTTGCCTATGCTGTACAATAGAGGTATTTAACTCAATATAAACAACAATATTGCAACATTTCAAAATGCTTACGTATTTTTTTATTAGCTTGTCCCTCTCTGTTTACACACGTTCTTGTACAGTCTGTCATCAATAGAAATATGCCAGGTTTCAGGACAGGGTTTATACTCGTCCTCGATCTACCTTATGAAATGAAAAGCAGCGAGAAACAGGCTGGCCCAGATGTACAAAAGGCATTTATAGGTTCCACCTTAAGATCTGATTTGGTGCAGCTCCATAAAAACCAAAAGCACATCCCAGGCCAATAGGCCATCTCATTTTCAATTATCACAAAGCCAGATTAAGTGCCCTGTCAGCTTTTTCAGCCCCACCGTTCCAACAAAGCCTCTTCCTATCAAGGTAAACTGCTGCAGTTGCCGCCCTAACCCAGAGGCCACTTATTGTTATGCTCTTTAATTTAAAAAATAAATAGAAGTTCCTCATGCAAACATTTGCCAAATGGGATAAGACTGCCTTCAAAAATGGCTTTCTATAGGGAGGCTGCTGAAGTTACTGAAATATGGTTGGGGCTGTTCCTTCACCTGCTTACCCTTAAGAGAGTCCGATTTGCATCCTAGAGGCACTGGGAGAAGAGATTATTATTCTCATCTAATAAAATGTTCCATTATTTTTTGTTTTCAATTGCCAAATATTACTCCCTTCCTTTGTTTTCAAAAATGAAATGAAATTAACGGTATCCGTGAGGGTTGGTTTGGGGTTTTTTTTCCCCCAGATTACTGTGTCCAGGTGATAAGGCAGAATTTTTATTACTGTTTCTGCCATTGGCTTCTTAAATGTCTTATGACAAGTGATTTAACCTCCCTGAGATACCGTACCTGTATCTGTACAATGGGAATGCTGCTCCTGAACTGCTTTCTTACATTCTTTGATGAAAACACTATGTAAGAAGTAAGTATTAACAGGATTAACAGCCTTTAAGGGACAGAACTGACTAGTCTGATCCCCTCTATATTGTCGGCCATGGTATATCCTGCCAGTTTTATTTGAGCTGAGCCCAAGACTCGGTGTTAGACAGCTCAGGTGACTTCGAAGGACGCAGAAGCTAACACGTCCTTGTAAGTTTGTTCCAGAGCTTATTAACACCCTGCTTCCACCCCGTTATTAATCTGTATCTCATACTAATCTGAATTCATGCTAAACCCAAGCCAAATCATTAGTTCTCACCTCTCCTTTTTTTTTCCTGCCAGATTAAAGGCCTCTTTTGTACCTGGTATTTTCTCCTTGCCAACCTTCTTACACAGTGTAATCAAGTCATTTCTCAGTCTTTTTTAGGTATTATTATTATTATTACCACTGAAAATGGAGTCAGACTGAAAATCTCAGCCTGAACACTGAAATCCTGTGCTTAAATACGAAATGAGAATAGCAGAGGGTATCAGTGGCGCTGGCTCTCCTGCAGTGCCTTGCCAACGTTCTTTAATCTTGATCAGGAAAGATCAGGAAAGACCACCTGCAAGGCTAAGCTGATAGTCTCATTCTTCCTGTCCATTCATTCCTGGGTCGCTGAGCTCAGTCTGCCAACATGGGTATCAATTAGTGCAAAAAACATCATCAGAATTTCAATTAAGCTGTGCTAGTGTCCCTGCATTTAAAGCCCTGTTGTCAAAATTGTGCAAATTGAGGCAAAAAAAGCTATGGGCTGTAATTAAGTCTGTCCTTTTTTAGCCTGAGATCAAGTATCTTTTAAAAAAAAAAAAAAAGGAAAGAAGAAAAAATTAGATGACTTTCAAAACACCAGGGAAAAAACACAGGACAGTCAAAGATGTTGTTATTGCTCTGACTCAAACACATCTTTTATTTTTAAATGACATTTTACAGGCCATTAGTTCATAATGTGAACTACTGCCTTTGGACATTAAGAGCAATAAAAAAAAAGTCCTTCTGCAGAGAGACTCATGTTCAGGTTACTTTTCTTCTTTAAAAGCTTTTTAATTTGTGGACTTTGTGTGAAATTGTCACAGAGATACCCTTGCAGTGGTTTGCTCTGGCTTGGAAGGAGAAAAATCTTTAGGTGAGGCATGTACATAGATAGAAACACTGCAAGGTACATAAAATTACATGGAAATATGGGAGGGGGAAGAAGTAAATATGGGAAAATCTAAACATATTCCTGTCTAGCTGAACCTGAAAGTGATTTCTGAATCTAGAAAAGAGGTGGGCGTCCACCTATCTATAGCTTCAGAACATGCTGAGTTCTGCCAGTTCCTCATGTTATAGAAGGTTAGACCCACCACACAGTCCCTTGCATGGGTGTTTATATTCACACAACCAAACAGCTTCTGCAAATGTGCAGATTTATAGTTTTCACAAAGACTGGCTCTGATTCCATTCAGGCCAGAACTGACACCAAAAATTGCAGTGCTGGGGGAATTCAACTTCCAAATCTCACGTGAAGTATACTGGTGGTAAGTGGCTTTAGCAGCTGACTCGTTGTGCTCCATGTGGTCACCTCACAGAAAGTCCAAACTCTGATATTTAGTTTTGTTGTTACTGACATATCCACCCAAGGACAAGAGAAACAAGTACTGTTCCTCTAAACAGCTTAAGGTACAGGTTTTTTAAGGTTAGTAGATTAGTTTTTAAACACAGAAGTTGGTTTGTGGGAGAACTTTGGTCTCTTTAGCCTAGATCTTAACAGCCTGGGCTGCCTTCTTCCCTTTGCTAAAACTCTGTGTCTATATTTTAGAACACAAATGTGGAAATTTTGCTTTAAAATTGGGCATAATTTTTGACAACTTTGCTTTTGCTAGTTTGCCAGAACATTGGACTACTGTTGTCACATTATCACAGCTTCTCAGCTACTTGTCAGAAAACATCATATCCTGGAAAATAATGAGATTCTAAATAAAGATGAAAGGAAATTTTCTTCTAAAAAGCTTTCAGTGGATGCATTCTTGACTTTGGAAAAATTGTGTTTCAGTGGCTCTCCTTGGTATCTATCCCACAAAGGTATGATGGCACAAATGCCAAATCTGAAGGTTTTCATCACACTGCTCCTGCCAGACTTGGGGAAATTTTTGGAGGCCACTTTTTGGGAGGACTCAAGTTTCGCCTGCTGGTATATCAAGTTTTCAGACAGTTTCTTGCTCAAGTTCTATGTCTGCTGCACAGAAAAGTTACAGGAACCTCAGACCTTACTAAGAAAAATGACAGATTTTTACAATCAATTAGCAAATCCAGCTCCCTGGCTACAGAGCCATATGTATATAGATTCTGTAGAACCGTATGTATATAGAATCTGTATATCCTTAAATATATCCTTAAATATGCACTTGTCCAAATTATTGGGAATAAAAATACATGAGAAAAATAAAAGTCAAGACTGAAAAACATGTTCACATAGTAAATAAAGTTTGTAGGATGTAGTTTAATGACACAGAAGCTAAGCTTTGTATCCCAGCAAACTCAAAATGTATAGTATAAAATAAGGCTCAGCCTTTCAAAGCAACTAAAATCTTAGCAAGGGTTGATAGCTCCACCAGTTATGAACAAACATTTCAATTTCAAGAACCTGAAGGAAATGTTAAGTCTATATTCTACTAGCATGTTCCATAAGGATCTCCCCCATGAGAGCTCTCTGGTTTTATCGATACTTCTTGCTGGCTTGCTAGGAAGGCAATCTTACATACTTTTAAGTCAGTATTGGAAAGGACACTGAAGCATTTTTGAACAAAACATGAAAATCCAGCCACTAAACCCAAGCATATATTATTTAGTAGAACACCTAAGACCAAACTGTCCACCTTTTAGGACTCCTGAGTACATTTCATGTTTTCTAATGAACTACATAAGGGCCAAAGAGAGCTGTCAGCTATGAACCGCTGTTCAGGAAGGCTGATAATTACATTTACTGTCTCTTAAAGGGGACAGAGCACTGTCCAAGCACCCGGACACAGAAGGACACAGAAGGTGAGAACCACCAATATGAACCATGAATGCAGGAGATGAGAAATTTGAACTCTGAGGCTACATAAAGACGCTTTTGCATGACCTCTGTGCATTTATGGTGCTACTGTGTACTCTGTCATTAAATGGAGTGAATAAAGAGAATATCCACAAAACTGTCCCTTGCCAACCTTCCAGATTTCCACACAGAAATCTGACCAGGCATTGAAGAAGCTTTAACCTCTGCCAAGTCCTCTTGAAAGCTGTAGGATCTTCAGCCAACAGTTTACAAAAGACAGAGATTAAGGGGGGCTGCAGAGAGGGGATTGGTTTCTGAATAGCACAGAAGCTTTCAGAAAGATACCAAAGCACGTCTTCGCTCTTGCACATTTCTCAAATGCAAACCTTTCTTATCACAAAACCATCTCACCCCTGTGAAGCGCATACAACAGCCTGTCATCAAGTGGAACCTCCCTAATCCACATCTTGGCCTCATTCCTCAGCTTCTCCATAGCCAAATTTGACTGCACTGTGGCCAGACACAAAGTGGCCAAGGCAGAGGGCTTGAAAGCCAACAGCAGAACCAAGAGGAGTGCCGGGGATGCCTCTGGTGCCACGCTCAGCAAAACAGAAGGATGAATTTCTGTCCACCTCCAACGCCCCAAACCACGGAACAGGGGTGACATAGCGAGTGCAAATGACACTCAGCTCTGGAAGAAATAACTTCTGCCTTTGAACAACTTCAGATCCGTAACCAAAAGGGAGCTAGCACAAATCTTTCACCATAATCTGAGATCAAACTACAAGACACTTAATAGCACGGGGGATCAGATGCGTTTGAGAAATCCCCGATCAAGCTTCAGTTCAATAACCTGCTGGATGGATTACAGAGATGTGGCTGTATGGAGGCCCTTTCTTCCTCTTTGACAGGTGTGGTGCTGCTAATATTCTGCATGCTAATAGCTGACAGCCAGCTTCATGCTGCTTAATGAAAGAGGCAGGACCCAGACTCCTAGGACCCAGCACCCACCAGGCTATGCCACATAATCTGTAGCTGACAGGAAGAATCTGGCAGCTCTGTTCCATCACTGATCATTTTCTCTTTAATCCAATTTGAAAGACAGAGTTTATTTAGTGAAAACTTTGTCATTTTGTACAACAGGAGTAAAATCTTAGTCTTTACCATGGGGAAAGAGTATAGGCACATGGAATAAGTTTGGAGGGGCACTGTCTGGAGTATTACAATCATCCTTGGAACACTTCCAGGTGAGATTCCTGGGGCTCTGAGAAACCTGCTCAAGTTGAAGATGTCCCTGCTCAATGCTGGAGGGTTGAACTAAATGAGCTTTAAAGGCCCTTTCCCACCCAAACCAGTCTATTCTATGATTCTGTACAATCTAGGCACACATGACGCATATGTACATATGTGTATAAAGGAATTTCCTTCTGCTGTGATTACTGATGGATAAAGCTTAATGTAAAGCCTGTAAGTGGGGCTCTCAACTGACATGAAACACCTCCAGGAGATGCATCTTGCCTGACCTAGTTGTCCCACTTCCAGTAACAGCCAGTGAGGAAGGGTGGCCAATTCTCAAGGGTAACTCATCGCAGTCTAAATCAGCTGTCCAATGCAGGTGGGTTGAGTTATCTCTGGCAGGATCCTTTGTCTGGCGCTGACTGCCCAAATAACCAACATTTAACTTCTAGAAAATTAAAAAGTCATACAGTCTATCATATCCTAAATGGTAACAATGGCACATGCTACATTCATTCACCCGGGTCCTCTGCAGATGAATTTTTCTCCCATGGAAGCCACAGATATATAGAGAAAGGGTTGAGATGTACTGACCTGCTACCGTGACATTGAATTCAGAGGTTCTTCCCACCAAACTTAGGAGCTCAGAGTCACTGGATGCCACTAGCAAGGTCTGTCTGTGACAACTGTTGATAGATTTTCAGGCAGACATCAAAGAACTAAGAGGTTGCTATAAAAATCAATAGAATTATATTTTTAACTTTTTTATGTCTCATGACTCACTTTTCTATCTTAAGCCTTCTGGGATCCCATTTTCCAGCTTCTTCTATACAACCATGAAGGCAGAATTTTTTTTTTTCCTATTTAAAAGCTGAGATTTGGATGATTTCACATTGCTGCAATAGCAGAAAGTTTAAAAAGCATACATATACAGCTTCTCTGAGAATGCCATGAATTGGTCAGTCTAATTTAATTCCTCACTCTAAACAAATCACAGTTATCATTCTCAATTTTTTTAACATGAGCTCTATTGTGAACTTGCCTTTATTTATAGCATCCTTATGAAGTCTTGAAAAACAAGTCTTCCCTTACTGACTTCCCCACCTAATGCACGTGTCACTCTCATGACTGTTTTACCTTGACTGAAACATCAGTAGCCACAGTATAAATTACCTGATAACCAGTTAGAAGAAAAAAGAGTTTGGTCCCTGAAAACCTTCAGTGATATCTTTCAAAACCATCTGTTTCCTTTTGAACAAGAAGATCCCTGTTCTTCTTCACAGCACTGATGCCACTTGGATCTGACACATTCTGGATTATGTGGAAAATACTGATACTGACTTCAGTGCTTCAT
Source organism: Actenoides hombroni (assembly GCA_024336885.1). Taxonomy (NCBI): domain Eukaryota; kingdom Metazoa; phylum Chordata; class Aves; order Coraciiformes; family Alcedinidae; genus Actenoides; species Actenoides hombroni. The sequence goes on along the minus strand of WUAM01000431.1, from coordinate 78,036,359 downwards.
ATGAATCATTAATATTTGCACATTTGTCTTCATATATTTGCAGTCAGTCCATGTGTCTTAGACATGTGAACTCCAAACATCGTGGTACGTTCAACATTTCCTATAAAAATAGGTGACCTGGAGAAATTAAATACTCAAAGCTGGAATCTTATAAGCTTATTAATTACTTATTAATTACATAATTACAGCTTGGAAATCTATGTGGTCTGTTTACAAGAATTTCTTCTGCAGAGCCCTAAAGTCTTCTCCCCTCGCTGAGTCTGAGAGACTGGACTCATAAAACAGCAGCAATAATAACTTTGATAAAATGTCTGGATGATTTTATAAAGAGAAAAAAAATGAGAAAGCCTCATTACCAAAGTTAACAACTCCAGCAATACCTTGAGAAGGCAGAAGGTTCTCAAAATCTCAACATTTGGTCGTATGAGATATTACAGAGAATGGGTGTAGATGATGAATTTAAACACAGCATCAAAATAATAACAAAGGAAAATCATGTAAACATGAAAGAAGCTTTTGTTTGTAAAACAAATAAATAAATAAATAAATACGCTGTCTGCATAAAATTCAGTGTGTGGATAGATCAGAAAACCTTACCAAAAGTTGGGGTTTTTTACAATTATGAATGATTGCTGAAGGGAATTTTTATATGTCAGTTTTATACTTCCTCATGTTAAATGAAGTGAAACCACCGAGACCTCAGGCAGCTAACTGCATCACCAGGCAAGGATGGAGTTAGTAATTTCCTTTTTTATCTGGACAGTAAAAAATATTGCTGTGCCACCATAACTTATAGCTTGTGACAAGGCAAAACTTTATGACTCCTGGATTTCTAAGTGGGTCGTAGGAGAAAAGAAAGAAGTCCAATTTATCAGAATCTTGGTTATTTATTTTTTTTTTAGCTTAATGACTTGAAGACAAAGATTAAATTAATGGATTAATGCAGATTTTCCCATCTGTCTGTCATTCTCTGCATTAATTTCAGAGTCCCGTGGAAGGCAATCTGAACTAGGTACTGCCCAAAAAGGAGAGTTCAGCTGGGGTAATTCTGTTTCAAATCAAATTTGATAATGAATGACTAGGACAACTTTTTTTTTTTTTTTTTTTTCTTCCCCTAAGCCTACGCTACAGAAAAAAGCCCATGTAACCCTCTTCATCCTGACTTCACTAAGGACTGGAGGTCTGATGAATAGGAGCAATCATCCAAAAGCACCACTGTCAGTCTAACTTTGCAATTGTGGTTGAAGATCTTCCCTGTAGGCTACAACAATACTGAGACCAAGAATTCGTGTGAGGTTCTTTTTTTATTTTTGCATAGAATGCTATCACTATGGTATCTCTGCACTGCAAGTATAATTTCCTCCCAGAGACAAGGGTCTCTCCAGACAAAATTTGCCCCTGTGGAGCTGAAGGAAGCTGTAATAATTTCTTGGCTAAATAACCACAGATAATGGTCTACTACTCTGAAAGGAGTACTTTCTCTTTGGCATTGTCCACTATCTGTAAATCTCAGATGTTTATTCATTAGGGCAGTGATTAGAAACCCAGTCTTCCAGGCAACAGCCATGGTCATTAAGCTATTGAGTCTGAATATTTACTATGAATATTTTAAGTATTTCATATTAAGTAGATTAGCTTCACCGAGAGGGGATGAGGGATTCATCTTAGTGCATGCTATTGTGTGATAGCTGGTGAATTCTTGGTCTGGTAGAAGATTTTCTGTTGGGAGGGTAAGATGTGGCTTGAAAAGTGTGTTCCAAAGCAAGTGGGAGAAGAAAATGAGCCTGCGTATTATGCATGAGTGCTCCATGCACTGGGCTGTTAGGCATTTGAGATGGGTCATTGGGTTTTGTTTGTGACCCAAGCTGGTAAAGACATCCTGAAATATTTTATTATATCAGGACTTGCCAAGAAGATTTAAAAAACCACAGCCACGCATTGTGAATCTTGCTACAGTTTAGGCACCAAGCAGTTCAGAGTTTTCAGGTGCTCTGCCTGAAATGGATCATGCCAAGCAGCAGAAACGAAGGCCACTAGGAATTCTCTGGCTGCAGTCTCATGCCAAGGCTGCTGGAGTAACAAGAGGGCTAGGCAATAACTGAGCATCCATTTGGAATTAGGTGCTTCCATGTGTATTAAATCAGGAACTTCTGTAAATGAATTCTGAATATTCTATGAATGATTGTTTTGACTTGATGATCTTAAAGGACTCTTCCAACCAAATGTTTCTATGATTTTTCCATGGTCAAATCATCATGTGTCTGATCCAAACGATGGGTCACACAGGAAAGACCAAAAGACTCAGACACCCTGGAGTCAAATATTTGCTCTTGAGTTAATGAGCTCAAAAGGAACAAAAGGACCCTTGGACAGTAGTCAAGGACATGTTGTACAGCAATGACACACAGCTTTTCTGGCTGAATGGGCCACTTCTTTCTCTGCAAATATCAGGAGGCACAGTGTAGGTAGACTTAATCATAAGCACAGTAAACCCAGTGCATTCTGGAACTTTTGTGTGGACCTCCCGTGCACCATACCCTGCATATTTGACGGTTGACTCAAGCACAGGTACAGTCAGGGGTGAGTCCCCACTGCTAGATTAATATGTGGAGCCTGTGGCCCATTTTCTTGGAGCCCTACTGCTATCATGTGGCCAGAAAAGAAGGCAGCTGGGATCATGCAGCTGCCACTGACACTAGAATAATTAATTTAGCCTGAAGCAAGCTCCTGTGTGTCTCCAAGGTGCCCTGGGAAGGAGAGCAACCAGGATTAGCTGACAGACTATCAGTTGAACACTTGAGAGATGAGATATCAAATTGATTTAATTCATATGTTGGATTGTTTTTTACAAAGTCCTTGAAAAAAATGAGTGATTTGGGTCAATGCATGTAAGAGCTTCAAAGGAATCAGGATATTTTTGTCTTAGTTACTAACAGGCATCCCACGGCTACAAACATATGAGACTTTACAGGTGATGTCTACCCTGGTAAATAAAACAGACTAGGGAACCCTAAAGGCAAATGTCATAATGGCTCATGGCCATCTGGCTAAACTCTCTTTCTTCCTCCCCAAAACCATGTGGTCTCATCCAACCTACCTACTGAGAGCAGCCCTTAACTTGTGTTATTCTCCAAAACACACCAGGGCTTTGTCTCAGAAAATGTTATTTGGCACGAGCCTGAATCGTGCCAAAGACAAGTGCTAATAACCCAACACTACAGACACTCACGGTCTGGCACTCAAGCCCCCACCCTGGTTCTGCTCCATCTACTGGGGCAGGCGTAGCCATCAAATCACCTCGGCCTCAGCACAAGGTCCACAAAAGCACAGTTACATTCAGTTTAGGGCTTGGAGCCTGCACAGAAGGGTGAAATGACTTCACCTTTGAGTTAAAAACCAAGGTTTTCTGTGTCTTAAGTCAGCAGAGATTGTAACATGGGTTGTTAGAGCTACTCTCAGACTGGCTTCCTTTCTTCCATCACCTCCAGAGCAGCACAGTGGAAGCAGAGAGTAACAACAAGGAAAAAGTGATCTTGGCAGGCACCAGAGTAATCCTCTAGTTAAGGTCTTACAATGTTTGTGTTGACCCCAGGCCATAAAAGACTGAAGCCTCCTGAAAGCTTCACTCCAGAACTTAAGCCTAGGCTGAACAGCTTCTGCTTTTAGCTCCTGAGCTGTCCCGTCAGTGTCAGACAGATGCGTGGCTGTCACATAAGGGAGCAGCTGCACGGAGGTCACGAGCACAGGACAGTGCAGAGTCCCCTCTGCATTAATATTCAAGGTTGTCAAATCTCATGCTTTAAGCGTCTAATTTTGAGAGTACACCCACCCACCCCCTTTAAAAATGAACATATTCGTAGTTGAAATAGAGAAATTAAGATATTTTATACTTCCAGAAAAGCTGCAGGCCTTCAATTTAAGCAAAGCAACATTTCGGATATTGATTCCATCTAGCAAACTGTCATCCCAGCAAGTCATACTGGGATCAGCAAGGGAGGAATGAGAGAGTTCCCGATTCTTTGGGATGCTTCATTTCTGTGTTTATACACCTCCCATCACATTAGTGAATCACTAGTGCTGCCACACCACAAATAATAAATAACGTTAACGGCAGAACTCATCTATTTGTATTCCCTCGTGTGCTTATCAGAAACCCATTTAAGGGTGTTTTCAGCTCTGAATGCATTAGAAATTTTTTCAAACAAACAACAGAAAAAATCTTCTTAAAAGAAGGTGACAGTTTTAAACACTGAAAATTTAGCGGGATAAACACAGAATAAACACAGACTCCAGCACAGCGACTCAATAAGGTACATTCAAAGAGCAGCACAATGACATCTTTTCAAGTCGCTCAGACTTTGGAGGACAAAATGTTAGCTTTTGTCCAGAAGTCTTGCTTGTGTTACTGCATGTCATAATTATTTGCATTAGGGCAGTATCAAGAGGGAGAAGACTGTATTTGTAATGCCTTTGTGGGACTGAGCATTCTTGTGAACTCAGTCCTAATTTGCATTTCTAACATAGGTGGTCAGGAGTTATCTAGGGCAGAACAGCGCGTTTGAGCAGTTTCAGCAGCTTGAAGAAAACCAGCTTTGCCTTACTGATAGAAAACACAGAAAGTGTCGAAACTGAAGCGAGGGAAAAACTTTCGGAGGGGTCAAACTGATTGAGCACGGCGGTGAAATTAAATTGCCAAAGTTTTGCCAAGGCCATCCCCATAGCCAGGATTTTGTCTCCGGCGTCACACGATTAGATGACAGTTCCTGCTAAAACTGCTCTGGTTGCAGATGGCCCTGCTCCCTGCAGGGGAGTTGGACTGGATGAGCTTGTAAGGTCCCTTCCCACCCAAACCAGTCTGTGATTCTAAGACACATAAATAAATGGCAAAGCAAGTGGAGTCAAAGCAAAGGAATCCAGTAAAGACACCAAGGAAATGCAGCTTTTTATGCTGTTGAAAGAATCCATGCGTTAGTGGGGCGTTTGCTAATGTATATGTTATTTGTCCTTACTCATCAACACACTCAGGCCATTATTTTTTCCTCTCTGGATCAATCCTGAACAGGCTAAAAGCATTCTCTAGGTTCTAGTCAGTTGGTGCTGGTTAGCTGCTGTTAGTCTAACCAGGGAGCTCTGTCTGTTCTCCAGCTCACTCAGGCAGAAGCCCCAAAGCAGGGACACTGCCATATGCACTGAAACTGTTTTCTGCAAAAAAAGTGGTTTCTGCAAGAGAAAAAAAAAAAAAAAAAAGGAAAGAAGAAAAAAAAATTTAAATTTGCTTACTAGCTCTGTTTGCTCTCCACGGAAATTCAAGCCAGTGAAACTCATAGTGATGGATGTCTAAAACAAGAGGGAAATGTGGGCTAAAAAATCCTTCCAGCGCTTGTTCTGTAGTCTATTTCCCCAGCTGTTGCCCAAAGATGCTGGAACAACAGAAATATGAGCAAATGTAGCTGCCTGTATTCCCCTGCTTTATATGTTGCCACAAAATCTGCAGATGAAGAAACCAAGTAACCTCACCAGGAGAAAATCTCCCTGCTCCCTTCTGTGCAAGAGCAGAGGGCTGAAGTCAGGAGCTGTGCTGCCAGGAGGGCTGGGGAAGGTCCCTGGGCTCCATCTAAGTCCCTGTCGGAGGCAGGACTCAGAGAAGGATGGAGGAGGAAGGGTGGGCTGGGGTAGGTCCCTGGTCATCATCTAAGTCCCTGTTGGAGCAGGGACTGAGAGAAGGATGAAGAAGGGTGGGCTGGACAAGGTGGCCTTTGCACGGACCGTATTTAAGGGTTCCAAAATAACTAAATAGAAGAAGTGCTGACAAAAAAAGTTACTTTTGTACAATTTAACTCAAAAGTCACATTCCTTCTCACAGTGGCTTATTAACTTGTTTTTCTGCATCATATACCTCCTGAAAAAGAATTTGGAGGAGGAAGCTAATTCAAGCCCAGTTCTTGTGTAACAGAACTTGCCGCAAGATGATTCAAAGGGGTTCCACTTGCAGCACCATGTGTTTGAATTGTCAGACCAATAAATTTAGATGAGTTTTAATACCTACCACTGTTTTGCTGTTGGGACTTTATAGAGAGATCTAATAGAACAGCTACTCCGCAGCGAACATCATCATCTAGTTAGATAACGAGTTCAAACTACTACCCCGTGTTTTGTGAGGGGGGAGCAAAAAAAAAAAAGGAAGAAAATTAATATTCTTTTTACACGCAGCTTAAAACAAAGTGTAATTTAAGAAGATTAACTGACAATTTAATTGATTGATCCAAAGATTGTTTTAATTTGCAAATAATCTCCTAAATGTCACGAAATCTCTAAAGCAACATGCAAACTATTCTGAGTCCAAAAATAATGAGCTATTGATTCTTTTGTTATGAAATCACTCTGTAGGTTGGAAATATACCTTTGGGCCACAATGTATTACATGAGCAAATTATAGTACCTGATGCTGACAATAAAGAAATGACAGCAAACTTTTTCTCATTAAAATCTAGGCTGGAAAAAATATCAAAACCAACTTTTTTTCCCTCCCCAGAATAGTTAGATAAATAAATAAATAATCACCATTCCTTCGCATACCATATTTCTGAACAGATATCAGCTCTGTATATAAAGCTTCATGAAATATGTGTCCCAAAATTCCCTGAATTGATTTTCTACTGAATCTAAACCATCTGTAGACTAGAAATCCATATTTATCTATACATAGGTGTATGGTTTTAGAGAGTGGGACAAATGCCCAAATCTTGGGGGCTAAAACTGTCAAAATCAGGTGGCATGTGAATGACTTGGGCACCTAAAACTGAAAGAGCCCAGTTGAAAAAGCCACTGAGAACTGAAAACTCTCATTCAAATTGAAGTCTGAATATACTGCACCCCCAAAACTCAGAAAGAATAACTTGAATATATGAGATTGGTTCAGTTCAGTCACCAACAGAGCACCAAAATCTCTCAGCTCATGATCTTTTCTCAGACCACCTTTCAATCACTAATTAGGATCGCTTAAGTACAAAGTGAAGCAAAATGAAAGCCTGAGCTAAGAGTGCTGCAGAAAGCCTAACATTTAAACTGGTGTCACACAATACAGTCATTATGATGCTTTTCACTTAAAAAAATAGAAGCTCTGGGTGAAAATACCTCCAAGGACTTTGTCCAAACATAACTCATGGCTACCTGAAACAGCAGCAAGGGGAAACAAAGAATACGGCATCAGTCACTGAAAGTTGTTAAGTTGGGGTCCAAGCCTGAGAACAAAGCAGGGCACAAAATATGATACCTCTGTGGTCTGATCTTTATCAGCATAGTGTCTCAATGCTTACTTCACCAGCCAAAATGGAAAGGCCTTGTGCCACCAGAGCCTGAGGGCCACTGCTGCCATAGGCAAAGCCCACTCTGGGGATGGAGATCATGGTACCCAGCAACTCTTCCCTCAGCCCAGCCCTTACCGTGGCCCAAACTTTCATCCTCTTTAGCCCAGTTTACCACAGAGACTGGATGCTCTTTTTCCACACCTGAGTTCCTGGTGAGGTGGTAGTACCCAGCCCTCCCCAGGGTCCCAGACAGCTCACACCAAACACCTGTGCTTCTCCAAAATGTTGTTTTTCTGAGGATACAGGCGAAGAGTAGAGAATGAACAAGGCTGATATCACACAAAACAGGGGCTGGATGGAGATCTAAGGCTTTTGCATATGGGTGGACAGGTTGCCGAATGTTTTGTCTTCCCCTGGTAGATGCTGAGCCACCTCATTCTCTGATGGATGGTGGCCCTAGCCCTGAGCAGCAGAAAGGTTTGTAAAGGACCACATCTTGTACATCAGGTATTCCTACTGATGTTGTCAGGCATAAGTTAAGCAGAGCAGTGTTTGGCCTTGGATCCACAGATGATGTTTTCCTTTTGAAAAGTAATGCAGAGGCGAAGAATTCTATCTTCTGAATACAGCTCACAGAATATAAAGATACTTGATCAGAATTTGCTGAGGTGCCAAAGGGGACCAGACTGTATGTCCTGAATACAGATTACAGTGTGTTGCAGGTTTCCTTTTGCTTAATTGCTTTCTTTTTTGTTTGAGGTTTTTAAGAGTTTTACTTCCACTGTGCAATGATCTTATAAACTGTCTTTCTTCACTAAACAACTAAAGGTTAATTATTATAAATGCAATGTGAAACCCAGTGTGTTTCTTCACCCACTGTTTATAGTTCTTGCAAAACAGTATAAAGCCTTTACACATAAAGACGAATCTTTAAAACCGCTCCAGGCTCCAAATTAAAAATGATTCCCGTTTGTGTTGATTACCAAGGGACAGTTGGAGAATCCCCAGCGATCCGAGGACATTTCCATATAGCCTGTCACGTTAAGGTGAAAAATTCGCAAGGACAGTCTCACCATCTGTCATCAACTCGCTTGGGTGACACCGAGGACCGGTCTGAAATGGCCAATGGGCCTCATGCATAACAAAGCCCTTGCACTTTTGCATTGTTTATATTTTGACCTGGGCAGATAATCCTTCAGAAAAGGGAAGGGGGGGGGGAGGGCCTGTGTTTTGCTGCTACTTGTTTTATTTTCTTGCATGGTGGCCATTTCAGTGCTGTCTTTTAGCGAGAAATCATCCATCCATCTAGAAAATAAATTTAAAGAATTGTCTCTGTGTTACTCTTCTGCCTAAACAACTCCATTGCAGACTGAAGGTATTTTATTAACAGCACCGTGTCTTATGAAAGCGAGTGAAAACCTGCTTTCCTAAACAAAAGGGGCTTTTTGTGAGTGACATAGTCACTTCATTTAAACTGTAAATCTAGGTGGCTGTGAATGCTTAATACACTGTCAAGGTTTGTTGCTAACAGCGTTTCATTAAATGGATAATCTACAAGCAGACAGCAACCTAGAAAAGGAAAAAAATAGCACCTTTCCACAGCCTGACAAAACCATGTTAGCCCGTTTGCAATCCCTCGCGTAACAAGGACCATTTCTGATAGCAGAAGTCAAAGATAAACTGTTCTTACCAGGACGTCAAGCACCACTTAAGACTTGCAAATACAGTTTCCTCCTACAATAGGTGCCTCTCCAGCCTATCAGGTTTGTAGCAGACACACTTGGAGCATTGGTTAAAGGAATTAACAAAATAAATAAATAAATAAACTGAAAAATAAACTCCTGGGAGATGTTTTTATCCTCTCAGTTATCTACTGCAATGACTGGAAAATAAAAGACGAAGAGAACATTCATCCCAGAGCTCCCGTCTGCCTGGAAGTCCAACAGCCAACAAAATTGTCAGGAACAGCCATTGTCAGAAACAAGTGAATGGATGAAGGGAAGAGTGAATGAATACAACATGGGGACATCCCTTCTGTCACTATAACAGGATCCTGACAGGATCCTCTAGGTTTTATTTCCTCTTCAGCACATACAATAATCACAGGTATAGGAGAGAGTCTTTACTTGAAGCACAGGGAAGACTTCAACCAATGCATTGTACATATCTAGGCTTATTCCTCTTCTAATTGGGGAACATTTGTTATTTTTCAGTCCGCCCTTATATTTTAGTCATAAACCAGACCTTTTAATTACAAAGAAAGTCAGCCCTTTCCTCTGCAGAGACAGGCCCCACTGATGCTAAGGGGAATTACACTAAATTCTGCGGGATAAATAAATCCCATGAGGACCACTCCTCCTGCTCCACCTGCATCATGCACAATATATCAGGAATATGGAATCACTAAAGCACGGGAGGGATTCCTCCTAGCTCCTCGCCTTGTTCTGTATTCCACTGAGCAGGGCTGCCTGTAAACAAACAGCCATTTTATTGTTCTATTAGTGCCTTATGTTCTGAAGGGATTACCTTTTCCATCAGATTTCCATACAGAAAACAGAATCTTTAAAACCATGAGGTAGGCAAACCGAGTATAAAACCTTGGCGATCTGTGAACCCCTAAGTTCCTGCTTTCTCCTGAGCTGAGGACCTAGAAACAGAGAAAAAAATTCTTCTGATACAGATCCCTTCCTCTTTTAGGCAAGATTAGAAATTGTGGGGGTGTACAAAAGCCAACCCCCCTGAAAACCAGGCTTACAGAGAGGATTTCCATGGAGCTTGCAGCTGTGTAGAGATGCCTGGGGTGTCACTACGGATGCTGAGAGCTCTCACTGGGTTCCCCTCACGGTATGAAATTAGCACTTCTGTTTATTGATGATATAATCAAGGCTTTTATAGATATAATTTGACTTTTCAAAACAGCATGCCATGCACAAGAGAACAAATAAAAGAAGTGACACACTTCCAAATGAAATTTCATCTCAACACCTTTGCTCTGTTGTTGATGGCCCCTTCCAAGTACAGATGTGCCTCACACCTCTGGCTTGGGAGTTCCAAGACATCTTTTCCTGCATTATATTCATCACGCACAAGTCATCTTTACACATTTTTGAGCTACAAATACAGCTTTCTGTATCCCAGCCAAGTCAAAACTAAACTCTTCGAAGTCCTTGGACACTATAGCTTTCTGGTGAACATTTGGGGGCAGTTCCAGGTGATAAATCTAACAAGTAAAGGATTCTACTTCTTGGTGCACTTCTGTAAAAAGAAGTAACCGAAGGAATTCAGGAGTCTCTCTGGGTTTTAGAAATTACTGTATTCAGGAAAAAAAAAAAAGATATGTCAACCTCATCTTGTAGTAAAGAGACCATGGAATGAAAAACATACGTGGAAGCCACGCACATGCCATGCAAAACTTGATCTCCAAACAACAGCAAGTCATCATTTAGTAGGTGTGTCAACGCCCTTGCAGTGTGCAGAGATCTGTTTGATTTCACAATTTCTTTCTTCCAATGGCAGCATTTCTCCTTCACATTTTATTAATGAACGTTAATCGCATTTTCTGAAAGCACGGCTGGCATTTGGCAGGCAGCCTTTAAGCCCAGAGTAGAGTGTGCACTCCAAAAGTAAACTTTTAGTTGGGGTTAGAAGAAAAAGGAGCAATTTATAATATATTAAACATATTTCCCCTCACTGTCATCTCCCTTGCTCAAGGATTTTGTGTTTGCATGAACATGTCTTGAGGAAGTATTTTTATTGATGATACCTAGGCATAACATTTAAATCCCTTCCAATTTAAACTTTTAAATGAAAATGTGAACTGCTAAAACAGTACAGAAGGTAAGAAATGCACGTTTCCATGCTGCCTTAAAAACACGAAAATGACAGATTTTACCAGCTAACTTTCCAATAAATGAGATGTTAAATTTAGCTTTAGTGGAGCACCCTGATGAAAAAAAAACAAACAAAAAAAAAGGTAATGTTGTTCCTATATATCAAGATTCAGATTAATAAGTGTAAAAAAACATATCGTTCTAGGGCTACAGGTGCTGGAATGGCACATCATGCTAGCACTTGTGACATCTGAAGCTGTGATTTCCATGTTTAAAAAAATAAAAATAAAAATTAACATGACTGACTTGGCTATTTTCACTGAAATATAGGGCTTCCTTTCCCTCTGCCTCATGCAGAGAGAAACCAACAGTCCTGTCACAAAACAATTGGCAGTTTTCATTGTCTTGTTAATATTGAATCTGCATCTTCCTGCAACTTAACAGACTTCTGCAATTGGTAACTCACTATCATTTGCATTGCCAATGAATTATTATTTGTTTCTGCTGTATTATTTCTTGATGAAAGATACTTTTTTTAAAAAAAGCTGTTTAGTGAATTATTTTTTTCAATCAACCTTAGACCTGTCTGCTAAATAAGAACATACTTCATGGAAAAGATCATACAATAGTATCTATGTAAAACCTATGCAAGTATTAAAGATCTAAATGTTCTCTATGAAGAACTTATTATAAAAATCATGGCATCCAAATAATGGAATTTCAAAAAATGCTACTGTTTTTCATGGTCAGAAGACCAACAATAGCAGAGAGATGTTTCATAAGCATAAAATAAAATCTACAGCCAAGGCTGAGAGGGAAAGTACAGCACAAGAGAGGCTGAAGAAATACAGAGGATATTTAATGATTCAAACACATGTAGTTGATGGAAACGATAAGAAAGAGCTGTAAAAGCAGTTGCTTTATTCACCAGTCACTTGTCACCACTATTTCGTTGCATCACAGCCGTGAAAGGCAATTGGAGGAATTTTGTGGCTAAAGAGATTTGAGTGTACATGACAAGCCATTCTTTCTGAAGTACTCAGCAAAGACTAACAATTTGCTTTTGTGGTTTAATCAAGAATAGACCTTCCATTTAACCTCTGAATCTGAACTAAAACCTCTAGCAACACTAGGCATGACTTCACCACCAGCAGTCAGAGGTGAAAATGTGGTGCTTGGCCCTGCCTCCCACTGACGTCAATGGGAGCTTTGCCCTGGGAACAGGGTTGGGGTGTTACTGCCAAATTGGCATTTTGACCTAGGGCCAAATCCCACCCTCTGAATCCACGAGTCAAACATGAGAGGGTCACTGATCGAAGATGGACAGAGGGGCTGGAGCATCTCTGTGCTGGGGAAAGGTTGAGAGCCCTGAGGCTGTTCAGCTGGGGAAGAGCAGCCTGAGAGGGGAGCTGATCAATGCTCATCAATATCTAAAAGGTGGGGGGACAGACTCTTTTCAGTGGTGCCCAGTGACAGGATAGTGACCAGGCTGCCCAGAGAGGTTGAGGAGTCTCCTTCTCTGGAGAGATTCCAATCCTGCCTTGACAATGTGACCCTGAGCCCTCTGCTCTGGGTGACCCTGCTGAAGCTGGGCGGTGGCACCAGATCATCTCCAGAGGTCCCTTCCAACCCCCACCATGCTGGGATTCTGTGATCTTCAAAGGATCTGTTCTGGGAGAGTATATAACCATATATAACTATATTACATGCCCCACAAAGACATGAGCACACAGTGCATAGAGGTACAGTTAGCCATGTACTTATTATTTCTGCAGAGCAGAAATAAAAATAACAAATTCTGCAGGATTTTGGAAGCCTCCTTCCATCTACTGAATGATAAATTCCACTTATGACACATTTGCTGAATATATGAAAATACTTACAATCTGTTATTCACACTTTCAGTCAATTAAGCTATTTAATGATTTGTTTTAATTTCATTCCCGAGCCTTCCAAATTCTGTTGTCTCATGTTTCGTCCAAATAAAGACAGATACTTTATTTGTTAAATATATTTCTTGATCTCTAAACAGGACAAATGGTGACTTGTTCCCATTTATTTGTGGCAAGAGCTGAGATGGAAATTTCTTCCAGGTAAGCACTGAATACTGTTTCAATATGCTATTAAATAACAATTATTTAATTTTCTTTCTTTCAAAAGGACTCTTTTTGCTAAATCGATGTTTGCTAGCTATTCCCACCCAAGACTTCCTGAAATGCCCTGTGAAATCAAGTACTATTTCTAAGTTTCATATCATATTGCATAACCAAAAGAATTGGTGATTTTTTTTTTTATTATTTCCGATTGCCTTTTTAAACATTTCCTGAAATTAATTACTTAGCAATTTCTCTTTTTTTTTTTTTTTTTTTTTTTTTTCTGCTCTGTCATATGGAATAGTGGTAAAGCACCTCAAAGGCATTTTTATAGGTGGAAGACATTGTATGCAACCATAATTTCAGGTGCTAATGTTAGAATAAGCTTGTTACTAAGCACTGAATCTATATTTCTAGGTACTGGTTAAGCACAAACGTTATCTGCCCTACAGAGCAATGTTGCTTCATCACTCTTGTGGAGTCTCACTTGCCTGTAACCCATAGAAAGGATGACTTGTGTCACAAAGGTTAATATCATGCAAAAACATTCATTCTTAAGATGATAGAACAACAGTGGGCGCTGATAGAGTTGGTTTTAAGACCTTCTTGTTATGGTTCATCACATTTAAGCGCTGTTTGTGCCTACACTTGCTTATGCTTCTCCAACAGCACTTCAGTATTGTGGTTGGTAAACATCAATGCAACATCTATCAGCTCAAAAAAAAAAAAAAGAGACAGTAATAAGGCTCAGGTTTATGTAGAAGCAAACTTGGCCATACCACCCAGGAGCATTCTCCGAAGATTTCTGAACAATAAAAATAGAAATGAAAATGCCAAACAAAAGTTGCAAGCTGTCTCCACAGGACCATAAACACTTTGTAAACATGCTTTTTTCTCACAGAAAGGGGTAGGAGCAATTTCAAGGCATGGTTGAAGAAGTAGATACGTGCGTCAGGAAGGACAGATGGGACCAGATCTTGCCTCAAGGCTAAGAAAGAAGCTCAGAGAAAGGGGAGCATAAGGATGACTCCCTAGGAGAAGATCATCACGGTACATTGTGGGACTGACCAGATTTCTTCTCCTTCCAGAACTAACTGTTGGCATGCACCCAAATCCTTAATAAGAGCCCTGGAAATTAAGGAAGGTGCAAAACTTTGAGAAGTTGAACAGCAGATCTGACTGAACAAGGCTACCAGGGCTTTTCTTTGTCACTTTAAAACTGCTAAAGTGTGTTGTAGATGGATTTCTTTTTAGTTAATTCCATTCCTCACAGAACTAGATCTGTAGGAAGCTGTGTAGATAAAATTTTCTCAACACTGACTATTCTTAGTAAAGATCCATCCCAAGGAGCATTTCCAAGACTCTCAGGTATGGCTACATCAGTTAATCAAGCAGGGCCTGGGTGCAGGTTCAGTCACAGTTCACTTTTTTCTGCAGCGTTCAGTTGTTGCTCTCTCTGTTACCAGGCCAGTTTGGCCACAGCCGTCACATTGTTTGGAGTTTTGAGTGCCTGGATTCCAAAATACTGGGTGGATACCTGGTGCAAGTGTCAAAAGCATCCAGTGGAAATCTCCTTTCTTGAGAACTCAGATCATTCCCTGTTAACAGTGAGGAGCAAAGCAACTCTTGGTCCTTGCACTAGCTACGTCTTTCCTTGTGCATCCAAAGGAAAATATCCTCAGAAGAAATTATCCTCAGAAAGCCTCATGCCTCAGAAATCAAGAAAAATCTCAGAGTAAAATATTGTCTGGAAGTGTTGAAGCAAGAGAGGAATACATCTGATGTAGCATCTAGTGTCTGCTTTCCAGTGGGCAAAGGAGATTAACTAAGAGAAAAGGGAACCGTGTTGTGAGAAGCTGCAGAGTGCAGTCTGTAGCTCTTTGCTTTCACTTCCAAGACGTGCCCCAACCTGCATCATTTTCCTGTTGAGGTTTTCCATACAGAAACCACATGAGGGAGGGAACACCCTGCCACGAATCTGTACCAACCTCTCTTCCTCCTGCCCTGGACTCCTCACACCAGGCACAGCAGCAGCTGCCTGTGGACAGCAGTTCCCTTTCAGCAGACCCACAGTCCTCTCCACCCTGTGCTGCCAGCATACATCTTCTGCATCCTGGGTGTCACCAGAGTCGCTCCTCAAGGCTGTGACCAGGAGGGGGACCTGGAAGACACCTCCCTGAGAGATGTTTTCCAGAACCAGTGGGATTGAGAGCTGGTGACTCTAAAGGGAGGACGATACCCACTAAACCTTGCATGGGAAGCCTGTGCTGTTCCCCCTCCTAGGTGTTTGCCCTGCAGAAGAAAGTTTTCCCAATAAAAAAGAAGGTGAAATAGGGCATCTTTATAATTCTTTTATAAAGCTACTGAAGATTATTATCTGCTAAGCTTTCAAGATCCCAACACAATGGTACCAGGCGGCATTCTGAATTAAAGAAATCATTCACCTCTTAATCAAAACAGGAATATATGCCTTGACTTTCATGAGGAAGCCTAACAATGCAAACAAAAGAACGCTGAAGCAAAGTCTGAACAATTCTTCTAACAAGGCAAAATAGTTGCATCTAGTTGCGTACAAGACAATTAAATACAAGCTCCCCTCATGTCAGACAGGCAAATAGCTGGTCAAGAAAGAGACCATTAAAGCTACTACTTATTTTCAGTAACGTCCCACAAACCCATGTCCCATCATTTTATTACTTTAGAGGAGAGGCTCGGGCACTATAATATAATTCTCCTGTGATTTTATTACTTTCCCATGTGAAATTGTGGGACGTAACAGGAGTATGAACAATTATGTAGAGTAGGGTTATTCATCCCTACATGTTTTTCCTCCCTAAAACTGGATAAGTCCTTTCCAAAAATTGGTTCCTAAGCACAAAATGCCTTGAGCAGCTTTAATTTCAGGAAAGAGCAATAAATCACGTTAATACAGGGAGCAATATTTGATTACTCTGCACTACCCGGTAGCCCTTTTACAATTATAATCCTTTACACTCTTATCAATGAATACATCACTCCTAACTCTAACCCCTCAATCACCCTCTCCTTCATCCACACTCCTACCAGTTGGTAACAAACCTCCTACTATTATTTAATATTAAATTATATAGCACATATGTGATGGTGATAGCCATGTGATAAATTGCATTTATCACGCATCTTTTAATGCGGCTGCATTAATCATGCCTCTCCTTCACTCTGCCCACTAATCCATCTCTGTCTGGGGCTACTCAGTTCCATCCAAACCTTTAAGAAGATTTGAACACGCACAGTTAAAAACGGGACCCTTTTCCAAACACGGAGTTTCATTGCCGGAATCGCACTGTCCCAAAGCTCAGCACAAATAACTCTAAGTCTGTGAAGGGTTTAAGGGTATGTTATCTCATGAACCATGAGACTCCTTGAGGCTAAAGATGAGAGACTTACATTTTCTGTTGTTACAAGGCACTTCATCTCTAGCCCAAGGTTATTATCCATGATCCTGGACATTAAAACTGAAACATTTGATGTTTATAAAATAGGTGTTTCTAAAGGTCCTTAAAATGTCTTCACTGCAGTTTTCTTTCCCTCCTAGCCTTCTAATGATGGACTTCTAATACTGAATTAAGAAATACTGACCTTACAAGCCATAGGAATGCAAAAGAAAGAACTGAAAAGCATTTTAGGATTCTCCAGAACATTTTAAAATAGGGTATCTATGAATTATTTGTTCAATATGCTGTCTGCGTAACGGTACAGGGCAGCAGACACATTTTATTAGCATCCACTGGACATAAGCTGCCACATGCCTGTTGATCTGCCCTTGTTGACTTTATTCCACACCATTAAATGCTCTCTTTTGCCTTAAATCCAATTCTTAAACATTTATTTGGAACTTAAACTCATTTTTATAAAAAGAAGTGTTAAAGTCTTTTCGGAAGAAGTTACCAAAAGTGTTTTATGAATCTATACCAGCATCACCAAACTGCTATAGGATAAACTGGGTGGGAAAACATGGAGAAAGAGCTGGGCAAGAACCAGAAAAAACGTTGAACACTTTGTTCCAAAATAAAAAGAAAAATTTTTGACTACTCAATTAAAAAACATTGTATTAGGAAAAGTCCTGTCAAACATATTTTTAAATCACAAAAATGTTCAGTACCAAAAAAAAAAAATGATGCTTTTATGACACAAATATTATTGCTGAACTCCAAACCATTTGCCACATTTTTGGAATAACTCAAGACACCTAGAATATCATTAGTCACAGCAGCTGGGAATGCTTATGTCATTAGAACTAAACATATGTTCTGTTGGATTGGGATTTATATATTCTGTGGATCTGTAGAGTTAAATAATTTTTTTTTTTTTTTAGGTCGCATATGAAATGCTGGTCTTGAAATCTTGTCTGTAACAGTGGCGAGCCGTTACAGAATACTGTGCTCTTGTCACAGATGCTATTTTTGTCCCAAACAAGGGGCGAGAGTACAACCACCCTGACTACTCCTCACTGATTTGCTCCCACTTGCTACTCTCATCCTCCTCCCTGATTTCTCTTTCTTTTCCCTTCTTTCCTCTGGCTTTTTCCCTGTGGCTCCCCAGTAAAGTGCTCACAGCTGAATGGTGGGATTGGACACCAGACACTGGTCAGCTAATAAAGTGCCTTTCCCTCATCCTCGTGCTCTTTCCTTCACCATAATAAACTAAAGACAAGAAGTTATTAGTCTTTTTGGGGGTAGATTCACAGGGAAGGGGGACTAAGGGGGCTGTAGTTGTGTCATTGGTACTGCCTCATACCCATACCCAGAGGAGCAATTGCACTGCTGCCCTGGCCCTCGCACCCTCCTCTTTACCCTCCTGACACCTTCCCTTGCTCTCATAGCAAATAGCATCTCAGTGTTTGGAAGAACTTTCTTGTCCTTCTTTTCTCTGGCTTCATTTGCCCCACTCCACAATGTCCCTGTTTTTCCTCTCACTGAGCCAAAAAACATTTAAAGTTTTCCAGATTTCCTTTCTAATTCCCGATCACTTCCATATCTCACCAGAGATTCCTCCTTTGTTCTATCAAGCAGTGATTCTGGCTTCTGTGTTGGAAAAATGCTCACTCCGTGGCATGTCAGCCAACCAAAGAAAGCAAATTTTCAGGTCAAGGAGACATTTGCCTTAAGGGATTCACATGTCTTAGGAAGAGACTTGGGCTTCTTCATCTCCTCACTGCTGAAGTACTTTTCCACTGCAAACTTCTCACACATGTCCATTTCCAACTTCTCACATATGTCCGTTTCCACACACCCCCCTCCCCTTACATCAGTTGTGGGTGGTAATGCATCTTATTTAAATCACATTTCTATCATGTCTCAGAACTGCAGATACAACTATCCAGATATAGTTCCCATTAGGATGACACTCACTGTCCACTTCTCTTCCTTTGAAACTCATCTTTACTTACAGATACTCAACATCTGGTCCTGATGGTCTTATGTCTGTTGGGTCAGGCTGCATCTTGCCATCAGGTCCAGTTACAGTACCAGGCTGCCTCAGCAAAATGAAAATATTAGGCAAGCAGTGGAAAGGGAATTTGGTGGCAGAGCTGAGGCCGAGGAGTTAGGGGAGACCATGGGAAAAGGGTTCATTTGAACCCCAGCTTTTCCAAAGTCTGAAATCCCTGCTAAATCTTTTTGGAACTAAATACAGAGTGATTCAAATAATGCTGCTGGTTAGTCACTCTCCAGCAGCAAAAAGTACTGACTTTCTGCTCATCAAGGACCAAAAACAAACAAACAAACAAACCACAATCCCCAAAATATTGATAAATCAAAGACACAGACCCTCATTTCTAAAGCACAGCAGAATTAGCTGTTGTCCTGATACGTTACAGCCACTCACAGCCTTAATCACGTGAAATCACTTCAAAAAGAGTTAACAGATTTTACAAACTATAAAAAAGCTTCAAAGCTTTACCAACAGCAGGAGACCTTCTCTTTAATTGGGAGCATATATCCGAGAAAAAAAACCCAAAACGTATTCAATAAAAGCAGATTTTGAAGCTGCCTAAATATCAAAATGATTTGATTGGAACAACTAATATTCACACTGTCCATTGTTTTGGGGCTAAGAAACAGTCAAAGGTTTACTCTCTGTTCATTATTGCTATACATTTGAACTGAAATGGTGCCTGGGCTCCCACTCGCAGAACCAGACCCTTCCTGTTTTCACAGTAAAAAAATATCTCTGCCCCCAAAATCTTGCAGTGTAAGCCAGGAGACAACAACTAGCTAAAGGCAGAGAAGTGGGAGAGCATATGGAAACAGTCAGCATGACAAGTGGCAGTCTCAGGTTTGGCTCTGCTCTCACCATTTGCAAACCCTGGAGAATTATCAATGCTTTCATCTAGAGTCTACCTTTGTAGCAATACCAGGAGGTATTATTAACAGGTTAGCATCCTCTGCTTGCCTGAATTTATCATCCAGGGATGAGAAAGAGACAATGCCGGTAGGAACCTCGTGTCATTGTCTTTATAAAAAGGTTTTGTTGAAAATTCCCAGGAAAGAAACCAAGAGCAGAGATAAAAACAAATGAGGATCAATTCTTATGTGGAATAAAAGATTGATTCCTGCAATTAGAAGAAGTGTGAACTTTATTGAAAGAACACTCCAGCTAAATATATTTTAAATGCTCTCTAATACAAAGTGTAAACTAACACACAAATGAAAGCAGTTTCATTGTTCTTAAATAAATAGCTCTTGCTTCATCCTTTAAGTCAACTGGATTTCAAGTTACCTTAGGGAGCCTGGAATTAGGAACCACCAATGTTTTAGAGCTATAGGCTTACCCAGTTACACCAGAACAAATCAAATGCACGTGGATGAAAACGCACACGGATAAACCCTCATGAGGATCCAAGAACAATGCAGGATTTTTCAAGCAATGCAACCTCAGCCTCTGTTGATATGAAATATTCTTTTTCTAGGTGAAATGTATCACAGGAAAATAAATCATTAGGAAAATAAAGACTTATTCTATGTAACAATCACAACGAAACCCATTTAATGAAATTTCACAGCACGAAGAAAAGTTGCCATATTCCAGTTCAGTCAAAACATGCCAGCCAATCGTGAAAAGCTATTAAGGAAGATGAAAATTGGGTCTTTTTATCCCACTATATCTCTGAAAGCTGACATTCCTTCCTTTTCCATTTTAGGGAGCAGAGGGAAAAATTAGAGGTACCTAAGTCTGCATAAAATTGATGAAAAAGGTGAAAACTGTAGAAATCTCTGGGAACTTGCAAAATAGAAAACAGGAAAATACTGTTATGATCATGTTATTGTTAGCAGCACTGTTAATCACAGCTCCATTAACATGTTAGCAATGTGGCTTTTGGCTTCCAAAGTGAGAGGATTCAAACTTCCCCTTCAGGCAACTATTGAGGAAAAATAATTAAATGTAAATAAATTAGTAATGTAAAAGGATTTTGCCTTGCACTTAAGTAAGGACACTATGATATTTTCTCTCTCCTTCCCCCCCGCCCCTTAATTAAGGGTTCATATCTCCTGTATGAGTAGCCCCAATTAAGTTTTACCTGACCTTAGCAGAAGCAGCACCAGTGACTAGAGTTGGGACTGAAGTGGGTGGTATTATTCATGTGTTTAAAATGAAAAATATCATTAGGTTTTTTTCAATCAAGCTGTCCGTGTTGTGACTATCTACACCAGCAGCCTTATTTTTGGTCGTTACTGTCTGCCTTCTTTAAGTAACGGTGGAGGAAACTGAGTATTCTTCAGCTCAGATCCGTACAATTCTCTCCAATTCTAGAGAAAAAAAAAATGTGAGACCCTTTGGCATGAGAAATCAAAGCCACCACTTCAATAGCTGGTTTAATATCTGGAGCTTGGAGTCAAGGGAAGTGTGAGGAGGTGGCAGTCAGCTGTCTGCAGGCACAATGTCCCAAACCTTGTCTTTTACCCTTCATTTCTGCTGGTGCCTGTGCCCTCATCGGGACAGTGGGTGAGTCAATCAAATCCAAAAGGACCAAACCAAGGGCAGACTACTGGTGCATCATGGCAGGGTACAACAATGACAACAGCTTCACAGGAACATCGCCAAGGACAGTCCCAGTCCCGTCCCAGCCCCCTGGGACACAGTTTAATTTTAAAGGATGCTTTGACCTTTGGAGGACAGCAGGTGAATCTCTGTGGCTGTTACAGGGATTTGGAAATCTAAATTGTCCACACTTGAAAAACATCCTTTGTTTCAAGCACAGAGGTGCTCGAAGCACATTCTGCTTCCGAGATGCCAGCGTGAGAGCAGTTTATTGCACAAGGTGGATAAATGACATTTTCAGACTGGTTCCAGGCAAGGAACATATTCCTTGTGTTCAGCTCTGCACTGTGCTCAGTGCCTCCTGCCTTAACCCTTCTTCATCTTCACCACCGCATAAAAATACAACATATCAGCTGTGCAGCTGTAACCACGCATCCTAAGTGACAGCCCAGCAGGAAGAACAGCCTTTATTTGTCACCTAAAGTTAATGGCGTAAATTCAGAGACCCCCTCCTTCCTGCCTTTCTCCTACAAAGAGGACTCAAGGCCCTGATTAATATGCAGCCCTATTAACTCTAGTGGCTCTAAGGAGGTGGTGACTGAAGGGGAAAATTAATGACCTCCTGTCCAGGACTTGCCCCTTATTTGAGAGGTGAAATAAAAACTGCAGTCTGAAAGGAAGCAGAATTATTAAATATTTCATCGTAAACCGGTGCAGTAAACACTTGCCAGAAATGGCAGCTTTGATAAAATTCAATTTTCAGTCCTTGTGTTTAATTCATCTTCACGTGGTACTGTCTCACTCAAGTTGTTGCTTCTTTTACCCTCGTCACTCAAACCTCAAGCATAGAAAACATACTTTTTACATCCATGCTCTAGAGGACTGGGTTTTTTTGTTAATGTCACATCAACCAGGAAATAAAAGAGACCTTTAGCTAAGTAATATCTACCGCTGAATAATATCTACCTAAAAATCACTTCAAAACAAAAACCTCCAAAGAAAAAAAGAAACAAAGGAGAAACCTCCCAAATACCCATTTCACCTTCTAAGCCACATGCTGCAGGCCATAAAAATCACAACAACCACATTCACGTATTTTATTATTAAACAGCCTACCTTCTTTTAATTGCAATATCAAACCCTTCTCCTTCCTCTGCTCTCAACACTGGGACTGTCTGGCTGTCTGAAACCCTGATTACCCATTCTCATACAGCGGGATGTCAGGAATAACTTCACAGAAACACAGGAGACAGTTACGGCCGCTTAGTCATTTCTCTCCAGACATTATGATGCAAAGTAAAGTCAGATTTTTCTTCCATGCAAAGTTAAATCTCTCTTCTTTTCAAACACCTACCTTAGTTCTGTTCATCCTGCCTGTTCCCCTGTTGTGCACTTAGAATCAGAGAATCACAAAAGCGTTTTGGTTGGAAGAGACCTTTCAGATCAAGTCCACCCTTTCCCCCAGCACTGCCAGGGCACCACTACCCCATGGCCCTCAGCACCACAGCTCCACGGCTTGGAAACCCCTCCAGGGATCACGGGAACTCCACCACTGCCCTAGGCAGCCTGGGACAGCCCTGGACAACCCCTATGGGGAAGAAATTGTTCCTCATGTTCAACCTAAACCTCCCCTAGTGCAGCTTGAGGCCGGTTCCTCTTGTCCTGTCACTTGTTCCTTGGGAGCAGATTCCAATCCCCCCCCAGCTCCAACCTCCTGTCAGGGAGCTGTGGAGAGCCAGAAGGTCTCCCCTCAGCCTCCTTCCCTCCAGGCTGAACAAGCCCAGCTCCCTCAGCTGCTCCCCACGAGACTTGTGCTCCAGACCCTTCCACTGATTCTTCTTCACTAAACTGTGTTTTTCGCTTTTGTTCTATATTCCACAGGTTCCCTTCATTTACCATCTTTCATTTTCCAAGTCTCTCATCCTGTGTTTGCCCAGGAGCAGTGCATAGAGGCTACTCCTTCACTACTTTTGGGAGACAAACACACTATCTTTCTACTTATGTAGCAGCACACTTCAAATAGCTCTTTCAGGTTTAATAAATACCTGAAGCAGAACATTTCCCATTTCATTAAGGATTCCTCTGCACTATAATTGATTAACTTGAAATAATCAGCACATTTGAAAGTTAGAATAGACATTTCTTCTATAAACTTCTCCAGGAATAAATCACAGTCACTTACGATATAGCCACAATAACCTTCACATACAACTAAGCAACCTCTAGTTACCTGGCAATTAATCGACTTGCAGCAGAAAACTAATACACACCTACACTAAAAACAGTAGCATCAGCTCTTCCATCCTTCCCTCAACTCCACCTCATGCCAGGATTCAGCTGTGTGGGATTTTGCCAAACTATTTCCATATCCACATTACATCTGTGCTAGGAAAAAGCTTTACATTTGCTCTTAACTCCGTTCTCGTTCACGTGCCGTTTCGTTTGGCATGTACACAAAGCAGCACTATTGGGATGGGTAACCATCGATTATCCTTGGCTTATGTCAGTCTACTTTTGCTTTTCTTGGAATCTCCATTGATTTTGCTTCCTTTTAAAATAATGAGAAGAAGAGCAGAAGTAAGCGTATGTCATAATTCAGAGATAGGCAACAGTGCTAAGCTTTAAAAATATCAAATAAAAAAAACACTTAAGAAAAAGAATGGGTTTGAGTCAAATAGGAATTTTGGGGCTAACTTCAGATCAGACTTCCATGGTCAGTCTTCATTTACCTGATTACTTAGGCTCCCAGGAAATAATAAAGCAATTTAACTATGAGGACGTATGTAGCTCTGCTGCAACTGATTTTCTCAGTGCATTTTAAAGAACTGCATCATGAGTCGCTAAATCCTTCCATTTTTCTTCCAACCCTTTTATTAATGAAGGGAAATACAAAAGCTCAACTAAGACATGAAGGCAGATATCCCATTCGTCTCATACATTCATGTTATAGCCCATTTTCATAACAAATGTTTCATTCTCTCTCTCTCTCCTGCTTCAGTTAACAAGATGTGCTGGTGAGCTGAGCCCTCTCCACCAGTTTTACACTGGTGCAACCACCGTGAGATGTGGTGCAAGGAGAATCTGTTTTGAGCAGTTTTACTGCTGTGTGTAAAAGGGAAGATAGATCTGGGGGTGGGAGGGAAAAAAACTTGTTTCATTATAGCGTCTAAACATGTTAATTTTAACAAATCCAAACAGCCCTGTGGCTACCAAGAAAAGGACTTGTGAAGAACACCATGGACCCTCCAGAGCAGAAATGCCTTTTCTGCTGCCTCTGAGGGCTGCAAGGACCTGGGTGATCAGCTGTTTCTGGCTGAGGCACCTTATCCTTAACCGGATAATTTACAGAGAACACAAAAATTATTCAAATACTCCGGCAACCAAGACAGAGTCAAAATCAGCTCTGCTTTTCAAATTCATTTCTTCTCAGGGTTAGAAATTCCCTTAGCCTTTCCCCTGGTAAGGAAAATTTTATTCAGGTTCAGAAAGAGCTCTCAGTGAAGACCTATTCACTGTTCTTCTACCATGATGCTGTTAAGCAACCATCTGCCCATCCTCTATTACTCATTTAATTTATACGGCACAGTACATTTACTTATATCTTTTCTGTCTGAACAGTTTTCATTTTAATATCATTATAACCTTATTTTCGCCAGTTATGAGTTCAGTCTCAGCTGGAAAGAAGGCGCTTTCCTCTGGCGTTGCCTGTTATTTTCCTCATTTCACTTTCCTGACACTGCTCTTTTGCTAACACCCAAACCAGGATATATGATTAGAATTAAATAGCAACATTGTAACTTTTCTTTTGCTATCACTTAGACGTTGCATACATCCTAGAATTCAGCTGCTAACATGCATCACCTGCAGAGCCACGTATTTTCAAAATATTTAAAGGAGAAAGTCTTGCTTGCCTTTTAAAGCTTGCTTTTTTTTTTTTTTTGTTACCTGTGTGATTTACACTCTACATAATTACTGTTTTATGCTTTGTATATTTTTTTTAATCTGGTGGTTTTTTTCCTTCCCTTTTAAAACAAATATCTCCATGTCACTCTACTTAGCAGCTGTATTCAGTCATAAAAGGGCCACTTGGTATCAGAAAACTCATACATATTTGCCTAATAATGCCTTTTAAGTAATCTGCCCCTTTGTTAATGGCTTTTTTTTTTTTTAACCAGCCATACACTAGGAATCAAAATTAGCATCTAAATGAGGATGTTTTAAACACATGCCTAGGGGTTGCAGTTTTCACCTTATTTTTTTTTAATAGTTTGCCATGTTAAATTATGTAAAATAGAAATGGTTTTTTAGTTTTTAATGAGCTAATGTAGACCTATCAACCCTCTCTCCCTCCTCCCCCCACTTCTCTGCGTAAAGAGTCCACAAACTGGTTTGCAGGTATGAAAAATGGCCATGAAAGAGAAACCCCAGTGTCAGCAGGCAGAGGGGATCTCCTCCTCCCCAGCAGCAACCACATCACTGCACGACAGCACGTTGGTTTGAAGTCCTTTCTGAAACCGCCCCGTTTCCCCCTTAATCGCTTACAATACATAAAAGGAAGCAGGCATTTTTATATATTTAATTTCAGGAGAAGAGACTTTATTACGGCTCCTTTTAAATTGGCTTTTCATTTAATTATGGGGAAAGATTGAAAAGAACTGTGTGCTGCGGCACGGCCAAATGATGATTGGAAAGGGGAAGGAGAGATGCTTGCCATCTGCGAGCATCGTGGTTGGAGGGAGTAAACACCAAACTGGGAGGAATTATAGGGTGATAACCCAGTGTTGTCAGGTGAGATGGCTCATAGCAATACAGCCAGCCACTCATGGGGAGAGAGTTAATGCCTAGTGTAGGGGGGACAGATCACCTTTATCTGCGGAGACCTGCAGGTATCACCACCCACCCTCTGAGGGTGGGTTGCTTCTTCAGGACAAAGGGGTTAGACTGCAGTGTGTAAGGAAGTGGGGACTATAGAATCATAGAATTGTTTCGGTCAGAATAGACCATTAAGATCATCAAGTCCAACTGTTAACCCAGCTCTACCAGGGCACCACTAACCCATGTCCTTCACATCTACATCTAAGTTGCGTCAGGGGAGGTTTAGGTTGGACATGAGGAAAAATTTCTTCCCCAAAAGGGTTGTCGAGGGCTGGCCCAGGCTGCCCAGGGCAGTGGTGGAGTCCCCACCCCTGGAGGGATTGAAAAGCTCTGGAGCTGTGTTGTTGATGATTAAAAAAACCCAAAACAAACCACAGTTGGAGGTAATTGACATGTTTCTCCTCATACTAGTGGAGATAGACACCACTGATGCCATTCTCTACCACATGAAATGTGGGATGTCCTAGCTGAGCTTTCCCTAGCAATAGAAACAGGCAGGCACAGCCACTGGGGACTTCAGTACTTTACAGGAGCTCTCTCCTACATGTCACTCTGCCCTGAGATACCGATATCACTGCAATAGGCAGTCAACACCAAGAACTATTCTGAAGGAGAGTCAGCAGAATATTTCACTTCACAATAGTTGTGGGGGGAAAAAAAAAAAGAGGAAAAAAAATTCTTAAAAATTTCTTCATCAGACATAGAAGTTGTGAATAAATGATGCATTTCAGAAAGGCATTCCTTGAAGTGGAACCTTTCAAATTTTATGACCTTTCATTTTTTTTATCATCTTATGAGTAGAATAAAGTGAGTAGGGTATCACAGGGCTAACCAAGAGGAACTGAAGTTTAACTCGGGAATAATCCCATTTAATTAGAGACATAATCACCTTAAGTATATGCCCTCCATTATTATAGTATCAAACAAGGCAGAATATTCCCTCAGAATTTACAACTTCTGTTGATAATCCTTCAAACTGATAAAAATTTTAAATAATTGCTAATAGCTAAGTATTTGCTAACATACAAATTTTCTAACTTTTCATTTAGATTCTTACCATATCTCTATTTTTAATTTCCTTTGGGTTTTCTCTTCATTTTTCTTCTCTTATTATCTGTCACATTTTAGAAATTGTGCCTACTTATCCCTTATGCTAAGCTTTGGCTTCATCTTATGTATTTCTAATAACTATTTTATGGTTACTTTTTAATCATTCCGTTTTCTTTTCTCAAATCTCTGTTCTCTACATTTTCCTAGTGGTAAATCCACTTTCCTTCTGTGTTCATTCCCTCAATTATATTTCTTTTGATTATTTTCCTCTCCAATTTTTTTTTTTTCATTTCATATCTGATATTTCATTCCATATATTACATGCACATGAGAAAGTAAATGTATATTCATGGAGACTATTTCACTTATATCCATCCTCATACACCAGCCTCGTGTTATCTACATGATGTGAAAAGTGTAAAGCAGCAAACTATAATAATCTCTGTATTTTCAAAGTTATTCACTTCACTAGTAATTCAGCTTTAGGGATGTGTAAACACTTACTAGATGTGCTGGGTGGCAGAGTAACAAAGCCTTTGTTATTTGCTCAGCAGAGCTAATTATATTTTCAAGGACTTCTGACTGCTGGTGTTCCTCCATATTTTCAAGAAAAAAAAAATCTAAGTTTGGGGTTTGTTTTTTTTTTGCTTAAATGTAAATATTTCATAGCATTCATAACCTTAATATCAAAAACTGTGGAAAAAAAAAAAGTACAAGTATTGCAACACCTTGTAAACAACATGGTCTAGGAAAAGCTTCCTTTGATTCAGTTAAGTCTGTAGAGAGTGAATGAGGCTGCAGCTCTGAAAAGACACCTCCATCTGCCTTTTATATGGTTTAAAACTATTCCTGAACAGTTTGTTTAAGAGTAGCTGTAGATACAAACTTACAACTTGCAGCCACCAAGGCATGGCTTCTTAACTGATCTGCTGCCACATTTCTGCCTGGGATTTACAGAAAGCAAGTATCTTCTATCCAGAGCAGAGCAGCAGTTAGACAAAAAGAGCACATCCAGGAAAGCCCAGACAGATGGCAACGCTGGCTATAACTGGCCGTGCTGTATGCCCTCAGTCCACTCCAACTGAGAAGTAAAACATGTCAGTTTAAACCACTTCTATCAAGGTTTAGGTACCAGGGAAGCAGATGGACCTTCAGGATACCAGCAGCCTCGTTTATTGTCAGGCCTGACTTTAGCAGTTCATTAAGCATATGCTTGGCTTCAGGCACAAGCGGTCCCATGGATCACAGTGGGTCGATGTGTCCAGCTTAAAATTAAGCATATACTGAAATATTTTGTTCAACAAGGGTAGAATGATTGTTCTGTTGAAGGCTGCAGCGTGAGCAAACTGCTCAGTGAAACCAAAGCTTAAGCCTGCGGGTCAGCACACGCTTCACTTCAGCATCTAAAAATATTTGTGGAGTCACATTGACGTCAATCACTCCATTCGTGCACTTAGTGCCAAGCATGTGTGGAAATGGTTTCCTTGACTGGCCCTAGAACATAATCCAACCCGTGTGGCACCTGCAGTGAGCACCGCGGTCTTGATTTACCTGTTCAGTGCTAAGAGATTGCAGAAGCAGTTTAGACTTCGTGGCTGTGTATAAACAAAACCAACCCAAACACTAAATGTGTCTTGAGGAGTCTTCCAACCACATGGAACTCTGGCTGATGCCAGGACCTCTAGGGTGAGTGGCTGAGTGTCCACACAAGGCAATGTTTTCGCACAGCACTTTTCATTATCCCAACTAACACTCTAAAGACCCACAACATGCCTGCGAGGTTTATATCACACCGGGTTTACAGACATGCTGGATGAGGCCAGAAATGAATACCCAACAGTCCATTAAGTGAACATGAAGTCAGTAGCTATTCACAGGTCTTCTTACTTGACCCACCAAGCTGACTATTCTTCCTTCTTTCTGATTTCCAGTACACAGCTATAGCAGAAGCAGCAGCTTGGGTTCAAACAAGCAGAAAGACTTTTTGTTGGCTCCCAAGCTGGTGAACTATAATCACTAATAGTCCATGTGAGCTCTACGTGCTCTTGCTCAAGTCCTGATCCAGTCAGTAGTGTCAGATACTGCACTGGCAATACCCAGCACTAGGATTTATGGCATGGTGAGAAAGTCCAGGAAGTACATGCCTGGGGCTATTACTTTAACATAAAGGAAATAAAAAACAACTAAGGTAACAACAATATCAGTAAGATATCTATATTCTGGTCTTCATTTACACACGTCTCTATATTGTGTCTTACACTCTGCAGTTCACCTGTTGTCCAATATAAAGATTTCTCAGACAACCATCTAATATATTAATGGTTTGTTAGCAGTAGGGAGGTGTAATCCTTATTTTACAGGTAAAACTTGAAGCACAATGAGAAAAACTTGATTTGCTTCAGGTTACGTCCCAGTCCTGCTTCTTAACAAAGCAGAGGCCATTGGTTTGTCAGACTGCTTCTGTTTTAGCCACTAGACTTCTGCCTATTGAAGACCTCCCTTCAACATTAATTAGAGACAGAACACGTGACCTTCTTTATTCTTTTGCTTTTTCTGCACTAACACCTCATTTCCAGCCTTTCCTGCTCACCCCCACTGTGCCTTATTGTTTGGGGAATAATTTATATTGATTAATACAAGTTTTCTGCATGCAATATACAGTACAAGGAAATCAACCTTACATTGAGGCTTCACAATATAGTGTTAATAACCCCACGGGCTGGAAGTTAGCCAACTAGCTAATCATTACGGCAGGAGCGTAGGCATCTCACAGCGTGTCGTATCATTGAGGTAATAAACAAGAGATTTGTTAATCTAGTATGAAAGCATTATCAGTTCTCTTTGCTTTGCAACCACTTCAGAAATCTTCTCTAAGCTTTTCTACAGATCCCTTGCACTGCAGTTACATTTAGGCAGTTGTGTTTTACAAAAGAAGAAACCCTGAAAAAAAATGCTGTAGGACTGAATGCTCTTTTGCAGTATACTGTATATCAATCCATTCATTCTTTTTTGTTGGTCTTCCAAGTGGAAAAGAAAAAAGTTACAAAATTGATGTTTGTTTGGTTTTTTCACTTCAGCTGTTCAGCTCACAGAGTTCCTAATTTTATGTCAATGTGCTATTTCCTGCTTGTGTTCCTAACTTCAGCCACACACTTTGCTTTGTAATTTCTCACTCTTCACAATTCCAAACTTGGGTGCTGCTACAAAGAGCGTGTATGTGCTGTTTCCCACTCTTCCATCGCACAAAGGTAGGAAAATGAGCTGAGAATAAACATTAATATCAACCCATAATTAGAAACCATGGTTACCTTTTGCATAAGCACCTCTAGAACAGACCACCTGAAAGCATTTCAGAGACAATTCAGAGTTATCTCACTTCTGAAAAGTGATATTATATTAAGGCTATAGCATATAGAGAGATTCAAGAGGAACCCAGACCACCTGGCTGCGGTGGGGTTTGGATGGAGCCTGAACTAAATCACATAGAAAATAAATGGTTTATGAAAGGACAAGTAGTGTCAATATTAAGATGAAGATTTCAGCCAGGAACTTGACCACAGTGCAAGGCTCTAACCAATCACTTGACTTGCCTGCTTCCCAGCCTTTGTCTTCAGAATTGGAGGTCCTCCAGTTTTCCTAGGAAATCTCTGTCAACTACTCCTTCAAGACTGCACCTTATCTATCCCTCTCCCTTCACTTGGTAAGCCATAAATCTGTGGCAGGCTTTTTGAGGAACTCTATTTCTGCCCTCTCATTTCGTATTTAAGGTCTTTGTTAGGGATAACTTTATTTACCTCGAATTGTCTCCATTTAAGGTCTTTTATTAGGGATAACTTTATTTACCTGGAATTACCTCCTTGTTTCAAGAGTAGTGTTTCCAGTAGAATGATTTAGGGAACAAATGACAATCTGTGGGAGGATTGGGACCCTGTCTGGCTTGCTGAAGTGAGTAAAGTGAATAAATTTAGTCCAGACTTTTGTAAAAATACATAAGCATATAACAAGCTGTAAGACTGATATCTCAGAGGCAGATGAGATTTGGATTACCTGATGCAATACAGCCTTGTATTTTCTGTCCTTCACCCTTGCATCTGGAAGGTGAAATGTTTATTTTCCTGAGGATGAGATAGCCCTTGATTTGATACCTATCTTTTTTTGATCATAGATGAATCGTTACCAAAAGAACAGATCCTTGATGCAGATAGAATCATTTAACACTGGCGATGGTAACACTGTGTTAGGCTAAAAAGTGGGGGTTTGAGATCTGTAATTCCTCCTTTTTCATATAGAGCTGCAGGCAGTGTGCACTGTTCTGAGACAACATTCAATTCCCTTTGCTTATCTAACACAAATGCCATTAACAGCGATCTGTAGAGTCAGATTCTTTCCCTTGTTCTGACCAGATTTCATCTTGAACTTGGGAAACTTTTAGTGATGGAAAGCAAAATCAAAACTGTCATACTGCTCTGAGAAGTTTTTGGGCTCGATCGATAGGCATTTTCCGATGGAATCACTGTTTGTGGTGGGTTGTTTTTTTTTTTAAAACACCTCCAGAGCTTTACTCCATCTATGAAAAAATGTCTTTGAATCTCCTAGAGGCAAAGAGATAAACAAAGAGGCAGGGTCATGGGAGCAGTTACCCTGCAATCCTACCCTTCTATCTGAGATGGTCTCAGTCAATGAAGCTGCAGAGGCAAAATCAGACCAGGCTTTTTAACAGTCTCTGCAAAAGAGAGAAGCCAGGTTGACTTTCAGATGCTTGGGGGAGTCTGCAAGGCTTGCAAGTAGAAAAGTCATCTTTCTACTTGAGCATGATGACAAGACCAAATCGATAAAAACTGAGCTGTCATCCCCCTTCTGGGCTGTTTTTAGAGTCTGTTTTCAAAGCAGAGCAAACATTCTTCAGAGTAATTTAAAATAAAATGGCAGCGTGCCACAGACTTTGTCCCACCAGCATGAATCTTACTGAGATCTCCTCAATAGGCCATTTTAAAAGGAATTACAAAATACAATGAGTCACAAAAAGGCCTGCTTCAAACAGATTCCAATCACGATGAGGTGCCGATTTGTTACCGTAATTTAATTTCTCCAAGTAATTAGTTCTGCAAAGACAGGAGGGACAGAGTGTCAATCCTGGGGGCAGGCAGAGGTCTTTCTGGCAAGATACCAGCCAGTCAGCTCTTTGGCAGGAATCCCTGGGTTTCTTTAGAAGATACCCAGGACATGTAAAATTAACACCTTGAAACCAAAAAATAAAAAAAAAAAAAGGAAGACTACAAAACGATCGCCAGCAAAATAGTCTTAGAGCTACAATTTACAGTCCCTTTATTTTGCCCTCAGCATCTTTCAGACAGGTATTTAGAAACCCCTGAAGAGCCAGCGAGCTTCACGGTGTTTGTTGACAGGCACGTGGCTGTACCTGCCTACCTGACAGCACACCAAAGCACATCTCTCATTTCCCAGCCACTGCTGCAACAAGCTCTTAGAATCGGGTTTGATCCTTCATTTCAAAATACATTCAAAATAAAAACAAAACACTATTTTTATGAGCACACTCAGAGAAGTCTTGCAGGAGCTACACACATGCAAAAAGAAGACGCCGTGAAAAAAATAGAGGGCTTATTAAGATGCTGCTGATACAGAATTTGGTTTGCTGTAACATTAAATCTATAGAGTACCTGCTGCCTCAGAAAGCCTGGAGCGATCTCCGGTATAATTTCAACGAAATCACCAAATTGACACCAGAATCTGAAACAGAGAACCAAGCAAAGCTTTGCTATTCCTGGCCCTGACATTAAATCCAGTGTTTTCCCATAGAGCGCTTTTCAACCCAAATAACTGGTTGTGCAAATGGCTTTACAGGAAGGCTTTTTACAAAATTTGAAAATATACAGGCTCCGCACTTTCTAGATTCTATTAATAAACAGGCATAACTTCAAATGTTATTTTCTTTTAAGACTATTTCCAAACTGACAGCGGTAGCATGGAACGAGAAAGCTTTCAGGCTAACCAAGCGTCTTCAGGGGCTAATTTGTTATTGTGGTAGGGACTTGTGTTTTCCAGGCAAAAAGTGGAAAATGAAGCTGAGAAATCAGATTGTACAATGGATACCCCGAGGTGCAGATCGTGGGGGGAGCCTGGCACACTGGATTTTCCCAGGCAAGCCAAGATTTGTTGATGGTGTCGTTGTTGTAGTGTTGCTACTGTTAATAGCAGGGAATAGTATTATTTTCTTAGATTTCATGATTATTTCACCCAGTCTTTGTACCCGTATATTATGAATTTCTCTGTCTTTGTATCTACATCCACAGTGTTTGTGTCTTCACTATGAGTTTTTATAGAGTAGCTAGCACAAAGAAGTTGAGATTTCTTGCCTAGAGCTTCACTACAATTCCAAATTAATGCTGATAAACAATATTTCACTCCAGTGGTACTCTACTCTTCTGTCCAGCAAATCAGTGCAAAGTGTAAAAACAGAACTAAGCAGTTTATTCCCCACCTCCATACATATATGGCAAAAGGGATATTTTATTTTCTACAATTAGTGTAGCTGGCTACAGGCAAACGTGTCGAAATGTGTCCCTGCATGGACATCAACTGACAAACATGCCAGTCTTTTATACCTAATGCTGGACTCCTATATAAAATAATCCATACTTTCTACAGAGCCAAACCCACGTTCTCCTCCCAGTGAAATGAACTGCAAGAGATGCACCAAGGAAAACAAACAAACAAACAAGAAAAATAAAAAAGCAAATCATCTATTTGGGTGCCTCATTACAGAGGCAGGTGCCTAGCTTTGGACAATTATGTATGATTATCTGGACATTAGACCATGATAGGCTGGAAATTTCAGGAGCCTTCGATGAAGCACTTGGAGACCTCTATGCAGAGTGTTTCCATCAGATTAGCTTTGCCTGCAAATCCAGTGACACCTTTGAGAAACTGGAACAGCTTTGAGCGAGATAACTCCGTTCTTTAAAAGTCATGATGCCTCTTCCTCAGTATTTTTCCTGTAAACAAAGTTCTTGGTACACCTTTCCTCCCTCCCCCCTTCCTAGTGAACAAAGCAGCACAGAATTCATTTTGCTTCTCTACATGGCTTTATTTCCTTTGAGCTTTCCTTTGCTATATCCATCATCTATTGGCCCTACAGACTATCTCACAAGTCCTGCCTCTGATGTGTTTGAAGAGAATTCATTTTTAGTTCTTATGCCTTTAACAACCTGCTCTTCAGAACCCTTTTTGGCTTGCCTTATTGTGTTTAACACCTACTTGCCAAAGCTTTTCTCTCTTTTTATTTTTCTTTTTTTTTCAATTTTCCTCACTTGAACAGAACTTCAATTTGGAAGTCAGAATTCTTACATTTAATAATGTCCTTCACCTCATTGTTAATTTCCTACTGCCTAAAACACATCGGTCTGGGGCAGGGGAAAGAGCTTGTCTTTCCAGAGTTTGTTGTCATAGTTAGCATGTATTTGCTGAATCCATGACAATATTTTTAAGCTGTTTCTGTGCTATTCACAAGCATTTTAACAGTGCTTTACCATTTGAATCCCTCTTAAATTTCTTTTTAATAAGCTTCACCATTACTACATCATCCCTCCTTTTGAAGATAAACAGTACCAGAGTTCATGTCTCTACCTCAAAGCCTCTTGGGTCCCCTTCATGCCTGACAATAAATCCAGAACAGTCACTTGATAGCCTATTGGGTTTGCATGGCAAGGTTTTGGTAAGGTGGGGGTTACAGGCATGGCTTTGGTGGGCACCTGGCATCCAGCCAGGGTCAACCCACCACAGATAGTACAATCTTAATGCTATAGTTGTCCTCTGTAGGCCTAGCATAGATACTCTGCATTAGATAGTAGTTGGCTTATTTATCTGATGTGACTCTAAGCTGTCCTTTAATGCACAAGATCTATGGTCCACCAGTACAATCCTTTTCCCCACATTTCTGTGCCCTTGTATTATAGAGTCCTTCTATTTATATCCCTTCTACCAAGCTCTTCACACACCTATTATGTCAAATCCTCAAGGTAAATTACTCAAAGTAGAAGAAAGCACCAAGACAACATCTGCAAGCAGCATTTTCCCCCAATGTCTTATACAGATGTCAAACTTCTTGATCTTATACAGTATTTTGTTTTGTTTGACACTCCTTTTGGCTCAGAAGATGACATTAAAGAAGTTCTCCTTTGTCTTTGGAACAAAGATGCTGGGGAAAAAAGTTAAGAATTTCAAGCCCCGGACTTGAGTAGATACTGGGATAATCATCAACCTTTTAAAGAAAGAGAAGGACATTCCTGTTAAAGGTTGGGAGTGCTGAGACTATCAAAGAAAACAATAAAAATTTTTATGTCCTGGTCGTTGGATAGAAGGCATTCTTCAGTATTATCATTAATGGATTAACTACATAAGTAACTAACTGGAAATTTGCATTCTAAAATCAAGTCAGACATACAGAAAACAAAACAGTGCCTAAATATCTGTCACAGTGAACATCAGAACAACTTCCCAATGAGTGATGTTTCTACTGAAGTATGCACGTTTTGATCAGGGATCTCAACATAACTTGGCTCCAACTGTAGCTGTAGGCTTCTACACAGCACAGAAAGAGGAACTATGGAGAGATAATCCATGGAAAGGAATTTTCTTCTGGAAACAAAAGTGCAGCTCTGTATATAGTCAAAGTAAGCAAAGAACAGGATACTAGAGACTACCAGAAGGAAAGGGGACACTGAGTCCATATTTATGTGTTCCAGTCATATGATGGTAGTGGAATTTCAGTGTCTGTTTGCAATGGGACCCGGGTGAAATCCAGGCTCAATTAACTGCCCCCAAATAAAGCCAATCTAAATACAAGTATCATCAAGGGAGAGGGTCTCTAAGAAGAGTAAGAGAACAACCACAAAAGAGTGAGAGGGAATCTAAGTGCTGGCAGAAGAAAGAAGACAGAGGGATTATGGGGACATGTGAAGGACAGAGCCAGAATGAACGTGTGAGCACGACTGCTAAGGAAAGCTCCAGAGGTCTCTTTAGGTATGTGATGTAAGCAGATCCCTTTTCTCATAACTTTTTATGTCCATTTTAATTGTGCTTCAAAATAATGAGAAATTGGGAAAGCCTGAGAAGGCCAGACCTAGTTTACCAAGCAATGCTTAACTTGCAGCATTTCAGACAGCCCTTTCCTTTGTGCAGCAGCACCACCACCTAATCTGTTTTCCTCACCATTTGAAGTTAGTAATCCAAGTACATCACACTCAGGGGGAAAGACTCATGTCAGCTACCTGATTTTTTAGGAATATTTTTTCATTAACAATGTGATTCAAGGTTTTCTGTATTTTCTAATGGACGACCGTGCATGCATTCATCCATCTCAAAAGTACGCCATTGTCTTTGCTCTCTGTCTCAACCTTCTAATTGCTCATGATCTTCACTGTGAAGTATTCTACTGTCAGCCAAGAAGCAAAGGTAAAGAGTAAAATACACCACAAGATAAAAATGCCAAGAGATCCTTGAAAGTTGAGGGAAGGAAGGAAATTTAAATGAGGCAGAAAAGGGAAGCAGAGAAGCATTTGCAGGCCAGCAGAAGACAGATGAAGGGTCTTTAGAACAACAGTTCTCTATGCCCAAAGTAAATACCAACTAACTCCTGACTTTTGGTAAATAAATCGATGCTGATATTCTGCCCTGACAGTCCTGAAACACAGAGTAAGTAATTAACCTTCATCTTGTCAGAACTGATACTTAGTCATCATCATCAGAGTCACTAAAGGTATAAACCCCGAAGGAAAATATCATTCTGCTCCTGTCACTCTCATTTGTGGACCAAGTCACACAATGAAAGTTTTTCTAAACTCATTTCAGATGAAGAATGGTGCCTTTACAGTTGGTTTAATGGAATAATGAGCAAGTTGAAAGGTCTTGGTGTAATATTTGAGTTTCAGATTTAATTTCAGCAGGATCATTCTTCCTCCTTGCAATTGGCTGAGAGCTTTCCAAGTTTTCCTGACTGTCATTTGAAATGAAAAGCCCTGTCAGGTCGTAATGAGTCCAGAAAAGGACATTCAGGTCCTCACACTGTGTACTTGAACTATGCCTTTTGAAGCAGCCCGTCGCTCTGTTTAATACATTTCCTCCAAGTTAGAAATTTAACATGATTTATTCCAGGACCAGAAGCTGCCCGCTCACCTGATCCGGTGGCATCGCCGTTTGCGTTCACAGGCCTCTGCTCGTTAGATCCATAGGGCGACTACCCTTCATTTCTCAAATCTCCACCTCTGCAATGCGTTTGCTTGAGTCCTATTTAATCTTGCATCAGTACCCCTCAGGAAGGATAGGATCCCCATTCGTGGCTTACATGACTAATTGATTCTTGTAGACAAAACCAGTACTAAAATGAGTACTGGAGGTGCCTCCCTCCGTAACGCGGCCGCCAAAGAGGGTCTGTACAGCTCTCCAGCGCTTCGAGCTGTTACCAATTAGTTCCATGAGACATTGCCAGAAAGCGTTTCTTTATGTTGGGAAACACTGAAAACATTATACAGTCAGGTTTCATTAAAATATATAGGCCCGGCTTTAAATCGTCCTCTCAGGTCAGATGCAGCAACCTCGCTGGAGTTTTCTGGCACCAAAAGAAGAAGCGAGGGCTCGGTAATAAATGCTATATGGATTTTTTTTAAAAGAGATTTTAGATAACAAGCAGCATTTTCTTTATTATTTCTCCTTCGGAGAATAACAAGCTGCATATAGCCTGATGCTGACTATGACTGGGGGGGGTGGGGGAAGACTTTTTATCTTGCCCCCTCTAATAGATTTTTTTTTTCTTTTGCTCAATTCTCTCTGTGAATAACAAGAGTGGCAGCCATTTTCTCCCAGCTCAACATCAAAACCCCTTTCATCTGCTGTCTAAATGCAAACAAAGCAAACCTTCCACCAGGCCTTTCTTTCCAGATAAATTAAAACTCTCATGTCCTGGGGCCTAAATCAAGCCTACAGGCCTTCCCTAGATAAATCCTTTCTCAACCTGAAATCTTCTTGCTACACGTGCTCCTTGTAAGATAATTTTGCAGTAGCTAATCAATAATGCAACAGTAAATTGCATTTAAATAAACATTAGCAGCCCTCTTAATGAATAAAACCTCATTTGCAATTTGTCAAAGTCAGAAACGCTGGACTCTTTTGATATTCATTAGAATATTGGAAATTGGAGCTTTGACAGGTTTTATGTATGTTGCAATTATGATTTTTGTGAATAAAGGAAGTGCTTTATTTTCACAAGAATTCTGGAATAAAAACAGTGATCTATGCTATGGACTTGATAGATCTCAATTGCCGCCTTATTAAAAATGCAGCAATAGGAAAAAAAAAAGCTGACGTTACAGTCACAAATTTTAAAAGGTTGAAACGTACTGTACGTATATTTTTGTAAAAACTTGTTATGAAATTCCTTCTTTTGTACGAAGTATTTTAATTAATTTGCTGTGATCCTAAGCTTGGGAAAATTACAATTCTTGGTAATTAGTTTTTATGCGGCAATACAGTATTACAGTTGTACGTGTCGCTAATTTTGCAGTGAAATTGCAAAATAAAAGCATGTTTACACATCGTATATTGTAAATTCACTTAATAAGGTTTTTTGGTTTTATCCCCATTTTTCAGTGGAAGCACTTCGCATAAATGTCCCCATGTGAAACATCTGCACCACGCACATTACTGTGTGAATTCAGTGCTTTATAAACAAAGTCTTACACCTGGGATAGAGGAAAAATTCTAATTTTGAGAACCATTAGATTGTGGAATAGTATCCCAAGGGAAGAAGGAGAAGCCATATCCACAAGCTATTTAAAAACAAATTGGAAAACCTGAGCAGTACAGCGCAAAGAACAGAATGACAGCAGGAGAGCAACATACCAAAAATGATGCACAAGTTGTTTTACATTTCTGGGTTCTGTGGTTGTGGAGAAGGATGAGGCCAAGCAGGGCACAGAGTTGGACCTTGGAGTCCTAGTGGATAGTTAGCTCTCCTTGGGACAGCCATGTGCCCTCGTAGCCAAGAGGGCCAATGGTCTCCTGGGGGGCATTAAGAAAACTGTGTCCAGCAGGTTGAGGGATGGTCTCCTAACCCTCTACTCTGCCCTGCTGAGACTACTCCTGGAATACTGTGTCCAGTTTTAGTCTCCCCAGTTCAAGAGTCAGGAATCTACTGGAGAGAGTCCAACAGAGGCTACAAGGATGATGAAGGGACTTGAACATCTGTCCCATGAAGAAAGGCTGAGAGAACTGGGACTGTTTAGTCTTGAGAAAAGAAGTCTGAGAGGGGATCTTATTAATGTCTATAAATGTCTTAGGGGTAGGTGTCAAGTGAAAGGGGACAGTCTCTTTTCTCAGTAATAGGACAAGGAATACTGGCTGTAAGCTAGAATACAGGACGTTCCACCTCAGCGTGAGTAGAAACTTCTTTCCTGTGAGGGTGCGAGAGCCTGGCCCAGGCTACCCAGAGAGGTTGTTGAGTCTCCTTCTCTGGAGACTTTCAAGACCTGCCTGGATCTCTTTCCGTGTGGCCTGCCCTGGGTGACCCTGCTCTGGCAGGGGGATTGGACTCGATGATCTTTAAAGGACCCTTCCAATCCCTACCATTCCATGAGCTGGAACTCATGCAGTGTGAACCACGTTTGTCACCAAACGCCCCATACATCTCCCTTTCCCTTATGTAAACCCAAAAGAAATGGGAGCTCTTTGGAAATGTCTCGTTCGTAGCTTTGTTTGAAGGACCAGACCTTTGGTACCAGTATATGGTATTTATGGTATATATGATATATATATCATACACAGGTGACAACCTCCTCCAGGCAACTTTGCCTCTGACTTTGAGGGACAGTAGGAAGCAAACTGCTCATATTCAAGTTGCAGGAAATTATTCTGCTCTCCGTGGAGGGAGACTTTAAATTTCTGCATTTACTGATGCGGAAGCCACTTCGGGGTCTCTCAGCAGGTATTACAGAATTGTTTGTTTAGGATGGAGGACTCTGGATGTCAGACTTTGGTAGGTCTGAGCTGCATTATTCTCTGTGATTTTAGGCAAAGCATTGTGGATCCTTTTGACATTTTATGAATAACTCCGACGCATTTTAAGATATTGGCAGAAACCGGAAAAATAATACTCCTATTTTCCTATTCTAGCCGCATCCTGAGTCTATTACTTGCCATCTACTAAGAGAAAGAGAAAAAAAGAAATTAGATTGTAACAGGTGTCTTAATAAAAGCATTAAATAAACAGGACTGGGGCTGACCCAGAACTCCACACAGATATTCTCCGTGCAGTTAACTGTTTATTTATGCCCATATACACACACGATTGTAAATATTGGTTCTAGAATCAGAATGAAAAAGAACTGTTTTCTTATTAGGGACACTAGGCTCAAATTATAATCATTGCAAGTAGTGATATCTTTAAAAATACAGTCCTATACCTATGAGCAGATATAGATTTTGCATTTCCATTACAATGCTTTAATCTATGACCTTTGTCCTTTTATTACGATACTATTGAAATTAGGTTGTTGGAACGAAGATGCGGCTACTAATTTATTCATTGCTTTTTCTTTTTCTTTTTTTTTTTTTTTTTAACCTAAGGGTAGTAGAAAGGTCTGAAAATGATTTTAAATCAGATACTTTTTTTTTGTCTGTGATAACGCTTTCCCCACGCATACAGGGCTTTGTTGAGTCTAGCAAAGGCTCTAACTTTGTCCTCAGGTTAATAGACATACACACAAACAAAAAAATCAGAAGTAGGACCTTATAAACAGGATTAGCCAGTAACCAGAGGTCTGGCTTATCAGTTCCTAAAACCAGTTTTAAAACCAAAATATTGAAAATAAAACATAGCTGCAATGCCATGTTCTTACTACTAACATTTCCACCCCTACAAGGCCTCCAGCAGTTTTTTGGTACAAGAAGAAACACAAATGATGACATTTTCACTTTGCATTTCGTATCAGCACGCTAAGCTAAATGAGCCAGTCCTGACTCTGGCTGCACACTGAAGTAAATTATTCTGTGATTCTGATTCTGTGATTTTAAATCTAGAATAATTCCAGCAGTCAACAACGCCGACAAACACGTCACTAGGGTGAATCTACCAAACCACGTCTCTGCTACTTACATTTCTCATGTGTGTGGACAGAGGGGATGAATCGATCACAAACCAGAGCACCTCCCTGTGCCCTCGTGCACACAGTACAGCCACAGCCCCACCCCCAAAGTTGTAATTTCCACAACATACAGTATTTCTGGGCTCCCCAGGTCAAGAGA
This sequence comes from Actenoides hombroni, assembly GCA_024336885.1. Lineage (NCBI taxonomy): Eukaryota > Metazoa > Chordata > Aves > Coraciiformes > Alcedinidae > Actenoides > Actenoides hombroni. The sequence continues at coordinate 77,994,872 of WUAM01000431.1, read as the reverse complement.
GACAAGGAACTACTGGAGAGAGTCCATCAGAGGCTGGGAAGATGCTGAGGGGCTGGAGCATCTCTGTGCCCAGGACAGGCTGAGAGCCCTGGGGCTGTTCAGCT
>WUAM01000431.1:77981688-77994550 GCA_024336885.1 Actenoides hombroni | reverse complement strand
CCTTGTCTGGAGAGATTCCCACCCCAGCTGGACACTGCGCTGCTGGGCCCCCTGCTCTGGGTGACCCTGCTGGATGGTGCAGGGGGGTGGCACCAGATCAGCTCCAGAGGGCCCATCCAGCACCTACCATCCCATCATTCTGTGATTTCCACACCTTTAACATTTTGCATACCAAATACTAATGTGGTACCATCTCACACCATGGCACAGACTTCTTAATCATCTATTTACTTGTTAAAAATCTGAATGGACACGTTTCCAGCCTGCCATAACTCACACAACTTACAACCCGCCTTCGTTAGAGGCACTTGAGAGAATTTTGCTGTGTCCATTTTAACTTTATTTAACAACAGTCACACGCCACTCGCATTAGCTCAGATTACGCATTTAATTTCCTTAAGTGCTACTCTTAAAACATCGCTGTGCTTAATGTTGACGTCTAAATGGTACCATTTACGCTTTGCTGCGAACACCTCATTAAAGCAAATGGAGCAGGTAAGGAGGTAGAGCATCTGCCTCCGCGGAGGCAAACGGGGAATTGCACGCCTTTGTTTGTCTGGGAACAGTCGAGCGCGATTTTCAGCCTGTGTAAAATGATGTCGCTCCATAGATTTCACCAGAGCTCCTCTGATTTCTGGTAGTTACAGGTAAAGCAGGGTTTCCTCAGAGAACAGCATCCCCTACCTCCGTAAAGTCACGTAGGAGATGCCTCCAGAGCACTGGCTGTTTATAAATTGGACCCAGGTGTGTTTTAAAACACAGAACGCCTTTCCAGTACCAAAGATCAACTTTGTGGGATTTTTTTTCCTTTCCTCATTTGAATATCAAATTTGTGACAGATTATTACAGCGAGGAAAAACTACTTTTTCCAATTAAAAAGAAAAGGGAGGGGAAGAGAGAGACAGATTTTCCCTGACGTGCCAAAATTTCTCTCTTTGAGTAAACGCAAGCACCGAGTATTTTGGAAGCTCTAAAAATGTAAAGAAACAGGACAATTCAAGTCATTCTGCATTTTCACTCTATTAGTGCCTTCAGTGAACATATGTACGCATACCAGTACTCCTACAGATTTTTACATGTATTATTAAGTATTGTGGAAGAAAAAAAACAAAACCAAAAAAAGCCCAAAACCCCTCCAGAATCTGCTAAAGTAATTAGATCAAGAGACACCACTAAACCAGTCTAAAGGTGGTTTCCTTTGCTGTAGCATCTGCAGTAGAATCAATGGACTAGAGGAGAGATTTCATCCCTTCCTACTGCAGCAAACCGTGGCAGTGTTAGATTAGACAAACTATTTTATCTTAAGCATCATTAAGACATAGAGCTGTTGTTGGTAGGTTGCAGCACATCCTAAAATCTGCATTAGTCTCCCATCACCCTATAAATTGCCTGATGTCTTCTCAGCTCCCACGCCACGATGTGACCAATGGAGAATAAAAGTGGTACACCATTAATATTTGAACAAAATCCTTTGAAAACTTGGGATAAAAGCTGCCGTGTAAGTGCAAAGTGTTATTAATAGTAGTATTATTTCCTTGATGTCAATGTGAGCTGTAATAGTAGGGGTTTTTTTCCCAGTTTCTTACTTAAGAGAGAAAGAAAAATTAGCTACTGCGCTGTTCTCCCTCTATTTCCAAAGCCAGCAGAAGCCATCGAGGAATTTACAGCATTCTAGTTCAGGTATTTCTTAACCCCTTTTACCCCAAAATATGGAAGCAGGTTTAAGCACAGTCAATGCCATTTCTACTTGGCATGAGTCTTGGAAACAAGGAGTTAATGGCTGCTGCAGCAGCTCTTGCTTTTACTGACAGCATATGTTCGTTATGAGATGAACAGTTTAAGCCAACTGAGTATACAGGAACATTAATAGCAAAGGAATGGCTGTATTAACTTCAAAAAGCTTACATTAATGCAATGTGAAATTGTACATTTTGTGAGGCTTTCAAGTTCATTTTTCCCAAGTAATTTGCACACAAAAAGTCTTAGAAACTTTTCCGAAGCAAACAAATAAACAATTGCTGCCTCTTACTCTGACTCGTTCCTCTAATCTATTACCTAAATGGATTATCCTCTTTTTTTTCCTCCCCCTCCAAAAGTCAACCACAGAGGAGGCTTAAATAAGGGAAAGTAAAAGCTATTAACACTGTTTTGCAACTTTACTGGCAGTGCCGGTGGCAAAGCCATCTCCTGCCCCTTGCTAGCACAGAGGAATGAGGAGGGTCCCCATCTCCTCGCCCACCTCCAGGGAAACCCAGTGGTCAGCAATGCTGAGTTTCCACAGCAACCCCCGCTTATGTTTCCCAGGCAACCAGGATCCTCCAAATCGGGTGGCAATTGGCGAGCAGAGTAGTGTGGGGACAGTAAAATCTATTTTCCCACTTGGCCAAAGTAGGAGCCGTGCTTGCAGCCGGCAAAGGTGACAGCCTGGTGTGGCGGGATGGAAGGGAAGAGTGGGCTGCAGGACACAGATGCTTCTCCTGACTCACACCTACATATGGCTTCTCCAACCTCCCCACTCTGCTTAGCAGAGTGCTCAAAAAAAACTATGCTGTATATTTTTTATTTACAGTTATTTTCTTCTTTGGCTAATTTCATAGTTATCGATCCCACAATTACATCTATTTTTAATATTGCCTCATACGTATTTTGTGCCAGTTTTTGGGAAATCTATGGGTTTTAACTGCTGCATTAACTGCAGAGGACCAAACCTTGCCATCCACATTCAGTTCTCAATCCAAACAACATGCCAATGAAGGCAAGGGAAGACTTGTCCATGTCAGAAAACCCAAAACTCAAATTCAAATTAACTTTATCACAAAAATCTTTGATTTAGGAGGAGAGGCACAATAAGCTCATCCCTGATGTTTGAACAGATGTGGTGCTGGAATTTGATATTAACTCTTTAATACAGTGCCCTGATGATATTGGTGTTGACCCTCATTGTTTTATCAATACCTGGCTTGCTGTCATTGAGGACTTTAGGGAAGGGGGACAAGCAACATTTTCCAGGCAGAAATTCACTTCTCTGCCTGCCTTGCCCACTATCTCCAGATTTGAGAAAATAATTATCTGAATATTGTCACTTTCTAGGCTTTCTTGAGCTGACTTATAAGGCTATGAAGAAGGTTTACAACTTCAAAGAGCATACTGGCAGCTGGTCTTGTCCTTGAAGATGACAAGAATTCAAATAGGGCAAGACTGACCTATCTGAGGATGAAAGGTGGTGTTTCCAGCAGTTCTCAGTAATATGTTTTCATGGCATGGAGGAATAACTCCAGACAAGACATACAGCCAGACACGTGAGATGAACCGGTATCTCCAGCCCTTAATCAGAGCCAACAGGCAAGATTCAAAACACTGCAGAGCATTGTGTGATTCTTGACACAGTCGACAAAAAAAAAAATAAATCCAAAACTAGGATTAGGCAAACAGACTAACCTTTAGCTTCTTCGGATATGAAAAACCACCCCATTTTTCCAAAGTAGCTGAGTCCCAGTGTCACGCTGTACCTTCTCATGCCAGAGTAGTCAGTGTGCCCTCTGTCCATGGAGACTTGGAGAGGAGCTGCAGTCACACCAGGACCACTTCAATTCACCAGTTGAAACTACAGAAAGACAAAAATTGAGGTCATATCAGTGAAGTCACTTTTTATTCTACAGGCACAGAAGGCAGAAAAATATACATTCTGAGGTTATGTTCACAGGTGCTGCCAGAAATTTTTGACCTTCATGACTCCTAACATGCAGGCCTGGGAGGCCACAAGGAGTTTTAATCTTTTCCTTCCGTAAATGGCAATAGCAAGGTCAAAATTAAGCTTCTACTTTGATTGGAAACTGTAAGACCTATCTCCTCTGCCCCCTTTTTAAAGATATGGCATAATAGTTAAAGAAGAAGATAAACATCACCTATTTGGTCTGTGTTTTAAAAGGCTATTTCTATAGTGCCTACTTAGAATTGAGCAAACGCTGCTTATCTGTGTTCAGTCTCCTACACCAGTCACCTCTGCAGAAATAATTTTATCCTGTGTGAAAGAAAAATGTCTAATGCTCACCTTACTAGATGTAAGAGGGGAAAAAAAAAAATCTCTTCTATCAGAATATTATCCTATGCTACCCAAAACTTAATTATCTTAAGCAAACTTATAGAAGGTAAAGAAAAAATTCAGTTAAAATTTGGGAAATGTATGTCTGGAAATTAACTATCAAGACAGGTCATGTATATATTAAATAACCTCTCAGATCATGTGATCTTTTAAATAATCATAGAATTATAAAAATATCACTAAGTCCTCAAAGAAAAAAAGAGAATGGATATAGCCACTATTTTTTCCTCTTACTCTGTCCTACCTATGGTCCTTCAAGAGCCCCTGCCCCATGCTCTTGAGTGAGTGAAAAGCCCTTGCAGGCATTGGTGTACTCCTTCTTTCCACCATGCATTGGCCCAAATGTTGCAGAACTCTCTAGGACATCACACACAGGAAATCCAGCGGGTTAAACAGGGACAGTTTGCTGATATTCGGAGTCTTCAGGTTCTGACTGGAAGTTTTGGGAACATAAAGTGGGTCAGTATATTTGGGGCCAAAGGGAAGGAACAGCTAAAATACCAGGAAGGCCAGAGAAATGAAAAATCATGATCTGTCTTAATATGATAAACTATCAGGCTGGATTCTTGAGCACTTTAAGGCTAGGAAAATTGAGGCCACTTTTTCTACTTGAAAAAAAAAAAAAGAAAGAAACAAAAAATAAAAAATAAAAATAAATAACTGTAACAAGAACAAGGCTTTTTCTGAGTCAGCTGGCTGGCTCTCCGTCCTTCCAGTGATTCAGTGCATCTGGGCTCGAGGAAATGTCTATCAGCATCATGTTGGCCTATTCACATACAAATATACATTATGTTTGGAGTAGCACTCTCCTGGACTTTTGAAAACCCCTATCCAAAACCACCCTGCTCACTGGACAGAGGCTACCTCTGTGCTCCCTGAAAGAGCCTGGTTTATAACCAAGCAGCCAGCAAGTGCTGTTAAATCCCCTGAGCGGAACCAGCACACAAACAGAATTCACAAGGATACGTTAAGGTTTGAGGATGAAGCTGCAAGAGACACACGTATTACATGCCGAGGCAGCACAGGATGATATCATACCCTGACCTATTTTGAACCTTGTCCACCAGCTTTAGATAGATCCTCTGCACTGCTCATTGCTGACATTATACGGTCCAGTAATCTAAGAGAGCTGAAAACCTCCCATGAACTTGCACTGCCTCTGCCCAGCAGTCAGCCTGGCATCACAGCAGGATTTACATAGAGGAAAGTTCCACTTCTCATGAAGAGAATGATTTATTTCTTTGTAGACGCTGGTTACAAAGTCTGGCAATTCCTGGGACAAGAGCAGAACTGTGAAGTGAGCTGATATCCTAGGAACACTTCACCATAAAGCTCTATGAAGTCCTATAACCATCTTTAAAAGCATTTTTTGGGGAATGAAAGGTTTAAAAGGCTTAAAATCATGTCAGTTGGCAAGGCAAACAAAGCAGGGAAAAAGGAATCAAAGGTTTACAGGAAGGGTTAAAGAAGTTTTTGCTCATTTACCAGTGCTGGTCCATCAAACATTCAAGGAATAAGCCCTGTTCTGCTAGAATGATTCTTGAACCTTCCCATTTATCCTTTCCTTCCTTCCCTCAAAATGCTTTGCCCAGCCTTAAACCAAGCAGCCTTCACTCCTATCTCAGCAAGGTCAAAATAATCGACTGTGCCTTGAAGACAGAAGGACAGTCAGCCGAAGGAGCTAAAAGCAGCATGTGCTGCAGCAATGAGGATATTCCCCTCTGCTCTCAGGATGGTCTGAAGCAGTTTCCCACCAGCATGTGTGAATCAGACTTTTCCTGTTATGACTGCAGTTGTTGACTTGGTGTTATCAAAGGTCCGTGTACTTTTCAGAGGAACTGCACTGGGGGCTTTGCAACTTGGTCATGTTCAGGCTTGAAGGAGAGAGACTCCTGCAACAGCAGCAAGAGAATGGACAGAAAAATATATAATCTTGGGTCTAATCTAGCTGTGCTTAATCCCTGCCCTTCTCCTGCTTGCCAAAAGTGATGATGCCTGTTACTCTGTTTTCTATTGCTGGCCTAAAGGTTGCACTGGTAGTTTAATATAATGATTCCAGTCTGGTTTTCTTAAAACTTATCTTGGTTGTTTCCCTTGGCTTTCAGACTTTGTTGCAGTACAGGTGCCATGCAGCAGTTCCCAGAGCATCCCTCTGCTCCTCAGATAGCTTGGCTTCTTCCCTGTTCTCTTCTAGTCCGTCAGCAGTCGGTCCAGCTTCACCACCCTCTTTTCTTCACTGTTCTCAACGTCAGCCCAGGTTGGCAGCACAAAAAGGAACAAGAGCAACTTTCTGCTCCAGTGCTCAGTTCAAAGTTACTGTGGTGGCCCCGAGATTCATACGTTTCCCCTCCTTTTGTTCTTTTCCTGCATTGTGCTCAAGGCCTGATTGTCAGTGCTCGCAGATCCAGTGATTTTCATCTTAGCACACTGTCAGGTTAGATCACGGGCAATGTCCTCGCACCAGGAGTTTGCAGTTCAAGGACTGCCTTTGGAACAGGCGTTGCATGAATCGAATAAAAAATTCACATGCAAGTGGCTGGTGCTGTAGTGACAAGGTGCTATTGCTGCCTGCATTCACTGACCTTTTCTACGAGTGTGAAGGACTTGCCGCCAGAGATAGAACCTCCTCCCTGTAAAGAACAGCGAGCAGGACATCCTACCGGAGCTACGAGCTGTGGACTCGTGCAGCAGAGCAAACTCACTGTGCCATCTTTCTTTCTTCCACATTCATCCTGCACAACAGCCAGTCCTTCACTGGGATCTCAGTTGTTCCTGACCAATATTCTCTCCAGATCAGTCACAAAACTAAGGAATAATTTCACAGAATCCCAGCATGGTAGGTGCTGGACGGGCCCTCTGGAGATGATCTGGTGCCACCCCCATGCTCCATCCAGCAGGGTCACCCAGGGCAGGGTACCCAAGATCACGTTGTTCAGGCCGGTTTGGAATCTCTCCAGAGAAGGAGACTCCCTGGCACAGCTTAAGGTCATTTCCTCTTGTCCTGTTGCTTGTTACTCATGAGAAGAGTCCGACCCGCCCTGGCTCCGACATCCTTTCAGGGAGCTGTCAAGAGCGAGGAGGTCTCCTCTGAGTCTCCTCTTTCCAGGCTAAACAACCCCAGGTCCCTCAGCTGCTCCTCACCACACTTGTGCTCTAGACCCTGCACCAGCTTCACTCCTCTTCTCTGGACATGCTCCAGCACCTCAATGTCCTTCTTGGAGTGAGAGTCCCAATGCCAGGCCACACATGATGTGCTCCAGCCCACTGACAATCTTGGTGGCCTTCACTGGACTCAGTCCAGCACACCATCTCTATCCACTTCTGAATGTCAAGAGCACAAAATCTCCCAAAACCACATAAGATCCATTTCCTTGGCTCCTCTTTCCCACTTTCTGAAGGGGCTGGAAGAAGCTGCATCTGATCTGTTGCAGCAACCCACTGTAGGTTTTTTGCACCAGTTAAACTGCATGTTGCTGACTAAAACGGTGGGAAACAACATATGAAAACAGAGACCAAAACAACTTTTAGTTACAAATGTGAAGTACTGTATAAGCATTGCAGACAAAATACAATTCAGACTAACTCTTTTGTCATACAGTAGATAGAGGTAGGAAGAGGTAAATCTAATTACTTCCTTTGGTATTTTTTTCCACAGTTTCACATACTAACAGTGGTGTTGTAACTACTGCTTAGGGATTTTAAATTGATCCTATAATGGGATCTGATTGGTGGCAGCACCTTGAAAATCATTAAAGAACTCTGCAATTTGTTAAAGAATTAAAAACAATCTTATTACTGAGAACAGAATACATTTTAACTCTGTAACGAGTATGTAATTCTTCTGAGAAGGGTATTAATTAGTGTCTAATGGGATTTTTGATTTTATTTTGTGCCAGATAGATACTTGAGTAATAGGACCTTGAGTGAGCAATTGAGTAACCAAAAATTATTACTACCAGTGTACACTGGGGTCCATGCTGATCACCCACCTTCCAAAAAATAAAAAACCATTTACCTTCTTTCACTGCTTTTCTAGTTCTGTTTGCTGGCTGTTTATGGAGAAGCAACAGTCCTTAGCAGTTCCTGGGTATGAAACACGGGCATTTAAATTTAACATTGAGGAAAAAAAAAAAAGGTTCTCACTAGTGTAACTCCAGTGGATTAAATGGAATAGCTACAACAAGGAGTTTTCCACTTTGTTTTGAAAGGAGGAATTCTCTGGGGGTTTGCTTCTTCCCTGTTTTCCCTTTGATTAGTAAATCAGCAAAGGGCCGTGTTTCGAAGTGGGACGCAGTAGGCACTTGCTCTGGGTGTGCTACTTTCTAATGAGATTTCCTGAGGGCAAACAGCCTTCGTGGAAAACACAGAGAACTCAGTTAGGTCCGCGAGGTGGGTTGCCTCTCCTACAGGCCCTGAGTCAACAGGAACAAAGTCCACGCCAAAAAGACGGGCACCATTTTTTGGCAGTTCTAACTGAACAAACATCAGCATAATCATATCGTCCATTCCCCTTGGCACCACTCTGTGCTCTGTTTTCTGATGTCCCTACATCACTGCCTTTCATCTTTCAGAGATGACAGGGGTTTCTTTAGCTGCTGTGGCTCTTCTAAGAAATATGGGGAAATCCTTCATTGCATAGAAGGTCATTATGTAATAGATAACGAAGCAGGGCTGGGGGGGGCTCTGCATCAACTGGTGGCATAATCCCCAAGGGAAAACAGACTTTAGTTGAACAATCAGAAAACTGGCTTGCTTTATGGTGTTTACACTGCTGCTTGCTAATGGATCACCATAAAGGAAGCAAAAGGACTCTTACACTATTGAGTGTGCTATCATGGGAGTCTTCTGAGTGCGCCTTTTTTATTTGCTGCAGTCAGGTTAATGAGCTCACCAGCCCACTTGATGTCGAGGACTTTGTAACAAAGCAATCTCTCATTAAATGCTGCCTGGCACCACTCTCTTGAAGCAAAGGGACATTCAGATTATTGAATGCCTTTGTATTCTTCATTCCTACCAGGCTCGGGCGTCCAGCAGTGGCATCAGTCCCGCACACTTCCTGGCAGCCGTCCAGTCATGCGCCTGCCCTCTTCAAACTGCATGGGCATTTGCCAATCTAAGCAGCACTAGTAGGCAAACAAGCATGGCACACGACTGCTTTGGCCGGTAGCCAGATGTGCAGCTGAACCATCTCACTTCCCCGCTGCTGGACTGAGAAGCGCATTCTTTCCCCGTTCTTTCCCATTCGGTTGATTTACACTGAGAAGTTTTGTTGCAACACAATGGAATGTGCATTTATCTGCATCCTCTTTCTGCTTTAACACCTTTTTCTTTTTTTCTTTTTTTTTTCTTTAGTCTCAGTAGTGCAGGTCATGAATTCATCTGTGGCTTTATTTAAATACCTCCTGGCTGACAGTTTCTTCAATGAAATGACCCCAGAGTGTTATCAGCTAGCTCGCAGGTGTGTCTCTGTATTCAGAATCTTGCAGGCAACAGTGCATCCTGGGTAAAGAGCAATCTATGCATGATCCAGCTCTTCCCTACATTACTCAGGAGATTTAATGGTTCACTGTCATGAAAGCGCTTACAAAGATTTTATTTTTTTTTCTTTTCTTTTTTTTTTTTTTTTAAGTTGGCTTTCCAGTGGGCTTTGTGCCCTGAGGTATTTTGACACGAACCTACAAAATGATAAAGAAGGTATTTTGACACAGACCTACAAAACGATAAAGGAGGAGTTTTTAATGGAAGGCTTTGTCTCATTCAAAAAAAAATAAAAATAAAAAAGTAAAAATAACAAATCAGCCTTAGACAGGCTACTGGTTTTAGTGGTAAGATACTAAACAGATATTTAGTAGTAATGTGGCTGCTCTGTCTATAGTTCCACTAGTAAATAGCCTTGTAACACATCGTGTTTGCCAATGTCTCCGTGCACTTCTGTGCACACACAGATACTACCACCCTGCTCCTATTCAGCCAGCTGAAGAAACTCTCAAAGTTTGTTTACTGAAGTGGCAAGAGAAAGCTACTGAATAAAAATAAATAAATATTTTACAGAATAAACTCAAAGAGAAGATTACAGACAACACAGGGAATCCCCTTTTCCATCCAAAGGTTGTCATACAGTGTTTTAGGACACAATTTCTCAGCTCTTTTCTTTACAGGGCTACAGCTTTGCCTTCCCTGCCACGAAGGGAGAAGAAAAACACAAAGTCCAGCAGTGCTTCCAAGGGTCTTGCCCTTGAAACATGAGTTCAGGGTGGTCTGGGGAATTGTTCCCTGCAACCCCTTACCCTTTCTTCCCCAGAAAAAATACCAGGTTGGATCATACCAGCAAATGACCAGTGTTCACCCACATTATAAGTCATTTATTCCCTCCTTCTTGCAGTGGACTGAGAGAAGATCCTACGCAGGTGGTGTTTGTGTGCTCAGCAATAAAAGTGATAGATTCACCTTTCCTTTCTTAGGAAAGGATTCAGAAAAAGTAAAGTTCCTTGTCCATCTGTCAGTAAAAAGACATGAAAGGACAATAAAGACGATGGGAATTAATTTTCACCTGACCTGAAGTCAAATGGAGTTTTGCAAGAGCACAATCTGACTTTGTTTTTGTTCTTGCTTCCACTGAAATTAGCAGGCGAGCCCTTGTTGACTTAGTGAGCAGGTCTGTGATTCACAAATTTGGCTAATCCACTCATATTTTCAAGAAGAGATTCTGAAAAGGTCACAGAATGCAGAGTCAAGACTCTTGTCCCCAGAAGGTTTTGGCTTGAGGTCAGGCAAAGATAATAAAAGCAGTTGTCCAGCTGTTCAGTATTCACCACATACCAGCTGTATTGACCAATAAGACAAGGTGTTGCTGGGCTGAGGATCTGTAGGAAAGTCTTGTTTATTTTCAGTCCTATTTATTCTGCCTTTACCAAACAGGTGAATTTTTTTTAGTAGGAAGACCACTAACTTGAGTCAACACCAAAAATCCCAGTTACCTCTGCTTTATTTCAAAATGGAAGATATACTTTTTAAAAGCAGCACTGTTTAAAATATATTATGGAACTTCATTGGAAAAGGTGAACATTATTGGAAAATAAATATATTGCTGAAAAATTCCTTAAGTTGCGAGGGTTCACCATCCATTTATATGCAAAAATAAACAAACTGATTTTAAAACAGAATTCAGTCTTTTAAACACAATCCCAGCAAATAACTAGCTCTGTTGGTTATGGTTCTTTTTTTCCACTACAACGATGCTTTACCAATAGTTTTTCTAGAAGTTGGATGAATTTTTATCAAGTGCCTGGGCAAAATTAAACTCCATATTTCAGCCAGTAGTTTTCTCTGCAACAAATTAAACTTATCAAGTTATAAAGTTTCATTTCTTTTGTCTCTCCTAGCCTGTTTTATTTGCATCCCACTCAACCAATGGGTCAAATATTATTTTGCCCGTTCTGCAGAGAAGATAAATCGGATTTATCTCATTCTGCCATTTTCCTTCTTCATCTCCCTTCCCAAGACAGAGCATCAGTTTTGACCGTTCAAAAAGACTAACCATTAAGCCTAGCAGAAATAGCTCAACAAACAGCTGCAGCTTGGTTTTGGCTCGCATACACCCAGATACTCAAAAAGATATTTAAGAATACAACCCTCGCTGATCTCTGTCCCTAAAACAGACTCTGAATCTCACATTCAGTATTGTTTATAGACCAGTTTCTGTAGATAACAAATGTATTTTAAAGTCCCATACATCAACAATTTTACATACATTTTGCCATTCATTCGTACCTCCATCACCAAGGGACAGATGCATATTTTGAGACCAGCAGAAGTTACTATGGTCCTCTGCTCTAACCCCTCGTACCACGTAAGCCATAGAACTTCACTACACATGGCACGGGAATTGACAGGAACCCATCGTGATGGAGCTTGCAGAGGACATGCTGAACGGAACCAGGTGTTATATCTCACGTTTGCGAGTTTAATTTCCTGTCCTTTTTCCCAAAGAACTTAAATTGTCTCCAAAACTCCATAAAATTTGCAGAACCTGCCTGGACACTGCGATGCTGGGCCCCCTGCTCTGGGTGACCCTGCTGGAGCAGGGAGGTGTCACCAGATCATCTTCAGAGGTCCCTTCCAAGCCTCACCATGTTGGGATTCTCTGATTCTGTAATGCATATTTTGAGCTGGATGGTTTCAATACTTTGTTTTGTGTTTTGTAGCTTTTTAATGCTCCTGTTTCCAGAAGGAAATACTATAGAGCGAGAGGTTATTTACAGAGCAGGCAGATGATGTTCCTTTTTCATCAGCTGGCTTAGAGGGTTAATTAAGAAACAGAGCAGCAAAATCAGAATCAAGGAAAAATAGGAAGCGTGCTTATTAACAGCGCTTTTGTTTGCTTTTCTAATTGCTTCCTTCAAATACTTTGTCCCTAGTATGACAACCACCAAGAGCCCTGGTGTAGCTGGGACTCCAGTGCCTGGTGTGTTTATTTCAGGGGGGCACCAGGGAGCCTGGCACGTGGGTGTTTTGGCAGGTAGGGGTGATACTGAGCTCGGCAAACATGCCGCATCAGCAGAACGCCAGGCCACCCTTTCTCCTCCTTCCATCCCTCACTCCTATCTGATCATGCTAGAAAAGTGATGAACGATGAATTAAACATCCAGGCCAGGACAATCCTGGATGCAGCCACGGACACCGTTCAGAATTTTTGGTTACGGGGGGAGGGGTGGCCAAGCTCCAAATATCAGGAGGAAGAATTTGCAGCGCAGGGTATTA
>WUAM01000431.1:77967120-77980819 GCA_024336885.1 Actenoides hombroni | reverse complement strand
TTTCCCCCATTAACACGAAGAGGAAACTTTGTAGGGTTTTTTGCTTTTTTTTTCCTAAGCCCCCCCCCCCCCCCCCCATCTTCCATGTATTTTTAGTAAGCCTTTGGGCATTTTCCCTGTCCCTAAAAGAAGATGGTTGCGTGGCAACGTCGCCGGTTGCCATGGCAACTCGGTGTGTAAGCAGCTGCCGCAATCAGCATTAACTCCGGGCTTGTAGGTTTGTCATTCCAATGCATGGGGAGGGGGAGACAAATAGGACAGCAGCGCCTTGCCGTAAAAGGGAAGTCACCTAGATAATGTCACTCACAAACATATGTTCCACAATTATTCTTTCCACTGTTTTACGGCCGCAATTATAGCAAAACTAAGATTACGAAATTATATGGTTTTAATTTGCCTCCGCCGACTGTGTTTCGCTTCCATTAAAATGAAGCCTAAACCCGTTTAAGGAGCAAACTGTTGGCTTGGAAGGGGATGGGGGATTTTTGTTTACCGGTGGGTATTTCGAGGACTAGGCAAAAATAATACCTCTAGGAATCTTAATGTCTAACCAAAAGGAGACCCAGTCCCCGGCACCGGCGTTTTATCCGCTCTTCTCTTTTGTGCTGCGCTGAACCCCACGGCACGGCCACATCCAGGACCATCCTCCTCCTCTTCCTCTCCCTGACTCCCCTCCCCAGATTATTTGGGGATTTTATATTCAGCCATCTAAAAGTTTCGCTCTGGGCTCAGCCCACCGGGCGCTGCAGCAGCAGCTTCCGACGCATCCCTGCGCGATAAGACCCCTGCAATAAACAGGCGCGCCGGGGTTGACTTCGAAATGAAGTAACGCAGCATTAACCCCGAATTCCCTTACATCGGCAGCCTTCAGACAGCCCTTTGCTGTGACGCGAGCGTGTTTTATTATCTTTGTTCGAGAAGAAGTTTCATTTTGCTCCGTTGCTGCCTGGCTGCTCCCGATCGTATTAAGCGCGGAACGGGAAACGCACTCGGAAGTGTTTGGCAGGTGATGAAACGCAACTCCACAGCTATTCCGCAGCAACCTACGGTTTGCGGGGAGGAAGGGACTTCGGCTTGGATTTTTAAACATACAAGGGGAAGCATTTACTCGGTGTTAAACACACACACTTGCACAGCTGTGCTGATCCGGTTGTGTAAGCGAGAATCGAGCCACGATTGAAAATATTAGGCCGCAGAGTGATGCTGGCTCCCTCAGAAACAATTCCGCCTTCTGGGGGGGAAAGCGGTGTAAACACCGAGTATATAAACGTAAACACCGAGTATATAAACGTAAACTCGACGCTCGGATCCGTGTGATTTATTTGCCAGCCTTTTCAAACAACCAGGTGTTGACCCTGTGAAATCCTTCCTTTATATAAAGGGCATTTATTGCCGTGGATTTGCATAATTAAAATATACACGCCCAGGCACCAATGCTTATAACCTATACTCACTCAGATTCTTATTAAGGCTTGCATGAGAAATCCAGCTCTTTTTGATATCATTTCAATTAAAAGATAAACATAGCACAGTAGATTTTTCTTAAGGAATCTACTATCAGGGCCAAATTGCAGCTGAAAATACGTTGTCGTTTTTTCACTCCTGCAGAACTGGCTGAACGTGGATCTGCCAGGATTTGCAGGGTAAAAAAACCACACTCCTGAGGTGAGACCTTGCATGCCACTATTTAGATAGAAGCTTCTTTCCGTGGTCAAGTTACAGTCTATAAACCCCTGAAAATAGGGATTTATAATGAAAATATGGCTAGACCCTTTAGTAGAAAAATGCCAGCAGGTGCTGTTATAATATACAAATCCAGATAGCATACAGTGACCTATTTTCAAAACCAGGCCAGGCAAAATGACATCGAGAAATTGAATTCCTTGCCCTTACTTTAATAGTGTCTTGTCATGCAATCTTCAAACCAGGACGGGTGATCATTGCAAAACAATCCCCAACCCGAGGGACGACGGGGACGTTCCCAGCACTAATACCTCGGGCCCATCGCGCTGCTTACAATAATTGGCTAATGGCAGAGGGCAGGTATAGACCATTCGACTCAAAAATATCCTTGGACAAGGAGCGGGCTTTTGCCCTTTTGAAAGTTGGGAGGCCAAAATAAACCTTAAAACTCTGCTCTGCCTTATTTTGTCATGTCATCAAAAATAGCTGGCAACTGGAACAACAAACGGCGCTGCTAAAAATACGCTGGTAGTTATGCAGGGATATTTAAAATAGATTAGCATATGGATTAACTCAAATTCAAAACTGGCTTTAACCCTTCGATGGCCACAGCCCCGCCTTCAAACCACGCAGCTCTGCAGCAGCAGAGACAAACTTAGCCCCCGAGTGTCAAAAAGGGTTTGTCTGGCAAAGCAAGCGTGGCCGCGGCCGCTTCCATTTATAGCCCAGACTCAGTGGTTTCCAAACAAATTTAGGCAGCTCAAGTAGTTTATGAATTCTCTTACCATATCATCAGGGTATTTTTTTTTAACGAGGTCCATTTCAGAAGGCCTTCCTCAGGTGGGAAATTTAATTTATTGCTGAAAGTATATTCAGAAGCTATAGAATAAGGCCCTGGAAATGACTGCGAGGGAAAAAATAGGTAAGGCTGCAAGCTCTGTGTGGCTGTACTAAATCTAACGGTTAGAAGCGAGCAAAATATTTGGAAGGCAACATAGGAAGACTCAAAATTGAAGGAATCACATTATGTAACAGAAAATAAGTTTCTCTAAAGTAAATATATTTTTTTGAGCAACAAACAACAGCTATTTTCCTGCCGAAAATGGCTTACTTTTATCAAAATAATCCAATTCCCTAAAATAAATTACCTTTGCAGCACGCATTCAGAATTTATATTTTATTGAGTGTCATCTGCAAAATCTGGTATTTTGTTGAATTTATTGAGAATTTGGTATTTAAGCAAGGTCAGAAATCCCATGAAATGAATAGCATATCTCCCAAGAATAGAAGTCCCAGATTTTAAATGTCAGGCTTGCAAATTTGTTCTTACAATTTCTTTTTTTTTTTTTTCTTGCCAATTGCAAAACACCTATTTCTGATTTAAATAATTCTAATGTTTTTTAAAAAAAAAAAAACAAGCAACAAACATTTTTCAAAGTTCTCTGCTCTGGCAACACAAAACCATTTCCAGTACATCAACCAATGTGTTTTCCCCACAGTGACCTTATTTTTAATCACCAGAGGCTGAAATCAAAGTTTTGGTGATATTTTTTTGTTTGTTTGTTTGATTGGTTTTAAATAGGGATTTCCCTAATTCTTTGGTTTAATTTTTTGAAAATGCTGGGCTTGTATATCTCATTTTATGGGAGAAATTTGTTGTTTACTGATGCGTAGAACTGTAGGTGTTGGAAGGCTCTGACCAAACTGTTTCTAGTACAACTTCAGCAGTAACAAGGCTTTTGGGATTGTTTTTAAGCAAAATACTTCTTCACGTATAGAACACAATCACTTACTCTCATCTTTTCAAATAAAATCTTTTGAAATAAAACTTAGTAAGTCCCTATGCTAAAAATTGCAAGGGAAATAAATAATTTTCTAATATGAGAACCACAGGCAACATTGTTTGGAAAATACGCTGTGAACCAGGGCAAAGAGCTCAGAGTGAAGCAGCCCTGGGAAAAGCCCTCCTGAATACCTGGGATTCCTCCCCACTCTGGGCACAGGGAGATCCTGTAAACGTCCTAAATGGGGATCTGGATTCCCTTCTGGGGTGTGGGATGGGAGCAAAGGAAGAAAGGTTGAAGGACATTCCCCGGCACACGCCTTCTTTCCGCTAGCGTCTGCCTTACAAAACCAGAAAGAATCCGATCTGAGGCAAAATGCTGCTACAGAAAGCAACCGTTAGGCAAGCAGAGGACTGCACACAACTCTCTACCAACAGCTCCTGCTGACTATGTGCAGGATGATGTCAAAGAGGGACCAAAGTTGCTACCAGAGCTAGTGAGCAACCGCCTTTGCAAATCCGGGGATGAAAAACCTCGTTTCTACAGGTATATAGCTGACAACACTCAATTTTCTGTTCCTGCACAGAAAAGTGCTGGGCAAAATCCCTTCTGGAATAAGCATTTTCCTGAGATGAAACGTGCATCAAAAGCACCAGCAAGAGCAGCATTTCAAAAGCCTAATGTGGATGGCAGAACCCAGGTACGACTGACCCATACACAGGCACAAGAAGAAAACATACTTTAAGTACAGCATCTAGTAGCACCGAGTCTGGCTCTTAGGATGCCCTGTGAACTGAAGTTACCTCTTCAGCTACGAAAACAAGGGAGTGAATTACCTGAAGTGTTCGCTTGTAGATGCTGCATAAAGATGCTAACACAGGCCAAATAGATAAATAAATAAATTAAATTAAAGAATATCTTTCTAGAAAAAAAATATTAAAAAATGGTTCTCATTTGTTCCCTAGGCTTCCATTGCAATGTATTGTGTATTCTAGTATGTATGCTTTAAAAAAAAAAAAAAAAGGTTTCTGCTCTCTAATGAAGCTTTGGGTCCATTTGGAAGGGAGAAAGCTCATAGATGTTATGGATTTCATTCTAAGTCAGTTAATAAAAATCTCCTTTCTCCAATATCATTTTGGTATAATCAGACAACCATGTATTGCTATTATCAGATGAACGTGCTCCAATACAAGGTTTTTATTACCTGTACATAAGGTTCCAGGGAAAATATTTTGAGAGAGACAATCATTGTTTAAACAAATGTGAAGCATAAAACATCTGAATGTTGCTCCATGTAAAAGTCACTGGTATAAAGGATTATAATTAAAAAAATATATATCTTCCACTTATGTAGCAAAAGAGCTGTAACGTCCTGACATTGGGAGGGCAGAATTCGTATCTGCTGCTATTAAAAAAATCAAAAGAAAGCCACAGGAATTGGCTCTGCAGTTACAAACCTGTGAAGCTCTTTGCCTTGTGCACATGCTTATCCCTGTGTGTCCAGGCAGACACGGACGCTCACACATGTGCACACACACGCACACGCTGGGAAGATGCTTTTGTCTCGAGGGCCAGTTCTCCTCTTCAGAGATTAACCAAGATACTTAGTTAATAAGAGGAAAACGCAGAACAGTTATAATATTTAAAATAGCCTTTTGCTATTTAAATACGGTTGATGGCTACCAGTGGCCATTAAGAAACAAGAAAATATAGAGGGTTTTATGCTTCAACTAATAACTTGAGTAAAACATTTACATTTTTGGTTAATTCTCTCTCTTTCTCCTCAGAAAAAAAAAAAAAAAAAAAGAAAAAGAAAAGAAAAAAGAAAAAAAGAGTGTGCAGCTGGCACTGAAATAGCCACCAAATCCTATGCTGCACTTAACATGGCTGTTAGCAGATTATATCATAAATACACGCACAAAGTGATTAAAAACTAACATTTAACATCTTCTTTTTCCTTTCTATGCAGCCTGCCTCTTTTCTTACTTGTTCTTTTCTAGTTTTTGAAAGCAGTTATGATAATATTCTCCTCCATGCTTTTATTGTATCTTTAGAATCTCCTCTCCATTATCAAAGATGCCACCAAGGGAAGACACTTTACAGAGATTATTAGATTTCAAAAGTAGTCCAACATTGTTTGAGCTAATAAAACTATAGGACAACTGCAACAGCAACAATACTTGGGCTTCACGTGGAAACGGTTTTCAGTGCGTGCCCTGAGCAACGCCAGTCAGTCAGTCATTCATTTAGTAATAAAAATTACATTTCAACATTGCCGCGTCCTGAAGAACAAAATTATTAAGAGAGGTTACAAACCTCTTGTGAGGGCAGAAACAAATCACGGTTCCAGTTTAAGCTCATTTTCAGCTCATTTTTCAGCACTACCCTGTTAAAATCCTTCCACGTGTTATAGCAGCAGCTTCGTAAACCATCGTGCAAATACCTCACGCAGATGCCAATCTGCTGGAGACAAATATTACACACATTCCTGTAAAGGGGCGAGCGAGAGGTACAGGTGAGGATGTTGAGAAAAGTCAACACCGGAGAAGTTTTTCAGGTCCTGAATTTCCCTCACAAAACCCATGGGAGACAATTATCCTGTACCCATTATACAGGTAGGTAGACAAAGGTGGGGCACGGTTTGCCTTAGCCAAGGGTCAGTCAGTGAGCGAGCTCTGGAAGTGGCCCCACTGCTGGGAGGGCGAGACATTGTCTCTCTGCATGGAGGGGAACACCCCAAGATTGACTTCACCAGCGACGGGGATCTCCGGTGACGACCATTCCCTTCACCTCCACCAAGCAACAGCTCACTTCAGGTAAGGCTGGAAAACTGGTACCTGCCAGGAGTGAGCCCACAGCTACGTCAGGCTGCTTGAGCCTTTCCAACAGTTTGGGTTGGCATTATGGTCGTCTCTGATCCTTGGAATTCCATAAATGAAGTTTTGGGTATCCCCTAACACCCGCAGGAACCTTCCACGTTCATGTGTGGTGTCCTTAGTAAGCCAATGAAGGCAGCCACACAGAGAGGTGATACTGACCCAGGTGTATCCCTATTTTTGTACCTTTTTTTTTACAGGAGAAGCTTAATCAGATTGAAAGCTGCTTTTGTAGGCTTTCATAGGAAATGTCTTTTAACAAAAAGGGGAGGGGGATATTCACAGAACGATGGCAAGAACAGAAACTGGAGGTTTGAAAGACCCACCAGGAGAAGGAATTCAGCCCACTTATATTAAATCAGCTGTTATTTTTTTTTTTCTCCCCTCCCCCCAAGTATTGGATACCCAAAAAGAAAAATGATGTGAATCCATTTTCAGTACTGATTCCTTTTAATCCCACAGATCAAAACCATCCTACAGTTTCCAAATGCTTTTTCATTCTAAAGGTAAAACATTTCACAGGAAGATGTGAGGGGTAACTCTTTCCATTCACAGATTTTAAACTCAGTTGCTTGCGAAATATAATGAACTTTAAAAAAAAAAATAAAAATCATAAAGGGCCTAAATCCTGAAGACAATGGGGGTTTTGCCATTAATACCAAGAGCAGCGGGATTGTGCACAGAGTAATCAATTGCCCAACAAGGCCCTAGGAACACAATCAAGGAAGGAGGCTGCAGGAACATCCAATATTTCACATTTAATAAATGGCCTTTTGAGATTACAGCCGTACGAAGCAGCAACAGAGAGACTATAACGCTAAAGTAGGGATTATATACGTCTGTCTGTCTGTCTGTGGGGTGGAATTTTAAGCAATCATTTTCATATAACCTGTCAAAAATAAGCATGCTTTGGCAGTTTCACGGTTTGCTTCAATTTAAATCCTTATTCCTTAAAAGCACAGTAAAGATTAGTCTGTCTTCAAGGGGGTGGAGGGTGGGGGAGATGGAGGCAGAGATGTGTCTGATAGACTAATCAGGCTGGCTCCTAACAATACCTGTCTTGTGAAAGCTAAGGAATTATGAGAAAATATTTTAAGTACATCTTCACCATCAAATACCATATATTCTTTCAGTATTTATTTTACTAACGCTGTTATTTACAGCAACTGTAGTCAAATAAAATTAAACCAGTTTCATTGCTGCATGCTAATCAAGTTTTAGCCTTAAAATAATGCTGAAACATATTGGTCCTTAATAAGAAGGAAAACTTCCAAACAATAAAATATCGACAGGGTATTCTCTTTCTCTTCCATGTTTAGTATACAGCTGTAATCTTTTTAAAATTACAATAGTCAAAGGATTGTGTGCTCAGGGAAATCATACTGGAGGTGATGACTGAAAGAGATGATTTTGGTTGGGTTCTTCCCACCACCTTCACCAAATTCTTGGTCAGGTTCTTTCTTCTCCTTCTATCCTTCTCCTTCCTCTCCCCCTAAAAATCCCCAAACCCACTACTTCTCCACGGTCACTCATTCCAGCTTTTACTCAAAACCAGCTCCGCCCAGCCCCTGGCTGGATCCGCACAAGACGCTCAACACAATATGTACTTGTAAAAATGAGGGAGACTGCTCCTACTTTTTCTCCCACTCTTAGCGCAATGTCTCAGGCTCTTAATCACAACCTGTATCCCCTTTTCCATTCTTCACCCAGCGGCCCACTCATATTTCAGTTCAGTTCAAGAAATAAAATGATTGTTTCACCGTTCTCGATCACAACAAATTATAATCATTAATGCTCAGCTTTGATTTTACTCTCATAAAGTGCCTTATCAGTGGGCTGCAGCTGCTTTCCTGAATCCAGAGAAAATACCAGTTATTAATTATAGTATCATATATCACCCATATATATGATCATACGTGTATATATCAGTCTGCCTAGATTACAGCAACATGCTGGTTCTCTGAGCCTATGGGGAGGGGGGAAAACGTACATGGGAAGGGGCAAAATTATGCATCTCATTTGATTACAGTTCCGATTATCATAAAAACTATGTTAAGCTCCTTCTACTGCTTTTAAAAAATTAAGATCTTATGTTTTGGTCACCTTTTCTATTTTTTTTTAATTTTTTTTTTTTTTTTTTACTTTTCTATTTTTCTTTTTCCTGCCAAAGAACAAATCCCTTGAATGAAGGCTGATTTTCAAATAACTTTTTTTCTTTTTTTCCCCCAAACCAGAAAGGCTGCAGTTCTGCTTTGCAGTATCCCACACCATACACATTAGGTAGCTTTCTCGCCTGGAGTGCCAGAAAAGAAAAAAAAAAAAACCCAAACGACGCATTCCTTCTTGCTACAAATCTGTAAATCTGAAAAGAAGAGGCCACATGAATGGGAAAGCTCTTAACAGAATAAAAAGCATGGGGTGTTATTAAGCAGGACTGTAAGCCCTATTCTATTCATAGTAATTAAAGGATCGGATCAGGTTAATGTGAGGACCTAGGTCAATAAAGTACTGTAGGTTCACCCTTTTTAATCCTTCTCAATCCTATAGGCTGGGCCTCTGACTGCTCGGTTTGACTCCAAGAACTGTTACAGGTGACAAAGCTGTGCAGAGACTCGTGGAGAAAAGTTGAGGTTTATATCAACCCCACCATGCGTTTTTGAGCAGAACTGTCAGCAGGTATTTGGGGTGGCAAACTTTAGGACCGGCTGCTTCGCCTTTTTCAGCTGGCCAACTAGTATAATATCTATGCTAAGAAGCTCAGAGAATATTTCGGGTTAGAAGAGTAAATCCATAGCACCCTAGATATTTTAAAAATAATAACTTTCTATCAGCTTTTTCATTGCTTTATACAGGCATTTCCACACTCCAGAAAGCCCTCCCCATTAGTCAGTGGGTACACAGAGCCATGCCAAAGCTCCGGGGCCACCAAAAGCCACTATTTCAGAGCAGAGGTGTGCAATCCAGGACAAACAGCACTCCTGCCTCTGCATCACCCAGCACAGTGGAGGAACCCACATGGGTTCCCTGGGCAAAGGAACCACATTTTGGTGCTGAGCATCCATCCGAGCTGCAAGGAAGGTGAGCTGGAGACATGAGGATAGCCTTGCCCTCTTTAGGTGCAGCTCTTGAAGAAAACATCTGGCCTACAGCAGCCACCAAGCATAAATATCTATGTTGAAGTCATCTGGAGGATTCCCAGCCCCACACGAGTACGCGTCCATCAAGCAGGTCAGCTGCCCCATAAAGCACTGGGTGGACTTTGCAACCTGCTAGAGATTAAGCTGATGGCTCTATCTGTAGGTCCAATCCTGCGTAACAAGCGGGTCCCAAACTCCCCTCTCTGCAAAATCCCGGTACTGTTCAGGCCCACAGTAAAATCCCCACTGGCATCTGCCAAAGTGGGGCTTTGCCATCTCTTGCTGTTTTTCCAACCAACAATTTGATCCAAATTTCTCCTGTTAATCAATGGGTAGTGCTGTCCGTAAGGCATAAATCTCAGCGCTTTTTCCCCTCTCCTCTGACCCTCCAAAGCCCTCATTATCTAAGGTATGAAATCAGCGAGGAATTGTGCTTTGCAAATCACTTGGCCTAACAACGAGTTGGCTCCTGACACTATACTTAAGAGTTATGGCTGGTTACCGTGACTCCTCTCACAAACGCGGGTGTTCTTTTGCCAAACCCTTTTGCTTTCCTTATATTTCTCTCCTAGCATATATTCAGATTTTTTTTTTTCCTTCTACAAAATGAGCAAACTATTCTATTTTACAGCAAAATTTAAAATTCATTAGAGAAGATCTTACTCTCTTTTATATTCCATCAGGCTTTGCATATGGAGAGAAATTAAGCAAAATATATACGCTGCCACTGTCACAGAAAGGCACTATAGTAAGGTTTTACTGAAATCTCGCCAAAATCCACAGAACTTAGCAAGAAAATCCCCTGTTCATTAGGTCTTTTAAATATGCCCCTAAAATACACATATTCTGAATTATAAGATGCACATGTGCACATTCACACACAGTATCCTATATACTATTTATTATAAATGTCTATATTCAAAACAAATGGAAAAGATTTTTTTTTCCTATTAAAGAGTAATTTCTGTGTAGCTATCGATGTCATCTCCATTAGTTTTTAATGGAACATCTCCATGAAAGTTAGAACATTGGGAATTTGAATGACTTGCTCAGTGGTCCCAAAAATGATTGGTACATTGAAACCACAGAATTTTAAGAATTCCTTTTAATACAAGATGTATTTTCTCTTCACATGTGATAAATTAGTGCAAGAGAAAGTTAAATCTCTGGAGGAAAAAAAAATAAAAATGGCATAGTGCCCGTTGGCCCTCTGTATTTTCTCCTTTCCCTGGCTCTGTGAGCACTTTATTAAATCTTCTTAAAGGTAAAAACAAAATACAGCCAACCCTTTGGTAGGGAGAAGACTGATTACTTTAAAGACTGGGGCAGAAAAGAGAGGAGGGAGACTCCATTGTAAAAGCAGAGGTCATCCCAAGAAACTAAGAAAAATTTAAAAAAATAAAAAGAAAGAAAGAAAGAAAATAAATAAATAAAGGGAGAAAGCACCAAAAATGTTAGTATTTGAATGATGTGAACTCTGGTAAACGCCAGCATGCAATATGGCAAAAATGAATCAATCAGTTCGGCTTAGTTCAGCCTCTGCAACTGGCCATCTGGCGCGAAATCAACCAAATGTAGCCCTGCATATTCATCTTCATTTTCACAAATACTCAGGAGAATGTCATTCTAGGGCAAAATAAAATTAAATCACCATAATTTTTAAGACATCTTTTCCTCTCGTGCTCTCTGGAGATTAGCGTGTTTATGTGAGACTACTCGCTGCTATAGGGTTAGCAGGTAATTTCTAAAGGGGTTTTCTCTCTCTTCTGTTTAAAATCACATTTCACACGTTCGGGACACTTAAGCATAGATTTTGCTGTAAACACTCCTAAGCAAAGATTGCACAGAAGTTATTGCAGCTACCCAGACAGATTTTTTTCCTCAAGGGTCACTAGAGAAGCATTTTGTGTTTACCTTCCACAGCCAACCCCACAACACACCTGAGTGACCTACTGATGCTGTGGGACTGTGTGAAATAGATATAAGGAGAAGCCTGGATGCTTAATTCTCAAAGCAGGTAACAAAAAGGGGTAGAAGATGCCTCAAGAGTGAGGCCAGAGCTGACTACCAGCTCTGAGTAATATGATGGAATCATGAAACCAGTTTGGGTGGAAGAGACCTTTAAGATCATCAAATCCAACCACTAAGCCAGCACTGCCAAGAAGGCTATACCTGGTAGTGATTTGGGACAGTGTTTGTGTTTACAAATCACAGTGATGAGTGCAGAGTAGAACAGAAATCAATACGAAAGAGAACAGGAAAGAGAAAATTAGAAGAGGCAATGAACGGAGCGTGTGTCACCATCACATCAAAGTTAGAAGCTACACTACACACAATTCTTTATTCAAGGTAATCCAGACCATTGTCCAACATGCTTTATCTTTTAACTGCTTGAATTAAACTCTAAACATACCCCATCTAGAAGCCTTATCCTTAAGTTTCTTTGATTGATTTGATTGGGCTGGACGCTCCCAGAGTTGGGTGGGTTGGTTTGCTTTGGGCTAGGGAGGGAGGAGTTTGATTTGGTTTTAGGGTTGTGTGTTGCATTTTTGCATTCTCACGCTCTTTAAAGTTCATTATATTTTAAGAGGTCGAGTAAGTTACCCCAAGTTTGTCTAATGAACGATTTCACGAGCACATCTTCTGATGTTGATATTTGTTTTGCTGAATATTATCACAAAAATTTTAAAAAAATTTAAAAAAAAAGTCTTCAGGTGCTTCTGCTGATACCATCTATTTGCCCTTAGAGCTCCTAGAGCTGTCCCACCTCATATGATAAAGGAAAAACAAATGCCCGGCCTCATCTGAATAAATACGTTAAACAAATGTTAAACAAGATGAATCAAAAGGCAATAAACACATAACAACTTCAGGCTGCCAGGAGACCCCAGCTCAACACGGAAACATGTTTCCACTCAGACAGGGAACATGAAATAACTAAGGCCACTTAATCTACTCCTATTTACCTGTTTCAAGGATTTAAAGTAAAGCACATCACTGTGGTATCTGACAGAAATCCTTCCTCATCTATTTACTTACAGTATGTACAAAACTGTTTGCTCCAAAAATGCCTCCTGTAAAACCCAAATGCAGTATACACAGTGAAATAGTATTTTACTGACTGGATTTTTCTTCTGAATGTTTAAAAAAATATTGTTTGGAGACTTTTTGGTTTGTTTTGTGGTTTTCAAATGTGGTTTTGTTTCTTAACTAGAAAAGGACAGAATTAGATTTATTCTTTTTTTTTTTTTTCTGAGACCTTGATTATATTAAAATCAATTAAAACAGGTTTCAAGCACCATGCAACAACAGTTTTATTTCCTCTTCACATCTGTCTGAACTTTAACCACAAAACAGAGTATACGGCACACTGAAAAAAACACACACAAAAAACCCCACAAAACAACCAAACACATGCACACCCCTAAAATACAAATTCTTGGCAAACATTAGACTTAAGAATCTCTTCCAGTCCTCATTTTTATTCAGATATCACTGTGCTCACGAAAATTGTTACAGTTCTACTTACGGTTGTTTACTTTAGTATGTCACCAAAAAAGAAAGATTTACAAGAAATGAAGTAAGCTGTTACAAAATGTTTTATATTCGTTCTTCCATTTTTTGCACATCATCATTTTGCTGTTTACATACTGGTATATTAGCAAGATGACAACTATGTTTTTAGACTGAAAACAGCCATTTATAAAGTGTGCCATGTAGGATTCAGAATGCCTAATTCTGAAACTGCCTTTGCCAACTATGTGACACCAAATTTATGTTTTATCTTCAGGCATGGAGAGGTTTGAAATAAATATTTTGTGCTGTTCAGTGGAAAAGCTGATGCATCGCTTCATAACTTCACGGACAGCCCTTACACAAACAGTCCTAACTTATCTCACTGGCTACAGCAACAGCTTCAGAAGCTATAAACTACAAGACCAATCTCAAGGATCTCAGATCTGACCTTCTACAAGAGAAACAGCCTTCTGCTAAGGATAGCTCCCCTTACCAGCTTCTACTTGCTCAGTACATCATGAGAATAAGAACACCAGCTTGTGATTGGGGTACTAAAGCTTAACATTGTGTAGAACCAGAGAATCACAGAATCATTTTGGTTGGAAGAGACCTTTCAGATCAAGTCCAACCATTAACCCAGCACTGCCAGGGCACCACTACCCCATGTCCCTCAGCACCACAGCTCCACGGCTTGGAAACCCCT
>WUAM01000431.1:77945795-77967020 GCA_024336885.1 Actenoides hombroni | reverse complement strand
GAGCCAGCCAAGGAGCATGTTCCTCATGAGAAGAAAGGATGTGCGCAAGACGCAGGAAAGGCTGCCAGGCTGGAAGGGGAAATCTCTATTAAAACAGGCATCTGAGGCACAACTTCTCCTTTCCAGAGGCTGTGAGGAGCTGGGGGAGTCTGGGACTGAGGGCAAAGGTGATGCCTGCAAGAGAGGGGGTGGGAACACCTGAAAAGCTTCAGGGATCTGCTCCCAGCGATGCCTCCTCAGGGCTGATGGAGTCATTAGCTGGAACTGGGAGGGGTTGCAAGCAGGGCCCTGCAGTGGGACAGGGCACAGCTCGTCCCAGCAGCCCCCACTGTGTTGTGGGAATGAACCAGCTGCTTCCCAGCAGGTGCCTGGCCAAAGGCCTCTTGCAGGTGGGCACGGTGCTGTAAGGGATAACACGGGCACCAGTGATCCCAGTGCCACCGAATGAAGGACTCACCACCATCACTGGTGGACGTGCAAGCATTGAAGACAGTGCAGGTGCTGCCCAGCTGGGGCTCCCACTGGGCTGGCATGGTGGAAACATGCCACAGGCACCAAGCAGGTCACAGGAGACCTGTGGGACTTGGGGACAGTCAGCTCTGCTTCCAGGAACCCTCCAGCACTCTCATATCTCGCTGATGCCCTTTCAGTTGCTGAGCTTATCTTCCTTTTCTGCATCTTAAGAAACTGGACATGGCTCCAGTCCTGGCTACCTGAGGATGCTGAACACAGACTCTGGGACATGGGGGACTGGGCTGGGCTTGACTCAGACACAGCCAAGGGAAGTTTCTCCCAAAGTCTGGCAAGTTAGAGTTTAAAATAGTATATATTCAGGGTGATTTTGTTCTGGGAGAGGAACAGCACCATGTCCTCAAGGCACCCTCTCCATGCACCCATCAGCTGAGGAGGAGGAGCAGGCAGTGAGGGAGCCGGGGAAGGGGACAGGCTCAGACCTGTAGAGGGTGGCCGTGGGACAGGGTGTGCAAGCTCAGCTCCACTGGCATCTGTCCCCAGAGTGGGCTGAGACCAGAGGTCTTCCCCGTGACAGGTATTTACAGAGCTGGGCGGCATCCCTGGAGCCCTTGTGACTACGCCCAAGCAGCTGCAGGACATCAGGGCTGTACGAGACCATGGTCAGCCCCTTCCCCTGGTAGGACCGTGAGCTGGGAACCTCCAAGGAGCTGCTGGTGGGACGTTGCTGACAGGTTTGGTGGTTGGTGGGAATGGCAGGCAAGGTGGGCTCGTGCTGGAGGCTGCCGGCCACGGCTGCGAGCACGAGCACCAGCTTCAGCAGATGTTTTTCTGGCAGCCGTGAGCCCCAGCCCCTCATCGCCCATGGGCTCGGCCCCAGGGAAGCAGGGAAAGGGTGGCACGCTCGCGTCTAAACACAACACGTTCCACAAGTGTGTTTGTTAAGACAGTCACAAACAAACATTTTGCAGGATCTTTGCCAGGAGGAGAGGATTAATGTGTGTGGAGCCTTGAAGGACACGAGAAAGCTGATGCAGCTCTTCACTGTGGGCTCTGCTCTGGCCTCCCCAGCACTGCTGGGGCAAGGGAAGTTTTACTTCTCTCTGGGGAGTGCATTACTTAAGTCCTTCTGCACAAACAGAAGCAAAGCCTGTTAATCCTGCCAGGAGGGAAATGAGATCGTGGCGCTGGAAGAGAAGGGGAAGGCAAAAGGAAACCATCAAAAACTGCCCTGGTTCTTCCTGCCCTCGCCACCCATGGCTCTGCCTCTCCTCTAGCCCCCCACAATGGGCTACGGGTTCAGGGTGAGCAGGAGAGAAAAGCAAAGTAATGGCCCTGAGTCCTTGGGGAATGTTGGGCTCGCAGGGATGGGATGAACAGCCTCAGCCCTGGGAGAGCTGGGGGGTCCTGAGGGGGCAGCGGGGCAGACCCAAGCAGGGAGGGATGGAGGAGGAGGAGGAGGAGGAGGAGGATGCCTGGAGTTGCCGGGGACCTGCAGCCTTCATTTTCTCCAGGGATATTTTCACTATGGACCCTATAGACCCTCAGTTCCTCTTCTAACTCACAAGTGTTTCATGCTGTTGGCTGTCTCGTTCTCTGTCCCATCCCACCACAGGGGTTAGTGAGCATCTGGGTGGGGGCTTAGCTGCTGACTGGGGTCAGCCCAGCACCTTTCCCCAGTGCCTACTTGCTCAGTACCCCACTGTGCTCCAGTTGGCCCTGGGTAAACTGTGCCCCTTGGGCTGCAGTGCCCAGTGGGGAGGGATGCAGAGCGTGCTGGGAGCTGGGATAACCAGGAGGGCTGAGGGTTGGAGGGAGGCTGGAGGAGCCGGATCCTGCTCGGCAGCTGCTCTGCGCTCCCACACACGATCTCACAGTCCCCTCTAGTGGATATTTCTCCAGCATGGCCACGGCTGTTCTGCCCACGGGCAGCTCTGGGCTCCAGGCACCCTGGCCTGGAGCGCTGACCCTGGGACACCGTCCTGGTCCTGGCCCCAGATGGGACACACCACCCCCATCCAGCCACTGCTGGGGGCTTGAGCCATTGCTGCCTGCGCTCCTTCCTCTCTTGCATATTTGAGTGACTCATTCTCCTGCTGTCCCCTGCCCTGGCTTTGTCCCACACCACCCGTCACCCTTGCGTCAGGGCTGGCCCCGGCCAGCACTCGCTCTCCCCCTTCACTTGGCTTCACACTGGTTTGGAGTTATTTGGGCATCGGCCAACAGGAGAAAGAGCCAACGAACGCCTGCGTGGGGACAGCTCCTGAGGGATCCAGGAGTGAGCATCACTTGCTCCCACCCTTCCGGGTCCTGCAAGCTTGGTCCAGCTTGGACCGAGGTAAGTTCCCTAGGGAGGTTGGGTGCTTGCACCCTCACCCCTCTCCCAGCAGCTGAGGGGTTTCATGTGGGGTTTTGGGTGCTAGGAGGGCACCCAAACCTCCTGGAACATTTCTGATGAGTTTGGACAATGCATAAATTCAGCACCCAGCCAAGGGCAGTGCTCACATGTTAGAGACGCTGTCTTTGCTTTTGAGATCCTTCCCTCCATGGCTGGTGGTGCTGCTCTGGTCAGGGCCACCTTCATTCAGCAGCCCCTGGTCACGGGAAGGGTGTGAAGCTCCCACCAGCACGGGCTCAGAGCACTCCCCTGAACTCCTCAGGGTCAGGCCCAGATCACCATCACCTCCTTCCCTCTCCTCTCTGCCTCTGCCTGCCTTGGAAACTGTGCTTGTCACCTGGAAGACGTGTGATAGCTGCAACCTGAGGCTTTTCAAGGGACAAAAAGGCACCCATGAGAGCGTGGAGGAGCAGACACAGCCACAGACCCACAGGTCAGATGTATGATGATGGTTCATGATACTCCAGCAGCCCAGGATGAAGTCCCTTTACCTTGCTCCATGTTTGGCCACAAAACATGCAGCCCTGGTCCCAGTGCCACTGCCTGACAGCCCCAGCTTGGGGTGGGACTGGTGCCAAACCTGCTGCCTCTGTCCCTGTGCTGGGGAAAAAGCCTCTGCTCTGGGGAGCTGGGACCTCCAGCATAGGATGAAGGTGGTGGGAAAAGAGAGGCAGCTGGGGCCCAGTGTCTGCTGCCAGGCTCCGCAGGCAGCCCCAAAAAGCAGGTGCAAGGGCAGAGAGGTGCTTGTTGCCCAAACCAGCCCTGGGGCAGCTTTACGGGCCCCACAGCAGCATCTCAGGTGGGATGTGTCCCAGCATCCAGGCTGTGCTGCCCAAGCTGGCGGATGAATCGCCCCATCCCCACGCTGGCCAGTACCCCTTGGGTGTCCTGGCTGCAGCAGGAAGACACCTCCAGCTCCCAGAGGGAATCCTGCTCGCATCCTGTGCCATGTCCTTGGGTCACACCTTTGTGAGGACCACACACCCCAGCCCTGCTGCAAGCACCTCATCCTTCCCGCTGTCCCACCGGTGTGCTGGGGCAGGTCACTCCTTCCCATGGGACACTCCTCCCGACCCCCACATCAGGGGGAGCAGGGTCAGATCTCACACCATCCAGCCACAGCCGAGCATGGCTCAGACCAGAAACGTGCATCTCAGGCACGAGGCTGTGGCACAGACCATGCTTGTCCTTGGTGTAGCATCTAGGCAGGGGCTGAGCCGTGCAGGATTGAACTGGGCAGTAAGTGGGCTAATTTAACCTCCAAGCGCTCGCAATCACCTAACGCAGCACTCGGAGCTGGGAGAGGCAAATCAAACTGGTTATAAACCTGCATGTGGTAGTGAGCTAGTGCTGCACTGAACGCCAGGGCAAAAAAAACCAAGTCCCATGCTTTGACCCAGCAGAAGTGCTTGTTTCCTCCATGCTGTGCTGACCCTGGCTGCCTGTCCTGGGTTCGGTTCGGGTTAATTCTCACAAGCGGCTGCTGGCCCAAGCAGTTGAGGGGCTGCAGCTGGGAGGGTTAAACAACCAAACCAGCCAATGGGATGTTTGATACCACACTGAGTCATGCCCCTTTATAAGGAGAGGACTGGTCTAAGGTGGGGGCATCTGTTTTTAACTTGCTTTGGTGTGTAGCTTCAGCTATGGCCAGAGCAGGGAGAGCAGCATCTTGGGCACAGGTAGAGCCTGCCAGTTTCTATCGCTCATTTTGTCTCTCATTTCATTGTTACTATCAGTAGTGCTGTGCTTTCTCCTCTCTTTGTTATTAAATTGTCCTTATCTCAACTTACAGGGTTTCACCTTTTTCTTCCTCCTGATTCTCCTTCCCATCCCACAGGAGGGGGTGTGTGGTGGGGGGAAGCAGGGGGTGGGTGGCTGTGGGTGTTAAACCATGGTTAAACCATGGTTAAACCACGCCACTGCCGTGCTCAGGGCGAGACAGAATTGTTTCGGTTGGATGAGACTTTTCAGATGGTGGAGTCTGTTAACTCAGCACTGCCAGGGCACCGCTAAACCATGTCCTTCAGCACATCTCCATGGCTTTGAAAGCCCTCCAGGGATGGGGACTCCGCCACTGCCCTGGGCAGCCCTGGTGAGTACCTTGCAATGCTTTCTGTGAAGGGCTGGTCAAGTACAGGGGTCACCCACAGACACCTTGCAGCCGGTGTGTGTGGAGAGGGACCACCCCGCAGCAATGGGCAAGGTACAGAATCCCAGGAGGAGCCAGCCCATGACAGCTCCAGTCCCTTTTATTGCTTCTGCTCTCTGACCCAACAGGAGACACACTTTACAGCTTTATTTATTATAAAAGCTCTTCAGGAAGCTGATCGCTCCCTAA
The DNA here is from genome assembly GCA_024336885.1 of Actenoides hombroni. NCBI lineage: Eukaryota > Metazoa > Chordata > Aves > Coraciiformes > Alcedinidae > Actenoides > Actenoides hombroni. Next base: position 77,961,813 of record WUAM01000431.1, on the reverse strand, counting down.
ACCCACCACAAGTCCCCGCAGGGACCCTGTCTAATGGGGTAATGGCACTGCTGGGAACTGGTTACAGGCTTTTTGGACGTGGGGACTTGCCCGAGCGCCCAGATGAAGAATCCCCATCCCAACACAGAGCCACTGGTGGGAAACTGCAAAACCCAAACTCCATTTCCAGGAAGCTGGATGCCACTAAACCCCAGTGTTTATTGCAGTGCTCTGCATCTGCCTCCGTTTTATAGACGTGCATTTAAAAATAAAAGCTGTATGCATCTTAGCTGGCCCCAGGAGAGCTTGAACATTGAAAGGGCCCATCTGTCAGGTGATGCAGAGACACCTCCCGGCCCCAAGCTCAGCAAGTGCGAGCAGGCCAGCTACCTGCTCTGGATTTCTGTGCTTTGAGTCAGAGCCTCATCTGTGAGAAACTCCATCTCTGCTTTCAAGTATATTTGGTGTTGAAGCCAGGGCTCTTCAGCGTTATATAGCCCACGAAGTGGGAAGACCTGCTGGTCACCGGAGAGTCACGTCCCTTGGGTCCACCTCAGAGGAAGATGGCTGGAAACAACATGCCAGCTCCAGTTTCAGCTTGAGGATGAGCTGCGAGAAGGCTCCAGAGAACTTGGGCAACTCCTGTTTAAATGGTGCTGCTGGGACAAAAACCAGCTCGGACCCCATGAGGCCACCCTGACTGCGTGAAGGGGCCAGGAGCTGGCAGGGCTGCAGCAGAGCTGAGGGTTCCGTGATGCTTGGCTGCTGTCCCAGCTCTCTGCCTGCAGATCCTCAACCAAGGCAGTTCTTGATGCATCCCAGGTGGCTGCACATTGCAAATAGCCCTCCCAAATCCACCCCCACTGAACCAACCCCACCACCTGCAGAAGCACATAGTGGTTTAACAGAATTACAAAATAAGAATTAAGAAAACCAAATCCTCGTGATATGTCAAGTCCCACGGCCATGGACCAATCATCCTTCTTTATGCCACCCACCCCAAGATGGGTATGACTTTCAGGAAGACCGGAGGTGATACAGGTTTCATCCCCAGTCCCACAGCAGCCAGGGAAGGCACGGGTTCAAAAGCACCAACTTCTGTAGCCCTTCCAGGACCTGGATGTGGCAGGGAGCCGGGCGTTGATGCTGAAGTGGGTTATTCGTTGGCTGTGTAGCTTAAGCTCACATAGTTTTTTGCTGCTGGAGCCCAGAGGAGAGACAAGCCAAAGGTGCGAGCAAGCGGTGCGATGTGGCTAACCCCAGCCAAGCCCTGGCTACCACCCCTGCCTGGGGGGCTACGTAATGCAGTGGGGAATTTTAGTCCTGTAGCCAGCGAATCCTTGAGCCAGGAGAGCAGGAGTGGGCAGTGGGATCCCGGACAGCGTGGGAGCAGGAGCCACGTGGCCTCCGTGGTGTCGGTGGTGACGCGCTAGCCCTCTGTCCCTGATGCACCCGGCACATCCCCAGGGCTTTGCCTTGGGGTACCCAGCACCAGCTTCCACTGGGACAGCCTGGCCGTGTCTGCCTGTTGGCAGGGAGAGGACACCCAGCTCTCCCCAGCAGCTGGGATGTCTCTTCTCTGGGTTCGGGCAGTGGAGCAGCAGCGGTTGCTTTTGGCGCTGCTGCCAGTGCCAGTCAGGTCACTGCAGTTCAAGGCTGGATTGGTGTGGGCTTGGGGAGACAGGAACAAGCTGGGCAGGGGAGGACGAGGCTGTGGGGATAGCTATGCAAAAAACCATCCCTCTTGGAGCTTCCCCTTGGTCCAAACGCTCCCTTTTTGGTGCCCAGGTGCAGCTTCCCAGCAGCACCAGCTGCTCCCAGAGCTCAGCAGCCCTGGCACAGTCACCCGGGGTGGTGGCTGGCACAGACAGCCACCTTTGCTGCATATGCTGCAGCCCCTTCACTCCAGCCAGGTGGCCAAACCCCTCACCAAAGGGGTCCCAGCATGAGGTGAGCTGGGCTGGCAGCACACTGTCCCCAGCCACACAGCTGCTTCACCCACTTCTCTACCCAGCAGCATCTTCCCAGGTGGCTCCACACTGAAGGCTTTAGGATGCTCTGTGGCATTGACCATCCCTGACCCTGGTGGGATCCAGCACCTTCTCCGTGGAAGCAGATTGCCTCAACTCTGGGTGGACACACACCCAGAGCTTTCCTGGCAGGCTGATGTCGGACACTACCAGGAGGAGAGAGATGGGGTGATTTGATCATGCAGCCTACATGTTTGTGGACCTTCCTGGCTTTGAAATCCAAGGAGCTACTGTCCCATCACTGGCAAGGTGAACCATGAGCTCCTGCAGGAACTGCCCGGCTCCCAGGAAGGGCTGGTGCTGGCTCTGCCACCACTACCTGCTTGCTGCCCCAGAGATGCCCCGGGTGAGCCACCCACGAACAATGAGCAGGTGAAAGAAGAGCCCCTCTATTCATCCCAAATCCACTCTAAAGCCCCAGCTCTAAAGTTACAGCAGCTCCTCAGGGATGAGGGAGAGCGGGGATCTACCTGCCTGCTCCCTCTGCCCTTCCAGCCATCCCTCTCCCCAGACCCAGGCAATGGCCAGGAAGAAACACCCCCCGAGGCAGCCCCTCGGTAGGAAACCCTGCAAGGAAGAAACAAACCACCCATGTGGTCCCCAACCGTAATGTAGAGAGGACGATGGAGAGGTGGTCTGTGCCACATGCTGCACTGGGCAAGGGCAGTGACATGCTGAGGGTGACCTGGTCCATCAGAAACAATGGGCTGGCCTTGCAGGGGGTGCAGATGCAGCACAGAGACCTCAGAAGCCAGTGGGAAGTGCCCCCCAGCCAGGGTGCTGGGTCCGTGGGGCCAATCCTGCTGCTGGTCCCTTGTGGCATAGCCAGGCTGGGGTCTGCTCTCTGGGTCTGGGTGGCTGCGGAGCTTCAGCTCACTCTCCTCTTCCTCTTTGCAGCAGGGACAGCATCTGTCTGTCCATCCATCCATGGTTTCAGCCTCCAGGAGGACTCCACAGGGACACGAGGAGGTGGTGGCAGCCATGGGAGGCTGGTGTTTAGGCAGCCTGGCCAGGTGGCAGGCGTTTGCTGTCCAGGATGGCCTTCCAGTCATCGGTCCACGACTGCAGCCTGCGTCTGGGGGGCTTCAGCTGCAGGTGCTTGTTGTGGCAGGCTGTGAAGAGCACGTGCTCCCAGCTGGGGTTCAGTTCGGCCCCTGCAAACCAAGGAGAGAGGTTGGCTCTCTGAACAACTCCTCCACGAGATGCAGAGGTTGATCTTACACCAACATAAGGAGCCTGCAGATACAACCTCCTAATGAGAGCCTAATCAGGTGGGGAGGGACCAGCACCCATCACCCCCAGATGCCATTTGCCCCTTGGGACTGCCTCTGATCACTCCTGTCACCCCGCACCTTTCTTACCTGTTATATCAGGTCTGTCATCAATAAGCAGGTCAGCAGAAACCACCGTCTTATCTCGCGTCAAAACGATCTGCTCGAGAAACTCGGGGCCGAAGTGCTTCTCCACCCAGGCGTACTGCAAGGTGAGAGGTAAGCAGTGAGCACAAGGAAGGCTGATGGATGGGGCAGGAGCTGCTCAGCACAGTGGCAGCAGCACATAACACGAGTCCTAGACCCCACACGGGGAGGACATCTCAAATTCATTAGCGGGAAGGATTCGGCTGCTGCTGGAGCACAAGTTCTTTAAAGCCAAGCAGCTTTTAACATCGTAATGAAATACTAAGACCAAGCTCTTGAGTGCAAGCAAACGGTGGAGCTGCTGCTCTGGGAAGATAGTTAGGAACAAAACTGGTGGAGTAGGGAAATATCACTGGTGTTTTGCAGAGAGAGGCGTGCAGGGGTCAGCTGGTTTTCGCTGGGCAGTGCAGTACTGGAGGAGGAGCTGGGTTCAGACCTACTCACCTTCTCGTAAGGGCAGTAGCGGTACTTCTTGATGGGGCTTGTGCAGATGAACACGTCAGTGCTGCCACGAGAACAACAAGAGCAGAGTGTCACTTGGTGGCCAAACAAGCTGATCACACCCTGCTCCCCCCTGAGATATATCTGGATGCCTCTGCAAGACCCCACTCCACACCTAAGCAGGTAGGTGCCCAAAGTACCTCTCCCTGCCACTGGGATCAAACTGGGCTGATTTAAGACTTTAATCCCCCATCCTGCAGGATCCCACCCCCAGGACATGTACCCACACCTGTGGCACAAACATCTTCCCCTTCTTGCCACCCTTGTTGGGAGCAGAAAGCTGAAGGGAAGATGCTGCACATGGCTGATTTTCTTGGCAACTGTTCCAGGAGGCAAAGCCCTCTCTCCTCCCATGCCCAGTGGGCCGGGAGGTATTTTTAATGCTGATGTTGTATTCAGTGCTTCTGCCAGGAGCTGCTCCCCCATCCATCCTCAAACACTCTGGGCAGGTTTCTACTCACTCTGCCAAATTTGCCATTTGCTTCACAGCTTCCACAGCCCCAGGAAGTGGGTCCAGCTCGATGAAGAAGTTCTTGGATTCCCAGATGCTGATGGCTTTCTCCTGTGAGGGAAAAGAGAGCGGTTAATTCACAGGGCTTCTTGCTGGTCTCCTTCTTTTATGTGCATCCTCCCCACCCTTTGCTAGGACAGAGGATGGTGACAGTGAGAATGATGGAAGCGTTGGCTCCAGTCCCCTCCTGCTAACCCACCTTGCTTCTGTGGATGCCTCTGTTCCCCACCTGCCAACCCACCCCTATCCCATACAATTCAGATCAGAGATGCTCTGGACCAGGCTTGGGTTTGCCTGTACTGCCCCAGAAAAGGAAGGAGCAGCAATTTCCTTTAAGGCAAAACACATGAGATTATCCCAAACCGAATCAAACCCCAGGTGTACATCTGGAGGGGCGATTCCACGTGGCTGGGGCTGATGTGGTCTGGTATCCCCGCTGTAACACCGTGCTGCTCGGCTCCAGATGCTGCCTGGTTTATTTGTCTCGATCAGATCACTGAAAACAGCAGCCGGGCTGCTCTCAAAGGTTGAAATGTGTGTCAGGATGAACGCAGATGCTCTTCCTCAGGGGTGCCTGGGCAAGGTCTACCAAGCAAGCAAACGCAGCACCTCCAGGCAAGGAGCTGTTGGCAGCTGGGATGCACTGGTACAGCACAAGGAGAGAGCGGAGCGAGACCATGGGGAGCAAAACCTTGGGCTGAAGGCAGAGCCCAGGGTCTGTCTCCGATGGGTCCAGCACAGCTCTAAGGAACAGGTAACATCTTGTCAGCCACCAAGCAGAGCAATTATTTTGCACAGAGGCTGGGTGTTTGGGGAGGAGGGCCTGGGAGTGCTCAATGCAGCTGTGGGCAGGGAAAGCAGCCCTGCCCAGCACTGCAGCACAGCTCAGGAGCCGGGAGAGGTTTTGAAGGGACCCCTGCCCTGAAGGATTGATCTTTATTTTGAGCACCTCTGTTTCTTTATTTGAGGTAGGGGAATAGGGACAAAAGGAACTTTAAGCCCATTGTGGCCTTGTGTTGCCAGAGGAGTCAGCAGAGCATTAGGGCAGGGGAGAGCAGCCCCAGTGATGCTTCTGTGCTGGTTCTTACAGCTCATAGCATCAACTAGGCTGGGTGGACAAGCCAGCTGGACTTGCAGCTTGACTTGCAGCTCCTTCCTGCCTGATGAATCATAGAATTGTTTTGGTTGGAAGAGACCTTTCAGATCATGAAGTCCAACCATTAACCCAGCACTGCCTGGTCACCACTAACCCATGTCCCTCAGCACCACAGCTCCACGGCTTGGAAACCCCTCCAGGGATCACGGGGACTCCACCCCTGCCCTGGGCAGCCTGGGACAGCCCTGGACAACCCTTGTGGAGACTGAAGAAATTGTTCCTCAGTTCCGACATAAACCTCCCCTTGTGCAGCTTGAGGTCAATTCCTCTTGTCCTATCTCTTGCTCCTCGGGAGAATAGAGAATATGTTAAATATAGAATCATAGAATGGTGTGTTTTCTGTTAACATGCAGCAAGTTTTTGCTTCTTTACTGTTTGTTTTTTGGTGGTTTGGTTTTTTTTTTCTAGGAAGAAGAAAGATCCTACAATCTTCCTCCTGGTTCATTTCAGCATTGTCAAAGCATCTATTTGCAGTTACATTTTTCCCGCTTGTTTTTGTTGCCTGTAACCCAGTACAATCATGTGTAATATACAGTATACAATATTCTGCAAGGGTGAATGTGAGTTCTCTATGAATACTACAAACTCTCTTAGTCATATATTACAAAGCATGGCCAAAAAAACCTACAGAATCATTTTTACTGTAAATGTGCCAGCATTTCAATCCTGAGTAGTCGTTTCTCCTTTACTAAACACGTGTTTGAACTGCCCCAACTTGAGAGAAATGGTAAAATTGTTATTCCCTCCACATGACAATGCAAGCTTGCTTCTTCCTTCAGAAACATAACAGTTTTAGAATTTGCCATCCATCCAGTATTGCTTAGGACTTCTAATTAATTATACCTCACATACTTTTCAAGAAACCCTTTGAGCAGGCTTAACTAAAGGAGTTCATTAAGAGGAAGAGTTTGCAAACCTAACAGAGGAAATTTTAATACACCTTATGTTAATATTTGGCCTTCAAATACAACTCTTACCTGTAACATTCAGCCTTTAAAAATCTAAAAATCAAACGCAGTGAATCAAACATGAAGCTGGATCACGCAGCTTTGAATTCGTGCTAGACACTCACCAACTCTACTGAGAGTGTGGGACAAGAAAAACCCTTTGCCAGACACGATAATGCAGCAAGTGAGGAGCAAACACAGAGCAGTACCCAGCAGGACCGGACCCAATGCCTTTAAATGTATTTTTGAGACTGTGATACCAGGTAAGCCTATTCAATTTTTTGCCATTTACGTCAAAGGCAGTGCCACTGACACCAACAGGACCCACATTACTACCTTTATGCCTCCCTTAAAAGTCTAGAAGTCTTTCCTAAAAGACACCTTGAACATGGATCTCTTTCTAGTGGTTACACTAGGTAAGACAAACCTCACCCGACCAATACCTGGCCAAGTATTGCAACTCTTAGAAAGTGTTCAAACCAAGGATATAGGTCAGTACGGTGAGTTTATTGCCAGGGCTTTGCCCCAGCAGCCTGTTCATACTATCACACATTAACAAGAGACCTTCAAAAAACAGAAATTTAAAATCGATCATAAATTACATCAGTTCTACCATTTCTGAAATTTAAATTGTTACCTATTTCCTATGAGCCATGCCATTTGGAAATTAAATGTTAGTTAAAATAAAGTCCTTACTGATTACACCAAAAGGTGACAAATACTTCAGGGTTCCACACAGCCTTTATTCACCCAGCAGCAGGTGCAAGAAGAAAAAAACCAAAACATTTAAAAGAATCAAATAGTCTGAAGTCGGACAAATCAGACAAATGGGCTTGAGCACAACACTCCAGAAACATTTGAGTCATTTTCCCTAAGAGCAAGGAAATTTGAAAATGAGACAGAACAATACCCCTCCGTGCTGCCCACTACAAAAGCCTCGAGGATTCATTCCCATATCAGTTACACCAGTGTTATTGTGAAGTAACTCCACTCAGATGAACAGAAACAGTTCAGATTTACATTAGATTGCTAATGAAGTAAGACTCTGGCCCTGAGATTTAGCTCTTTCATGAGTAATTTATACTCTCATTAGGGATTTATAGAAATGGGAATCTGGGCTCAAATTCTAATTGAGTATTGTCAGTTGTAAATAAGTGCTATCAAGATAAATTTGCTCCTAGTCACACTGAGCAGAGACCTGTATTTTGCAAAAAGAAGCTCTTCCCTTAATAAAAAAAAATAAATAAAATAAATAAATCTCAGGTTAGTAGTATGCAAGTAACTCTGCTGCTCTGACACACAGCCCCTCGTGAGCAGACACACGGCCCCATCCTCCCCTGCCAGCTCTCACAGCCAGTGCAGAATCAGAGAATTGTTTTTGTTGGAAGAAACCTTTAATATCACCCAGTCCAACCGTTAACCCAGCACTGCCAGGGCACCACTAACCCACATCCCTCAGCACCACAACTTGGAAACCCCTCCAGGGATCAACAGGGACTCCACCCCTGCCCTGGGCAGCCTGGGACAGCCCTGGACAACCTCTAATGGAACAAATTGTGCCATATTGAGACATCATTCAGGGCTTCCAAAACACACTGACCAAGAGATCGGGTGTTCTCCAAAGTTACAAAAAAAGCCACCAGGAATCTCCTTTCAAACCAGGGACTCGCTATTATGACTGTCAGCTTTTCAGGAAAACAGATTTTCAAAGGGGCACGACGAAGTTTGGTACCGAAAGTCCCTAGTGATGGATGGGCTGTCCACTCAGCATTGCACCCCTGTCATCTGAGCTTCCAGATAATCTTCCCTGGTAGACCTGTCTTGGTGCAAGGACCCTCAGGCTCTTAGCATGCCCCACTACAAGCCAAGGACAATTTCTGGTTCACATTTTACTGGGAGATCACTTGCCGGATGATGCACTGAACAGACTTTTTACCAGGGCCTATTGGGACAGAACAAGAGGTGATGGGTTTAAACTAAAAGAGGGAATCTTCAGACCATAGAAAAGGAAGAAATTTTTGATGGTGAGGGTGGTGAGAGCCTGGCCCAGGTTGCCCAGGGAGGTGGTGGCTGCCCCAGCCCTGGCACCATTGCAGGGGAGGTTGGCCGGGGCTCTGAGCACCCTGCTCTGGGTGCAGATGGCCCTGCTCCCTGCAGGGGGGTTGTACTGGATGAGCTTGAAAGGTCCCTGCCCACCCAAACCAGCCTGTGATTCTATTATTGCTAATGCTTTTTTTTTTTCAACTCCCATCTTTTCCCTCAGAATAGTTTTCTATTGTACTAACGTGCTCCAGGGTCATAGCCCCAAGTGCAAAGGAAAATGAGGAGAAAAGGAGCAGAAAGCTGCACTGTGCCCCTTCAGGTGAAGTGCAGCTCTGCCTGGACACGGTCATATGCACCCCAAGGCTTTTCTTAACCTGCCCCAGCCAGACAGTGACATTTTAATCTTGGGATGTCTTACTTCAGCCAAAGCCTAAAAGAAAAGGATAAGAAAGAGAAAAAGAGAGGGTGACGCCAACATTCCTTCACTTAAATCTGACAACTATATATATAACCCTTCTAGGTCAACTGGGTACACTGCATCCCAGCTTCTCCTTGCTTCCTGAACTAGGGAGCCCTTAGGTTAATAGGCTCTAGACTTTACTACCTCCCAGAGAGGAAGAGGTCTTGGAGACAAAAGCAATAGCCAGAGGCAATGAATTTAAATCTCACCTCCACACTTCCCGGGTGACCTTCAATAAGTTACTCGGGATGAGGATCTCAGAGGAAGTCAGCCACCCAAACTTCACTGATTTCAAGGGCAGATACCTGCTCTAATGAAGGCACTTGCATGAGTTTTCCCAGGATCAACAGATTACTATTCCCATTTCGCTCTCTGAGGACAGGGGACTGAAGCACAGGGACAGAAATTTGGGTGGTTTTTTTAACTTCATGGAAGATATATTAAGAAAAGACTAATTAGGCACTGATCCTCCATGGAAATCAAATCAATACGAATGAGGCAAGGTGAGCCTGTCTGGGCAAAGCTAAGGAACCCCTGCCTACTGCTTGTAACCACCCCAGTACCAAAGTGCACACACCATCCTGCTTAGTTTACTCTTCTTTAAACGACAGTTTCCTAGTCTTTAAAATATTTATTTTTTTTTTTACATCTCTAAATATTTATCCTATTTCATTCAGTTTCCTAGTGAAATCTTTTTTTGTAGTGAAATGTTCTTATCTTTACACCCCAAGTTTCTTTTTCTTCCCACTGACCCCACAGCAGGGCACACCCTCCCCTTTCTCATGGTGCTAACCACTGCCATCCCCTCTCCAGCTCTCCTGCTTCTCAGCCCCACACTTTGTACAGCTACGATGCTCTCCTTTATCACTGCTGCCAACTGAAAAAAAATAATAATCCTGGAAAACTGAAGGACAATATTTTTAAATCAATGATTTTAAAGCAGATTTGACTCATTTCTTTGTGCAGTTCCACACATACCTGTCTCTGGATGTCACCAAGCTTTTAAAAACCAGCACTATGAGAAAAAAAAAAAAAAGTCTCTGCTTCTGTGTGCAGCTCTGGGGCCCACAGGTTAAGAAGGATGTGAAGGTCCTTGAACGTGTCCAGAGGAGGGGAACCAAGATGGTGAAAGGGCTGGAAGGAATGTCCTATGAGGAGTGGCTGAGGACTTTGGGCTTGTCAAGTTTAGAGAAAAGGAGGCTGAAGGGTGGTCTCATTGCTCTCTACAGCTTCCTGAGGAGGGGCTGCGGAGAGGGAGGATGCATTAGTTCGGCAGTGATGTAAAGAAACTGTGGATGGTTTAGTTGTGTGCAACTGAAAAGATGTAAAACCAGAAGAGATGAAAAGAGCTTATGGGTGGACCACTCTGAGGAGTCTTTCTTCCTTCAAGACAGTTTGGTTTTCATAGTAGAATGTATCTAGATAACGATGCAAGTTCTTTTTACAGGTGTTCCATCAGCTTTCTCCACAGGGAATGTAAGAGATGTTTGCTTGCATCCGTTTTTATATCCATGAGCTATGTAAATAATACAACCAGAACATCTAGATCTCAAAGACAGAGTGGGCCCTATCACTGAGGTAGACCACGGGTGTCTCAAAAATCAACATGTTTGCCATATTTCCACTGTGAAAAGAGATCAGTCTAATAGCTAAATGTCCAAGAGCTTCAGCCTGCAAGCAATCTCTTTATCATACCACTCCTTTCCCATTCCTTCCAGCAATAGCAGCTTATGCTGTAATTTTACTCTGCTGCCGTTGATTAGTTCTCCGTGGAGCAGGATATGCCAATTATTCAAGTGCAGAGCTAGGGGAATTCTGTTCAGTGCACAATCCATATGCCAAAAGTGCTGTTTCAACTATGCTGGATTTGGTAAAGCTCCCCAAATTATTTTAGTTAGGGGACAAATTTCATGAACTGAGAAATTTCAGGAAGAGAGATGCAAGGAAGAGAATCTCTGTTTAATTCCAGCACCAATTCCAGTGAAACAGGAAACTCACATACACACTTTGCTCTCCTACTTAGCAGCACAGTGCCCTAATCATGATGATATCAAAATCTGGCAAGAAGTCAGAGAAAGACCTATTCCTCAGTGATGGGGTTTGGTTTGGTATAACTAACTACACATTCAGTGTGGCAGAGGCTCCCTTCTGAGGTGAGCATCCTCAGCGCCAGACTAGAGATCTCCTCTGCTGCTGGTCACATAATTCTCAGCTGGGACTTCAGTACTAGACTCACAACAGAGCCAAGCTCAAGCCTTTGTTTCAAAGCTCTGCCCCAACTTACCATAGAGTAGGTCTGAGCCTGTCACTTGTGTTTTCAGGAACCACACAATCAAGTTTTTATGCTTTTGCACTGAAGCTGGACCCCAGTTCTGCACATTGTCCCCTGAATTTACTGTGTTTGTCGGAAGCTCTGCAATCCCTATGAGTCAACACATATGTGGATAACTTGTGCACTCAGGAAGTCTTGGTTTTAAGAGTCTAAGGTAAGTGCAATAGATGGATAACAGCTTAAAAAAAATAAAATAGAAAAAACTGCATTGGCAACTGAATTTTCATATTTAGGACTGTGTTAAATCCCACTTAAAAGGGAGAAAAAAAATAACACCTCTCAGAACTATTGCTGCAGAAGATTCTCAGGAAAGGTGACAATGTTGCACCACTTACTCTCAATCCCTGCTTTGAAAATCTCCCTACTGCCGTAAGAGGACCTCCTGGACTCACCTAGACCATGCAACAGGATAGTGCTTGGTATGTAGATCTCAGTAACGTAACACGAATTAAAACCAAAGCTCTCCTTAAAATAAACTAGGTGTTTAAAAATACTGTAGGGACTATTCACATGATTAGCTCCCATTTAAAGTCAGTATGATTCTTGTATGGAATAAAGCAAGTACATTTACCCAAGGTATCATATGGGGATACATAACTGCAGGACATTCAAAAATCAACCTTGTTAGTATCAAGGTGGAGCCTTCATTTCCTTTTCTGATCCTGTCTCTTTTAGTTTCTCCTTTTGAGAAACCATTTCCCATTTAAAGGAATAAAATTATTAATACAATTTATTCCACCATGAAGTATAATAGGTACCTCGGGGAAAAGATAATTAGAGAAGAATCCTACCTCTACAGATTTTGTGGTCTACAATGGTTTCCTCACATAGAAATATTACCACCCCACACACATTTGCAGCCTGCTTCTGAGAGGTGCTGAATGGACCTGTTAATGCAACAGCAAAGGGGTTTTAACTAAAGCAGAATCAGGTTTAGAAACCTCCCACCCAAGTTAGGCCAGACCTATCCCTTTAACCAGCAATGGTCATCTTCAAGAATTGTAGGCTCTCACCTAAGTAAACATTGTCCTGCTCTTGTTCATATTTGAACAGTTATCTATAGAGTGGTCTGTCTATAGATTGGTCTACCTATAGATCCTTACGATGGATTCTAACAGCACAAGCAAAACTATCGGGAGGGTTCTCCTTCAATGGCCTGTAACTTGTCCACTTCTTTCATGCAGAAAAGACACCATTTATTCAACTGATTTTGCTTCAAGTTTAATAAGTTTAAGCTAAATGACATGTCTGAATAACAACAAAAAGAATTACTTTTACAGGAAAATTGGAGGTTTGAGGAAAAAAGGACTGTATCTTTGATCACGGGCCATTTACACAGCACATAACGCATCTTCGACTAAGCAACCAGGTAAATATTATCACTGGAAGTAAGGTTTACAAGCTTGTTTCTAATATTATTTATTGAACTTATTAAAGAATACATCATCCCAAAAGAGAAGCAAAGCCTCATTCTGGCAAATCTACAGCTGAAGCCAGATACAACACCTCTGCTGGGTACAGCTCTTACACACAGAGGTTGTAGCCCTCCACTTCGTGCAGGGTAGGAGCAAACACCAGGCTGACCAATGCTAGTTCCACGCTCCTCTGCAAGTGCTTACACCAGAGTGTCCAGCCTCTGCCTGTGATCTGACCTTCCCTGGCACCCCATGGTACTCTTGATGTTAAAGTTTGGGGAAATCATGGTTTGTAGCATGCTCTGTTTCTTCAAACTATAGAGGGGGTAGACCAGGCAACCCCTCTTTCAACGAAGCTTCCCCCTTGTCAGACTAGATACCTGGGGTCAAGGTGGGACAGAAAAAAGAAAGAACCTCAGAACCAAATTTTTCTCCTGCCAACCAGGTCTTCTAACCTCTCTCTCTCATTCTCCATTAGACTAAAGCAGAGAGAACACCCACTTACTTGTGTCAAACCAGCATCTAACTATTAGTTAATTAACCTTTGTATTTGTAAGATTCTAGAAAATTACAGAAGAGAATGCGTGGGAGGGCAGTGGATAATTTGAAAGAAATAATTTATATAGGTAAAATAAATGTGAGAGAGGGTAATATTCCACACAGCAAGGCAAGAACAGGGGAAAAAAGAAAAAAGAATTAGATACAGATAGTCAAGGATGTCAGTGCAGAAAGGGGCGTTGAAGAATGGAGACCCTACTTTTCAGCAGAATTAATATCAGGAATTTATAGCACAAACAGAGGTAAAAGACACTATCTTTATTAAACTTCCGGAGATTTTCATAGTGGTGACTTTAAATGTAGCAGTGGGCCTTTGACAATGAGCTGGTTTTGAGTCTGACTAATCTGAAAGTACAACTTAAAACTCATTCCAACCATTCACAGAAAATGTTTTAAAACCTCTCCCTTTGACCCTCTTGTCCAAAGTCAGGTTATCAAAGTAGCACAACAGAGACATGAACTCTGAAACTAATATTTTTAGAGGCCTCTGGGGTTGATAAAATAAAGCTGAGTGTCCTTGCATAGACAAGGGAACTGATATCATTTTACTTACAAACTACCTCTACTCAGAGATCAAAACTCTTCCAGGTAACTATTATTTGGCACAAAGAGCTGACTGGCTGCCTGCAAAAGGGAAGAGAGGAGAGGAAAGGTCCATAAGGTTTGGAGGGTGTTTACTAAGCTGGGTATTACTAGAAAGCTGTTCATTTCAAATTTCAGTTCACTAGACTTCATTAAAATAGGTGCTTTTTATCAGCACTTCTTATTTTCCTTCGTAGCTCCCATGATTGCCAGTACCCAGTGCTTCCCAAGTGTCTCAAGGTGCCCAGTAAAGTCATTAATAGACATGCAATAGGTCATTTTGTCTCTCAATGGAAACAACAAAAAAAAAGACTTTTTTTTTTTTTGCATATTTGCAAAATTTGCATATTATAAATACTGATCCTCGATAAGCATAAGAGCAATACAGTGTTCATCATACAAAGCACTAATTCCTGAAAGACCCTTTATTCCTTCCTGTGAGCGATGGGATTCGTCAATCCGCAGAAATGTGTCCCTGGAAAAAACACTAAATCTTGATTTGAATAAACTGAAGCCATTAAAATCAGCTTTTGTGTCCCACAAAATGTTCCTGTTTTGACAGAAAAAGCATTTACTCTTCAGAAATACCAGAATTTTAAAAAATAATATAACAGATTGAGAAGCACCAGACTGAAGCTCTACACTGGAAACATCAGATCATGTAGTCCTACCAAATTCCACTGCCAAGAGGGCAAGTGAATAACAGAAAATTAAAAACTTATCATTTAACCTTTCATCTGGTATGGATGCTTTGTTTTAAATGGGTTAAAAAGTGTACAAGAATTCAGCATCTTCCATTTCACCACACTGTACCGATACCTCACTCTGCCAGTACACACAGAATACTCGCTTGTCAAGAGCATAAAATAGATGTGACCATTTAAATGTACTGAAATACAAAATAAATTAAGAGAATCACATCTATGCCTTATCTCCAAACTGCAATCTTCTCTAAGAATCGCCACCACACACATAAAAGCAAGAAATCAGGAAGGAATGGCATGATGAAAAGATTTTATGGGTTTGGGTTTAAATGGTTGCACTGTCAAGAGAAACAGGCATCTTATGCAGAGTGCTGCAAATGAGCTCTAATTAAGACAGAACGTTGAAGACAGACAAGCAAGGCATAGAATATATAAGCCTAATAGGAAGGAGGAAGAAAAAAAAAAAAAAAAGCCACCACAGGATATTTCATTTTATATTTAGAAGGCCTGCATTTATGTCCTTCCACTTAGAAAGATAGCTGTCCAAGTGCCAAGCAGAACTGACATTGAGAAGCCACGAGTTATGAATATTAGCAAAACTTTCCCAAATATCTTTGCTAATCGATAAATCTGTTATAACTGCAAAGCTCCTACAGAAGGAGAAAATGCTGCCTGTCTCACTCTCCTGGAAGTGAAGAACTCCAGTGCATGCTGACTCCCTCCTCTGCAAAACGCTGGGTTAGAACCTATCAGTGGTCCAGATTTTCATGTTCTTTAGTCTGAACCTCCATGAACAGCAGTTTGGTCCACAGCTAGAAAGCCTGGTTATTTTTATTTGTGAATTTGAATAAAATGCAAAGAAACACACTCCTCTCTTTTTCCGTGTTTTCCTCCCCAAGATGAAGTCTATCCATGTATTTTGGGCAGCATGACAAAAGAGGAGACTGCAGTGTGAAGCCCAGGGATGAAGTGACCTTTGCTGAAGTGTGCAAGCTTGGACCATGCTAAAGAAGCCGCAGCGGTTGAAAAGCTGTTTGTGAAAATAGATGAGGAGTAGATTAAATTAATCTCACTCTTTTTTTTTTTTTTTCTCTTTACATGCACATCCTCCCTGCCTAGCAAGCACCTCCTCATTAAGCTCACTGCTTACATGTCTTCGTACCTGAAGCTAATTGTGATAACAAGAACTTGCGTTTGTCCAATAAAACCTCTGAACAGTGCTGAATATTTTTACACGCCACCTACTGGTACTTTACTTCCCCAAACCGTGACATCTATCACTCAAAAAAACCCCATTTTTGTCATGAAAGACATACTTCAGCAATTTCAACTTCGCATGGAGTTCAAGCTCTTGCAGCCAAGCTGGAGCAGCTCTCGCCTGC
>WUAM01000431.1:77916003-77928211 GCA_024336885.1 Actenoides hombroni | reverse complement strand
TGCAGGGGAGGTTGGCCAGGGCTCTGAGCACCCTGCTCTGGTTGCAGATGGCCCTGCTCCCTGCAGGGGGGTTGGACTAGAGGAGCTTTAAAGCTCCCTTCCCACACAAAGCATTCTATAATTCTATAAATACATGTCATTCTAAATGATTCGCAATGTAGAGTGTGAAAATTTAGCTTTCCATGCCTGCCGTGTGGAAATCAAGGTTATCCTTTATGTAAATTCAGTGTTGTAGAATAGCAGCTGTGATATGAACACATGGAATTAAATGGGCTACTACCTGCTTACTACAGCTGTTGGGACAGTTTGGGCCATCTATTTCACTTAGGAATAAATGGTTCTACTATAGCAAGAGACAAAAATCATAGAATCATTTTTGTTGGAAGAGACCTTTCAGATCGAGTCCAACCATTAACCCAGCACTGCCAGGGCACCACTACCCTATGTCCCTCAGCACCACAGCTCCATGGCTTGGAAACCCCTCCAGGGATCAACAGGGACTACACCACTGCCCTGGGCAGCCTGGCACAGCCCTGGACAACCCTCAAGGGGAAGAAATTGTTCCTCATGTCCAACCTAAACCTCCCCTGGCACAACTTGAGGCCGGTTCCTCTTGTCTTGTTACTTGTTCCTTGGGAGCAGAGAATGACCCTCACCTGACTCCAGCCTCCTTTGAGGGAGTTGTAGAGACCAATAACATCAAAGTATTGCCCAGTTACAGAGACAAACCATTCCTCCTCAGAAATTAAAGTTAAGCCTTTAATTTAGCTCATGAGTCTGACTGATTAAATGCCAACATTTTATTTTGTTTCACTTGTCCTCCTGTTTTCAAGGCAGTGGCCGAGAAAGGCATCAGACACAGGTAAGTCTGGTGATATGCAAAGCAAGCCCTTCAGCAGAACAAGAGCTCTTCCAGCACCTCTACCCTGCAGAGCCTGTCCCAGCAGCAGGATCCTCCCCGATGCCCACGCAGAGAGATGCAGAGAAGAACTATGTCTGGCACTCCAAGGCCTGGTACATGACCACGACTGCCACAGTGAGGGCAAGTGAATGAGCCACCAAGGTAGGGCACGAGTCATTTTCACACTCCACATAAACTTCCTTATATTCCTTTTGTATTACTTAGCTCCACTTACACTGATAAATTACCACAATGATTGTAATAGAGATAGTGATTTGCAGTCTAACATGAATTTATTCTCTCAACCAGGAACTGCCTTAGTAGCATGGCAGGTATTCAGAGTACAGTACTCCTTAGCACTATATAGTTGAGTGTCTGATGTAGTCTTAAAAACCTGACTAGAGAAGTCCCACAATCAGAAAACAGGGAAGGAATACAAAACTTGAAACACACTGTTACCATAAAAAGTTTGAAAATGTAACTTAAAGATTATTCGACTAGCACCAGGAAACTCCCAAATTAACTCCATGTACCGTTCATGCAAATGTTGGTTCATAATTTGCTGTATTAAGGTAATTCTGTTTATTAGGAGGTGAAGTATAGGTTGCATGTTAAGTAACATTAAACACACTTAATACTTGTATAAAAGTAGTTAAAACATAACCTAAGGTTGTTAGACTCTTGTGAGTCATGGAGGAAAATACAAGATTAAATATTCTATTCACAGCAACAAATGTACATTTAAACTGGGCTTAATAAGTGTGGCTGGTAAGAGAGTAAGCGAACAAGGCAATAGCACTGATTTCTTACCAATTCTAGCAGAGAATCACAAAATCGCTTGAAAGCACCTTTATAGTGCTTGGAGAATGGAGAAATGCAACATATGTAGGTCCTCCCTACTTCAAGGGGTTATGACACACCGCTGTGATATGTCATTTTGAGTAATCTGCATAAAAAGAGCTGTTCCATCTTTTCTGAACCTAAAACTTCCTCCACACACCATTCGGATCTCACAGCCTAGGTCTCTTAGAGGTATTTCATGCATTTTTAGAGCATTTAGGGATTTATGGGTTTACTGATATACATCCAGAGTGTGAGGCAATCAACCGAGAGAACTTTAAGTGAGTACAGTTCCCGCTATAAAGCTCTCACCTACCCACTCTTGTTTTTTCAACCCCAATTATAAACATCTTGTTATTTTTTTCTTTCTTCAGACCATATATGTTCAGTCTACTAATATTTGCGGATAAAAGGAAAAGAGCAGCTGTGACAGGAAAACTAAAGGTACAGCCTTTCAATTTTTCACCAGGTAAACTCCCAGGTAACCTGACAGATTAAGTCCATTAAAAATCAAGGGCACAACTTCTTTAAAATTAGCAAAATTGGGATCTCTGACTCCTGTTAAATTGAAAAAATAATAATGATATGGCCGTCCCTAATTAAAGCAAGAACTAGCAAGATGCTGACCTATTTTAAAGATGTAGAGATTCTCATCTCTCTTTTGTAGAGGATTCTGAAGGCCTATCAGAATAAATCCTTGAAAAGAGTGCCAAACCCACAAAAGGAACCAGAAAACTCAGAGCGGTTTCCTCCTTTGCATTCCCCTTGCACGATTTCAAGCAATTAGAATGTCAGATAGCCCAAGTCAGATGAAACCAGGTACGGGTTTCAGGTCACAATTATTTAAGAAATACTTAGAAATCCTGACTTTTTAACCTGTCAGGTAAGAAGGAAGCGTTCATTTTATCACAGTCAGTATAAAAATCAAAACAACATAAGTGCAGATCTGTCTGAGCAGGCACATGTATGTTCACAAGCCTGATTTCCGTGAGCTTGGCTTTTCAACAAGATGTTGCTAAGACCGAAAGCAAGGTTTAAACACACAGGATGAAGCACGTAGGGTGTTTGGAAAGGAATTCCATCCTTCCCTACACGAAGTCTTGATTTTGGATCGCATTCTGTAGTCCCCAGCTGTGCTCAGGCAGATCTTTGTAGGGGTAAGAGCTCCTCTAAGCTCAGAAGAGTCCTTCTGACTGCTGGGATGGGGCAGACACCTTGGGCCTGTTGAATGCCCTTGAACTGAAGGTTCACACAGTCATTGGTATGACCAAGGCCAATGTTCATACTATACACTTAGTGCAAGCAATTAAATGCATCCAGGGACTTTCTAATACTATATGCACACAAACTAGAGTGTTAATTCTGTATTAATTAATAATAATAGCAGGGAAACTTCTATGAAAATTGTAGGACTTTTGGAATATTACATAAGAATAAAAATGACTAAGGACTAGGAATAACAGAAACAAAATTAAATGTGAGATCACTCTGGAATTAATGAAATTGTTTCATATCATAAATTAGGACTACAAATGTCGGGAGGCAGTGGAAGGAAAGAAACTTCGGGTATGGTTTGGTTGCATAATATCTGTATGCCAGGTGTGTGATATACATCTGGAAAGACAAACAAAGGCCAGTGGGATGTTCTTAGAGGAAATTTCACACTACAACCCAAAGTGCAGGCCTCGGGAAGGTTGTGTACAATCTGATCAGTCACAGTCAGGCAAAGGGCTGCCAAGGCAGAGAGGATGAAGGACCCCCAGTCTGTGAGTTGATTTGTTAGCTCAGACAAGTGAAGTCAGAAAGGAGGTATGATGGCTTTTGGCAAATACCTGAGAACAACACACACAGGGATAGGTAAAAAAGCAGCTGTACTACAGGATGCCACTGCAAATGTTATCTTGAAAGAAAAAAACATCCAACACACAAAACCAACAATCTAATCTCAGCATAATGGGAGGTGAATTCATAAACAGGCTTCTCATAAGACTGAGTGGTGGGGGGAAATACTTTTAAGAATGAGTAACTGAATTCATTTACTAGGAAAATTATTCTGATCCTTTTTTCTCCTAACATGTTGAAATCTTAAAAAAAGGAAGGGAAAAAACCAGAACAGATTTCAGCCTGGCTCTAGAAAAATATTTCACATATACTTATGAGCTTGAAATCTATGACAATTCTAAAATAAAAGGTTGTTTTGAAAGAGTGCGAGAAAGAGATAAATATAAAGAATAAGAGCAAGAGATTAATAACAAGAGGGAAAAGGACGAAAGCAAAAGAGGCGAAAAGGAAAATATTTTCAAATGAAAGAACATGTTCACAAGAAGGTGTTTTGTTACATTCATTCAAGGTATTTTTGATTTGGGTAATATATCAAAATGTACAGTTTCACCGTGGTTTCAATGAATCAGCATTTTTTTTTTGCTTTAAAAAAATCACTAAAAATCCTAAATGCTCTGATACACAAAAAACATTCTGTTCTTCTTTGAAATGTTCCTTCAGTCATTATGCATAACTTGCATAATAAGATAGACTTCAATATTCAAATAATATTGTAAGCTTACAGGAACGGAAAATCAGAGTATGTTATGGCTTTGCTCACATCATTAGAAACAAATTCTTCCTTAATATTCTCCAAATCAAGGGATTCAAAAGCTTTTTTCTTTATTCATTTTTCTGATTTTAAGCAAAGAGTTAAGGAAAACCACAAAGATCATTTATAGATTTTTGTGGACTGACAGAAGAAGGTTTAGCAAAGTTTATGTGATACTAACTGCAGGCAAAGAACCACAGTTCCTGGATTTTTATGATTAAAGGCACGTCAGAGCCCAGGTATTTATCTGGCTTTGTCTGCTTGGTGGTTCGCATACCGTCAGATTCAAAAATAGGAATAAACATAGGTAGGTATCAATGATATTAATATTAATCTGTTTTCAAACAATCAGCAGTTCATATAGGCATATTTTACCATAATCAAACTTCAACAATACATAATCTTCATATAATAAAAATGTTTTTGTTTTCCCTCAATTTTGGGGACAAAGCAAGCATTGGAAAAAGTCACCTAAGGATGCAAATGTTTGAGGAAACCCTAAATACAGGAAAATGAGGTTAGAACTGAAAATTACTGTTTTTACCATCTTAAACTACCAACTCTGATGCCTTTCCAGATATAACACATGAACCTACAAGATGAAGGTTGCTCATGTGTGGATGTCAAGGACCAAAGATGAAAGACTACCCGAGATCATCTGCATGGAAACTGCAAAAGCACCTGGAATATTAGGGGAATACAGAAGCTGAGTATTTATTAGGAAGAAGGCAGCTGGTCCTGAGTAGAAATGAAGATTGAGATTTGATACAAACTTAAGACAAATAATTCTGCAACTCCAGAAGTTTACACCACAATATGGAGGAGCACAGAAAGGAGACAGAGTTCAAAGTGCAACAGAACTGTGAAAAGGACATTAAAATGTATTATAAATTTATAACACATTTTCTTCAGTTGCTCATGCTCATCCTTTTACTCTCAGCTTAAGACTTTTGTGCAAGGCAACTTTGTCTCTGGCAAACATTAACGTTTTGAGGGCAAACACAAAAATCACTAGATTTTTATGTCTACACACACACGTTTTCATTCAATTTATTCAAGCAATCATCCTCTCAGAAAGCAAGGACAATTATGTTCAAGCAAGAACCACAGACAAGTCCCAAGCGAATAAGGAATGCCTCCAAAAAGCCTTTTTCTGCTGAAAACTGAAACATCTGCAGAGAGTGTCAGAGGGAGCTGTGTCTGTTGGATTCCTGACCTCAGAGGATTTCTGCCTGGAGCTGCATGAAGTCAAATGAAGGGCAGAGGAGATGGTGAGTGCGGATAAACCCTGAGCACTAGGACTGCAATTTTAGCTCCAAGCCTGCCCTGAAAGATTGGATACAAGAGGCTGATAAGGAACGGAAACACAAATCCTTCCTTCTGCTTATGTACATCCAGGCCTGGAATTTCAAAAGACTGATAAAGAAGGAGAGAAGTAACTGAATCCAGGCAGGAAAAGGCAGTAACAACTCCCATGAAATGATTACAAGCACCTGAGTTGCACAAAGAGTTGCCACTCCCTCCTATCCCTCCTAAGAGCTGACACTTCTAGAAAGGGATTGCAAAGGTAGGGAGGGATTAGCAGACATCACGCTAACAGCCCATGTTCTCTATAAGTTGTGGAGGAAAAAAAAAAGGCAAAACAACAACCTAAGGAGAGCTGGAGAGGTTCTAGAGATGGCTTAGCAGAACTGAGTTCCTTACTTTTTCAGTTTGCCTAACAGTGAGAGAAAAAACTAATGAAATGAAATCTAATGAATTCTAATCAGGGCCCAAAGTTGCCTGAACTCTCCCAAACAAGCAGCTTCAGAAAAATAAACCCTGAAAAATGCACAGCAAGAACTTAAGAATATGATCAAGATGAATAAGGAAAAGTGACTTGACACTCTTTACTTAAAAGTCTTCCATATTCTGGCTTCTGACTATGAATTATTTAAGACATTCAGAAAACATCATCACTTATGGGAAAAATCTTCAGCTCTGAAGAGATCACAGCTTTGTGAACAGCATCCTAATTTATTATTTCAACACATCAACTCAGGGGTGTCCAGCTACTGATACAAGCAAAAGTCATTTTAAGAAGTTTATTTACCCATTTTTTTCCCCCCTCCAAATATGATGCAATAGGTTTGACCACCCTTCCTCAAGACAACTCCTGGGAGGGCTTGTGAAGACGGCACATCATGGGGGGGGCGCCTGCAGAACCACACCAGCAGCCTCAGACACAACAACTGCCAGACAACTGGCATCTAAATACAACAATATTTGTAATCTTCTGTCTAATGACTGGTTCTCACCGTGGAGAACTCCAGGGAGAGTAGCTTGCTGGTATGCCCACATTTCAGGACTGTGGCTCAGTCTAAGCTTCAGTGGCCACCTCTCTCTGGTTATCTGCCTACCCTGGCAGGAGAGGATAAGTGTGTGTTTACACAGACACATACCACACAACCCTTCAGCAGGTTGTATCCCCAGTGCCAGGGTTTGGGAAGCACTAGCAGAGCTTATTTAAGTTCCAGCTGCCCAGCATCAGAAAACTGCTACCACTGCAGTGCTGGTTATTACAGAAGCTCTCTCATTGAAAGTGATCAAGAAGAAACCAGACCAAGTATTCCTGCAGGTCAAACACTGGCAGGGCAGAGGAGCAACGTTACAAACATGACATTTTCAGGACCTAATCTGTGTGACTGCCTCCACTGCCCTCTGCTATTTCTACGGTGCAACTCTGTTTATAGCAAAGTAGGGACACTGGGGATTGCTCCCTCAGGACAGTCTAATGTAGGGGCAACTATCCAAAGCCACACGTTTTCTAACTTCTGTATGGGCAGAGATGAAGCTTAAAAGCCCTGTAGGGATGAGAACTGCTAACAGACTTCTAGGGAGGGCTCTGGGAACTGGGATGTGCATAATGAGAAAGTCTGGAAGTTCAGAGTGAAGAATTCTCCCAATTTAGCTGCAGTCTATGTAAATTAAATTTGTATTTAATGCTTATCACTACACAGCTCACTTTAGTGCTGGGATAAATTGAGTAGCCTGTGATTTTTCCCTTTATTTTTGTTATTAGTGTGGCTAAAAGTGATTCAGAAAGGGGACACCTCAAAAACTTGGTCGAGCATATTGTTGGGAAGTACTCACAGCTAAATTTTCCTGTCAGCTCCCACCTCTTCAGGATGCATGACATCTGCAGGCTGTGTGCTTAGTTATTCCCTTGTTACATTTGGACATCACATGCACATAGTGTGCATATATATATATGTACATATATGCAAGATATGTATTACACACACATTTATAACACAGCATCATAGAAACATTTCAGTTGGAAAAGACCTTTAAGATCATCAACTCCAACCATTACCTAACAGTGCTAATCCCACAGAATCACAGAATCATTTAGGTTGGAAAAGACCCTTGGGATCATCATGTCCAGCCATATCTATTAAAACAAAGGGGTATAGAGAATCTTTAAAATACTGGATTTAGAAAAAGAGAAAGGAAAAAAAAAATCTTCCCAAATACTTCATTCTATGTTTTTTTTCCTATTGTTGCATCTACCTAAAAGTGCTTCCACTATATCTACCTTATGAAAGTCTGAAGACATCCTTGGTGTTTACCTTCAGTTCCAAACCAGTTCCTTTGTTACTGAATCAGTTCAGAAGAACATCTCTGTTCAGGAAAGCACTTAGATACACTTAAGTACATTCTTAAAGGTAAGTGACTTCTCAAGTCAACCTAGTATTTTAAAGTAGTGTTAATAAACAGTCCTTAATAAACAATTCCATTTGATGTGTCTTCACAATGTAGTGCTGCTTTGAGATTCTTTCATGTGTTTTACCACTAAGATGACAAATAAGATATGGAAAGATGGCTCTGTGTTTTTAATAGTTGAGGCTTTTAAAGGGGGCTTTGAAGAGTCTCATTTTCAGAAGCACACCACTTCAGAAAAATCAAGTTCACAATGAAGGACCAACAAAGGTTCTCTGAGCACCCTACATCAATTATTTTTGGGAAACTTGACCTGCTCTTCTAGGTAAACCATTATATCCATAGCAACAGACAGCTCTGCTGCGAGTTCTGTAACCATTGATTGCATTGCAAATAGCTGCTGGAACCGATCACAGCCGATATGGGCATGGACATGTCTCTGTGTGTATATGATGTGGTACAAACCAGTGATTGCCCATGCAAAATGTCCTCCCTTCCCTCAAGGCGCAGACAAAGCCCTCTAAGCGTAAGCCATGGTGCTCCTAAAATGCTCTCCACCACTTGTCCTCTTTTTCCACAAAAAACACGTGTGTTAAATTCAAGAACGGGATAAATTCTGTGACCAGGCACTTCAGCAGTGCGACAGTGCAAGGAAACGGTGAAAATGGTCCACTCCATCACCACTGCAGTATAGGAGGAGGACCACCACCACCACCTCCACCAGCCTGATGCCCACCCAACCATGCCAGGTACTCTCCAGCACAGTGCTAGGTATTGTTCTTTCCCTGACAGTGGCAGAGCAAGGGCATTTCCACTGTCTCCACCAACACTCCCAGCAATGCACCCCCTCCCTCCCTCTGGCTATCTCAGCTCTGGAGCTGCAGTGGGAGCCTCCTGGTTGAGGGCCCGCTCATAACTCACAGGGTTGCTGTGAAACCCAGGTGTTTTCCTCTCACAGTTCCGCAAATTGTACCCAAGTTGTACTTGCACAAGGAAAGAACAAGCAACAGAGATCAGCGTAAGGGGATGGGGGGAAAAAACAATGCTGAGAAAAGTCACATATGACTTTATATCAAAGCAGGAGAACTGGTCACACTATACAAAGGCCCAGGAATTATGTGCAAGCTCCTAAGTGGAATAATTTCACAAATGCCCTGAAGAACAGGCTTAGTTCAGAAGTGCTCAAAAAGAAGAAAAAAAATAAATCTAAATGCATTTGATATGTAAATCTAACAAGATCTACTTGCCACACAAAAGGGATTTATCCTCTTTTTAGATTTTTAGCTTTATAATGGCAGTGGTATTAGGGGCATCCCTCGTCACCTTCAGAACTCCCTGTTTGGTATAAATACACTACTTTATTAAAGTGAGGCAGGCCAGAAAAAGTTTGAGGGGGAAAAAATGGCTAAGATTTCCAAAGTCATGCTTTTTTTCATATCAGAGAGAAAAATGACTCTTCTCATACGTTATTGAGGGGGCAGTGAGCCACCATACACACACCCAAGACAGCACCTTACACCTTCCAAGTTGTGCTGCTACAGTTCTCAAACAAGAATCCCACAACCTTATAACTTCTGCAAACACAGATAGTTACAAGGAATGTAGCTTGGTTTTAATTTGCTTTTGTGACGGAGAAGAAAGTTTGCATTGATTTATTTATACACATCTCTACTGACTTCTGACAAACCTGCAGGAAGATGTAGGCAAGATAAAGGTTGACTGGAGCAACATGAGTTAACCAGAGCCCTGCCTGTAGGCCATGGTCTAGTTCCTAATGTTTTTGGTCTCTGACAGACAGGAAAAGAAACAGTATTCCTGTCACCTTCATGAGAGGAAAGCCTGAGCTGGATTTAGTATTCCCAATCAAACTCAGACAATTCTCACCTCAGATGTTATCAGCTTTACTGTGGTGCTAGCAAACCTCCACATATGAAGGCATCAGAGCCAGAGCTTTAACTATCCCTCATATCAACAACATCTAGATACTCTCATACAAACCCACTAAAATCTGTATCTGTTCTGATGAGAGTGTATAGGTTTATAGAATCACAGAACCATAGACTGGTTTGGGTGGGAAGGGACCTTTCAAGCTCATCCAGTCCAACCACCCTGCAGGGAGCAGGGCCATCTGCACCCAGAGCAGGGTGCTCAGAGCCCCGGCCAACCTCCCCTGCAATGGTGCCAGGGATGGGGCAGCCACCACCTCTCTGGGCAACCTGGGCCAGGCTCTCACTGCCATCAGTGTGAAAGATTTCTTGCTTCTCTCCAGTCTAAATCTCCCTCTTTTAGCTTAAACCCATCACACCTCTTGTCCTTTTGCAACAGACCCTGCTCAAAAGTCTGTCCCCGTCTTTGACAGACCCCGTTAAGTACTCCCCTCAGTTCTGTAGTTTACCATTATTTGCATGAAAGAACAGATATGAATCTTACTTAGACTTGGTTACTCCTAGGAGAAGTAATTCACCCACCTACATACCTCCTGGAGCTGAACCTCTTCCCAGAGGAAGAGGTTCTGTGTCTCTCTTTATCCACTCTAGAAGAGGTCCAGCTGAGGCTGAATGGTTTCCAGCCAGTGCAAGCCTGGCAAGACGGATCCTCAGTTTCCCTAAACCACATTCCCAGGGTCACACCCACATCTAAACCCTTCAAGATTCAGGGTCATTTCACTGGGCACAAACATAGGAAGAAACTTTCAATTCCAGGGCGAGAACTTTAGTAGACCTTCTAGTGCAATTCCTAAGCTGACAGGGCTGTCTTTGCTGCTTTAACAACTTATGGAGATGTGGTCCCTGCAGCTACTGATAGGACAGAAACAATTTTCCTGGTCTTGCATTCACAGCACTTCCCTGAGAGGAATTATGTCTTTTCTTGGTTTAAACAAATAAAATAGCATTTGAGCTATACGTTTCAGATGATTAAAAGACATTCACTCGTGATACTGCCGATTCCCTACAACAGGGAGTGAATTTTTCGGATTATGCACATAGCTAAAACTCATAAATTTTGTCATTCATATCCATAAGCACTACAGCAAGCTAGCAAAAGCTATTACGTCTCGCTTACACAAGTGTGTTAAATTACTCAGTCAACTGACATCTGGCATGAACTATAAATTGCTCTCAAAACTCTTTTAGAAAGATTATTATATTATTATTAATTTGCTGTGTATGTCAAAGCATATCACACACACAGCAATCCAGAAATTAATTAGCATTTTCAAGGCTCACACTGAAAAGGCCCACAAAGCCAGCAGAAATAATCTCCCAGATACTGGCAGGTTAAGCAGTGCTGGCACAACTTGCCTTCGACATATTCCCTTCGATCCATCTTTAAAAATAAAATGCAAGAAACCTTTTTTTAAACAGTCTCTTTGTGGCATACCCTTGACTATTTCAAATTAGACTCAGAGGCCAAGATTTTGTTTGCAATTTATACTCGATAAAAACAAAGCATTTAGAGAAGAAGTCAGTATTTTTAACTCATTTTCTAGCAATTCAGAGCCACCCTGTTAAGATTCAGTAAAGGGGCACAGAAAACAGCTTAAGTATTTAAGCAAGATTTTGAACACAGGGCTCCTTTCTGGGTTGACTCTGGTCCTGCAAAATACCCAGCTAGAAAAGATGAGTAATATTTCAATAAGAATATAATTCAATAAAATTTCATTCCATATAACTGAAAAGTTTGAGTATTTAACCACGAGCCAGTCACGTGTCCCAAGATACATTCAGTGTGGCCAGCAGGTCAGGGATGGTTCTCCTCTCCCTCTGCTCTGCCCTAGCAAGACCACCTCTGGAGCACTGTGTACAGTTCTGGGCTCCACAGTTCAAGCCAGACTGGGAGCTACTGGAGAGTCTCCACTGGAGGCTGTGAAGATGCTGAGGGGGCTGAAGCATCTCTGAGCTGAGAAAAGGCTGAGAGCCCTGGGGCTGTTCAGCCTAGAGAAGACAGAGGGGATCTGATCAATGCTGATCACTATATTTAAAGGGCAAGGGGGAAGAGGACGGGGCCAGACTCTTGTCAGTGGTGCCCAGTGACAGGGTATAGGGGCAATGGGCACAAACTGGAACCCAGGAGGTTTCATCTGAACATGAGGAAAAACTTTTCTTGTGAGGGTGACACTAGTGTTAAGACACCACTACCCCATGTCCCTCAGCACCACAGCTCCACAGCTT
>WUAM01000431.1:77899267-77909351 GCA_024336885.1 Actenoides hombroni | reverse complement strand
AATCATTAACCAAAAAATAATTAAAAAATGAGATAAAAATAATTTAAAAATGAGATAAAAATAATATGTATCTTTTGGGAGCTATTCAAAGTGCTTAGCTAGGTAAGGGGAAATACTTTCACCAGCTCTGAGGAATGAAATATGCTCCAAGTAAAACTTCCATCGTCCTCCATGGAGGTTTCTTAAGGCTGCAAATCAACACTTTCCTCCCCTAAAACAAACCTTATATCAAAGCTTCCTCCCAGAAACTGAGATATTCCTTGGATAATCTTTAACCACAAGCAGTTGTGTATTTCTTAACCCAAAGACTCGCACCAGTTTGTGAACCAGCAAGCATCAGTGCATGGCACTGGGGAGGTTGGTAACACCTGCTTCAGAGGGTCAGGAAAACTGCGGCACCCTCCTCCACTTCCAGGAAAACCCAAGCATGGGTCTGAAGTGTTTTGCAGACCCCGAAACATTATTTTATTGGATTCTAAATATAAATGTCGACCGTGATTTGTAGTTGCAAGCAAGCAGCGCTCTGCATTGGCGTGTTCGGGAGCCAAAGGAAGGCCCACTGACAATATGGCACGATGGCTTCCCTCCGCTTGAACGTTCAGAACCACCTTTGGACAATTAGACATAAGACTACATTTCCAAAATTTGCATAAAATGAGAATCACACAGATGGACAACACATGCTTCCCATAAGTCCAGTGTGAAAATTACTCTATCACTTGTCGTTGTACCCAATCTTTCCACATTTCTGGCAATTCGCATCTTAAACAAACAAGAATTGTGACAAGCAAAACAGATGGTCTCTCCTCCTCCTTCCTAAAAAGTTCCAAAGGCACATTTCCCAAAATTCTTGCTTTATAATGGTGCTGTTCTACTTGTCACAGCAGTTTTGAAAGAACTTTCAGTGATACACAAATAGCAGGCCTAAGCCTCTTCTACACCAAGGTCCTGGAAAACCTGCCTGTGAGCACAAAGGATCTGCACGGGGAAGTAGCTGATGCCCCAGATCTTCTCAGTCAATTTAAAGAGGTGTCAGTCAAGCTGTCTAAAGCAGGCTTGCTACTCAAATCTAAAAGGCAGATTCTATTTCCTTCTCCATTTATAAACTGGAGTATTAATTTGGCATCAGTTCATTCTTCAGCATGTGGGAGCTTTATCAAAACTTGATATGTGCTCAGGGAAAAAGTGTCCTGCAACAAAGGCTGCTCCTCATCAGTGGCACACAAACCTCTTCATTGGGAACGTTCACACTGGATACGCAGCCAACGATGCCTTTGCCTCCCATCGTGGCCTTACAGCACATCAAGCTTCTCATTTCTCTTATCTTCACCCCATACAGTCTTCTGCTCAGATGTGCCAGCTATGGCTACAGGTGCCCGTCTCCTGCAGGAGCTGGGCAGCATTTACAGGGACAGGAAAGGCAAACCCCTTGCAGGGGTTAGAGACATGGATGTCTACATGGCAGTAACATGTGAACGAGCTGATGATGGGCAAACAGTTAGGTGTGGAGAAATCCTTGAGGAACACATGAACAAAGCTCTCGGAGGACAAAGAAGGGTAAACAACAGCAGTACTAAAAAGTCTGCAAAAATATAACCAAGAGCGTAACCCAGTTCTGTCTGTAAGCAGCACAGCCTGAAAAACAACCCCTTACCTCACAAGAAACAAGTGTTAATAAACAATCACAACTTAGCCTTTACAACACCATTTCCTAGGTTTCTCTCCATCTATTCAACCACACATATATGTTTTGTAGCCATACAAACAAATCAGACTTGCAAGAGAAGCTGCATCTTTATCTTTTCATTGTTCCACATGAGCAAGACAGAGTAAGAAGTCCTTGTTTGGGGTATTGGTGAAGGAATAATAAGTGTGCAGCCCACCAGAAAATAAACCATGAGGCTGGCTCTCCTCTTGCTGCCATGGTTAGTCTATCCTAGAAAAGATGGGGCATCATTACTGCTGCCTTGAAAGAAAGCAACTGCTGTCACCTGCATTTTGAGAGAAGTCATACTGTCAGAGCATACCAGGTGCCATCTGAAACCATCTTACTTAAGGAGCCCCTCAGCCAAGGTAAAGGAGGAAAATCTATTTACTCAACAACCATAAAGTGATGGAGAGTCCTGTGGCAGCCCTTGCTATGCAGAGAGGCAGCTCCAGGACCCTCTAGGTTTGCAGATGTTTTCTAGACTCAGTTTCAAGCTCATGTGCCTCAGGGGCTGCCTTAACTGTCCTGCTTTGTCTCTAAGCCTTGTTTACAGGTAGGGTATTTAAGCCCCTTCCCAGGAGACAAAGGGGGGAGGCTACATGTTCTGTATTACCCTGCAAGCTTGCAGCCTTCCTATGTCAGACTTGGAAGTGTGCTTTTCTCAGCAGAAGTTATACACATGCACTCAGATGCTTTGGACTATGAAGAGCAAACAGCATAAACACATCCTTAACAGGACAAAGCAGTAGTGAAAGCTTTCTAGTATCTGTAGGCCACCTAAATCATTGACGTTAGCTCCATGATTAACTGTCTGGCTGGTACCTAAGGCTGATTTGCTGGTTGAAAAGAAAGAGGGAATACAGAGACACTTGCTAATGATCAGGACCTGCCACTCTCACACTGAATATCATTTCACTGGCCAAACTATCTCTCCAGTTTTAGCTGACCAAGTCAAGACATCATTAAATTAGATTGAGCAGTAATTTATGCCAAAAATACTCCCAGCGGTACCACTGGACTATTTCTGGAATAAATTACCATTCATGTTTATCCCTGCTATTGTTCCCTTCCCCTAAAGGGAGGGGAACAGAGAAAGAGTAAGGGTCATTTCATATTAAAATAGATAACAAAGAAATCTTTTCTGCAGTGTTTATAAACTTATATCCAGAGACTGAAGTCTTCTATTCAGTACATGTAATCAACACATTTCCCCACTCCATCCACCCTGGCAATATGTTTGATCTCAGTCTGAAGCAAAAAAAAACCCCTCATTCAGTCTCTTACCCCCAGCCCACTGGAGTCTTTGCTTTACACAGAAAAACTACCTCTACACTGCAGAGTCAGAACAAACTCTGCTTCAAGCTGCTTTTAGAACTAGATGAGGCATCACTGTAGAGCTTGCACCTAGAGAACAGGTTTCTTCTAAGAAAGGTAACATCTAAATATGAAGGATTTATTATTATTATTATCCGATGAGAAGCTTCTTTCTGGTTTCAAAGACAAAGCACAGAATTCACTTTGCAGGTCACAAATGGATCTGGACTGCAAAGTGAGGGAAACAATAGAAGATGTGGTAGTAAATAGCACAGGCAATTCATAGGCTGGGCATTTCCTCCCAGAGACATGTGTCCCTCTATCAGCATCAGCACAAGCAGAAGTGTAATTACTCCACACATCTGAAAGGCAGCTATGCACAACCTCTGCCTCTCAACAAACAAATACTTCAGAAGTGGAAGACTGAAGGCAAAAAGCCAGGAGATTCCCGGGAACATCTGTGCCATTTGCCACGTTACCTTCTGGTGACCAGAACTGCTGATGCAAGAGCATCCTCCCTCACTTCAAAAGCTCCGTGTCCCTCCTGATAAGCGTGCAGGAATCTGCCTGGCTTGAGAGACCCAAGGGCATTGCGCAGAGGAGCAGCAGCAGCCTAGGCCAAGTTCTTTAAAACTAATCGCTGCAGTCTGGCAATTTTTTGGCTTGCAGCCACCCCCAGCAGCCATTCAAAAATGCCAGGTGGCTCCGTCTTGCCAGCGAGATAATTTGGCAGAGATTGTGAAATGAAGCAATTCAAAGTGAAAATCGTCTGCCCTTTCCAAACAGAACTGTCTCAAACACTTGATTAGATTTCAATCCAAAATAGATATTTTTGTGTTCAAATTAACTGGCTGCAAAATAAGCCATTTTCATCCCAGCCTGTCTGGCTGACTGTGCCTCGTAAGGACTTTGTGGTATTTCTGCACGTTACCTTTGCTCAGGCATGGGCTCCGTTACAGAACCTGGCAGGGTATGTCGTAAATGAGAATTATATTCTGATAATCTTAGTAAGAAGGAACTTCATATTAATAAAAACTCCTATGAGCCACAACACATCCGCCCACAGACTCATGCCACGTGGTATCACAAGCAGCAAGATTTGCTAGGGGAAAGAATAAAAAACTACTCCTACCTGCTAGATGCAAGCAGAGGTAGTTGAGAGGCTGTTAACAGATTTTGTTTTGTTTATAAAATATTGAATGGTCAAAACTGAACCCGAGATAGCTTTGTGCATTTCCTGATCTCAAAAGATTTCCAATCTTGAAACTTCTCTAAGATCTTATTTTTTCCAGGTTTTAGCATCAAATCTTTTTATTCCCAAGTTGAAGACAGCTTCTTGTTTGGGAATTTGATTTTGTTTACACCACAAAGAATTTAAAAAAAAAATAATAATAGCAATCAACATCCAAGCATTCTGAGCCAGCACCACGTGCTGTCCTGTTCTTCCTGCCATTTCTCACACAGACATTTCAGAGCTGCAAGACAAAGCTGGGGGGACTGCAAGGCAGATTTCCTGCATTCTTTTCCTACACCACCAGCTGACCTTCTGTGTAACCTTTGAAGAAGCCACTTCAGCTCCTCCATTCAGCTCCCTGCCTGTAAACAGCCAGGGATAGCTGTACATCCAGGAATCACTACAGGCTGAACATTATTAGGCGTAATTTGTGCTATTAAAAGGAACTTTTGCAGCCCATAGTAACTAAGTCTCAGAGATTTACAGGGCTTTCCCCACACTATAAGGCAAAAAGTATAATTGGCTCAACATCACAGTTTTCACAATTACTGCAAGACTGAAAGAACATCTTCAGAGGTATGTCAGGGTCAGTAGGGAGCTCTCTAGGCTCATCCTCTTGCACAACAACTTTAAGTTTTTTTCCTAGTGATTCCTCCACAGAACTCATTCATCTGTGGTTTAGATGTAGCAAATTTCATCCTTTTTGACTTGCGCTTTTCAAGGAGAGGTGTTAACTTCTGTCAAGCCTCCAGGCAATAAAGCTGCCTTTTTAAGCTCTCCTTTGAGATGTCTTAGAAATAGTCCATAGAGACCAACACTCTCCTGATTAAATTGATTCGAGCTTATCGTATTCACTGCTTCAACTCTTTGCATTCCTGTCTCCGGAGAGCTCTCTCTGCTCACACAGACCCAGGCAGCCCCGCAGAGAGCAGCAGAACTCCTGGCCAGATGTGATGTTTCAGGGATGGGGGTCTGGGAAAAGCACGTTTCCCCACCGCTGGTTTAAGTGTGCCACCCTCTGGACACTGCTCTGAATCGCCTTTTCCAGACCAGCAAAAGCTTGAGATAAAGCAAAATTGATTGCAGACCCGACCCAAAAGCCAACTGGGCCCGTGTGATAGCATCCTGCGTAGCCCAGCCAGGAGCAAAATGCCAGTTTTCCACTCTTAGCTCTATAGGCCACTGCTGCAGACAGCACTGGTCCTGTGACATCAAGCACGGCAATTCATTTTCAGCTATTAAAAGTCTGCTTCTACCCTTGGACTGCTGCTCTCCTTTCCCATGTACCTGTTGCCACCAGACACGTGAACTGCAGCACCAGCCAGGTCAGCAGATGTGCTAGCAGGCAAGGCTTTCATTATTAAGTCCTCCTAATTTTTTTATTATTATTTTTAATTTTTTTTTAATTTCCGTTATTTTGTCCATTTTAAGGACATTTGTCCATTTAAGCCTCAGCTGCCCTCTCCGTCTCCAAGGGAAAGCAGCTGAACAGTGCTGCGCAGCAAAGGGTAGGTCTCTTGGGAAGGGCTGCCAAGGGTCTTTTGGACGGCACCTTGCACTAAGCAGCAAGCCTTTTACAAGGAGTGCCGAGGCAAAATGCAAACTGCCTTGTAGGGCAGGGGGGACACAAAACCAGCCAAAAGTAGTAAGAACCTCGAGCCTCCAGATAAGCGATGAACTATATCACAGAATAACCCAGTCATAGAATTTCTTCCCTTCTGGTCGTAGCGATGGAATTTAATCTATGAAATAACCGGGATCTTTCTGCGACTAAAGCGAGACCAGGAGGATCTGCCGTAACTTCGTCTTTTTACCACGGTGCTGCAGAGGGAAGGGGACGAAATGAAAAGGCCTCAACAATGTCAAAAGATTATTCCGTGTCTGACACTCAGTGGTCAAAACCCAGTACTGCAGTTAAATCCGGCTCCAGAAATCGGTTCTGCCTCACAAGCAACCCAGTGCAAGTGTGACCCGTTCGATACACCAAAGAAATATTAAAGGAAACATCATCTGCCAGTTTAATGTAGTATTAGCATGGATTTTTAAGCTATGGGATCAACACGGTGATAGTTAAGCCCAGGGTTTCAGTGACAGGTAATTAAACCTGAACACAGAAGGCACAAAATCCCAGCACTATTTCAGAATTGAAATAACTTCTGTCTGATCATAAATTATTTGGAATGTATTTATTTACACACGCACACATTTTTGCATCTTGAAAAATACCAGTCACACTACTGGCATGTTTTAGTAAAACTCAGGGGTGGTTTAAGCCTACTGGTTTGAGAAATTCCAGTAAAAAAATATATGTGAACATGAATTTAATCTCTGAAAAAAAAGAAAAAAGGAATTTTACATGCAATCACTGAAGTAATCTTTATTCAAAATAAGACATTAAATAAAAATAGATACAACTGAGAATTACTAATAAGCTTCACAAAGATATTTCATTTGCTACAAGAGGAAGTAGAATGCCACAGTATATTACTGTAAGGTGGGCAGTGAAGTCTTTTAGATCTTGAGAGAAGTAGTTTCTAAGTCAGTCACCTGAGGTGAATCAGGCAACATAAAAACGTTAGATTTTTTTTTTAATCTCAAAATTTGACTGTTAAAATTACTCAGTACTGTCCAAAGGACGAGTGAGGCAATTTCTTGATGGAGAGTCATGTTTCTTTTTGAACTCCTAGCTGGACTGACAGTAGTCTTCGTTGAATACCTCCTCTAATCATCTCAATACAGAACAAGCTGTTTAATTTAATGTTTATTTTCTTGAAACACAACAAGACTTCATTGCTGGAATTACTGCATAAATATGGGGTTGAGAAATAGCCACTGGTGAACATTATTCAGGGAGGTAGAGGTCTTAAGTGATTCAGACTCTGATTCACTCACACCCTCAATAATTATTGCCACAAAAGGGAACACATTTTAAAGAACAGGATGTGAAATTAATGTTCTGGAGAATTTGTAAAACAAAACCTCTACAGATTCCACACACTGTCCCCCCCCTCCAAGTTCACTATGAATTGTTACTGACTTCTAATAGCTCAATCAGGAGTCTTTAATTTTTAAACAACCATGGCACATGGATATTTTTTTTTTCCATTATAAAAACCAAAAGAATGGTTAGGTAACTAAAAAACTTTAATTACTTTAGGCCAGTTTAGACCCATTAATGCTGTGCTGCTGCTTTCATGAGAATATACGGGGTTCCATCACTGTATTGTATTGTGGAAAGATGAGTAACTCAGTCATCATCCATAAGAGCTTTCACTCAGCACTGAGCCAAAGCCTTTGGGAGATTTACTGTAAAATTCTTGGGGACATCTATTTGAAAAATAGGAGTATGTGTTTCCTTCTGTTCTCAATTTTAATCAGCCCTATCAGAGAATTTTTAAAATATCATTAAAAACTCCATCACATGCCACCTAGAGAGCAGCAAACCTGAGATCTGGGTGAGGCATCTGCCAAACATTCCTGACCTCAGACATGGCAAATATGTTCTCCAAAGATTAGCTTTCTTACCTAAAAAAAGGGCTAACACTTTGACAAATGTTATCCGGTAATATTCATGCCGTTTTAACTTTGGTATTCAGTTGAACCTTTGAATGCCTATAAAATCTGAAGAAGTTCTCAGTCTGCTTTGAGATGTGCCCAGGTCTAATGGAGTGATGCCATAGTTATGAGGCAAACTCTTGTTATAAGAGATTAATCTAAAAGACAAAGTAACTATCTAGTATTTTTTTGATATTTGCCTGGATCATCAGGAAAACATCAACAACTCATTTTATTTACTTCTTGTGAAATGCTTTGAGCAGCAGGTTGGACTAAATGACACCTCCAGGCACCCTTTCCAACCAGCGTGATACTTTGATGTTATTTCCAGAGAAATCACGAGGTATGCGATAGCATAAATCTTGCACCTGGAGCAGCATTTGCATAGAAACCTTATGTGTTCTTCCTTGGGTTTAATGATGTTCTACCTGATTTGCACAGGTTGTATAATCATAGAAAATAGGGCTAGAAGAATGTGGTGCATGGAGTCTGTCTCCCTCCATCTAGTCCATGATAATCATTTAATTACGAGGCTGGCATCTATAATAATTCAGTAATACAAGTTCTGTTAGTGCCTTAGGACTGAAAATGGGCAATTAAAGACAAAGTTTATTCCATGGAGAAAATATATCCATTGAATTTCATACGTTTGGCAGTATACATCTTGATTATGAAAAGTTTGGGAGGGTACAAGATTCATTTATTCACCAAAAATTATTCCTTAGAAACTGTCCTATCACCATTGAAAAGCAATAACCCTACAGCTACTTCCATTGAGAGGATAGAGGTTCCTGATGACTGGAAAGGTGTTGGGTTTGGGTGGGTTTAGATTGTGAGGGGATGGGGGGTTCTGCTTTGAGAACAGTCAAAACAGGGGACAGAAAATGTGATAAAAAAAGGAGGCAAAAGAGCAAGAATATGTAAGGCTGAAGTGCAAGAAATGGAGAAGAAAATTGTTGCAATGGTTGAGGGGAGAAAAGTGGTCAGTGAAAACAAGCAGTGATAAGGCTCAGGTTAAGAAAAGGTTGTGAAACACTTAAACCAATAGATGTAAAAAAAGACTTTGGCAAGGCATCCAGTCATTCCAGTATTTCTAATCAAGTGGCAAAAAAACCCCAACGTAAGTTATAGAAATCACTGTATAAGAGAATTTAAGATATTCCAGAAAAAAAAACAAATAAATAAAGCAAGCTCTGGTTTCAGCCCCAAGGCTTGGGGTTTTGGTGGGGTTTTTTGTTTGGTTTTGTTGTTGTTTTGGTTTTGGTTTTTTTTTCCTGTTTTGTGGTTGGTTGTGGAGGGGTTTTTGTTTGGATTTTTTTGTTGGGGTTTTTTTTAGTTTTTCTAAGGCTGGCACATCACTGGGACAATGGATCCTTCCTGAGTGCATCTGCGTGTTTTAACATTGTTTTCAGATGCAGGCAGATGTCATCTGTCACCCTGCTGTCTGTCACGGCAGACAACACGCAGGAGGATGTGATAAGCTCAAAAATTACAGAGTGAACAGTGTTGCTCAGCTTCAGTTCCTCACAAAAACCGTAAGCTATCCCTTTCTCCCATTTTTAGCTCACTCTTACTGATTCAAGGACTCTTTGTTTTGTAGGAAGCATACAAATGTGTTGAATTTGAAAGCTCTTCTATATAGCTACTCTGCTTCTAAACTTCTTGGTCTCATCACGTTTGGAAAATAAAATGTATGCAGTCTGTAGCCACTCTTCCAGGGATTAGGGAAAGGATAAACACTCAGAGAACACGGGAGACTTCTCTAAAAAATCATGTCAGCTTGTTCATGAGTATTTTTAAATTCAATTCAGATTCATTGTTTCGAAAAAAAACCTATTTTTTGTGTGTTTGTTTGCACATAACTGGTGCCTTTATGTACACTTCTATTTTAACCAAAACTGCAATGGATCAATAGCCATAAGGTTTAACAGATTCCTTACAAGAAATTACACGTTCTGTATTTTCATCTGAAATCCCTAATCCGAGTACATCCAGAAAAGAAGCACATGGGCCAAGTTTCCTGAATGAGAATCACAGACCTGAACATCATCTAAAGTTAGATCATCACACTATATACGCTACCCAGATCCTGTCATCATCTTTTCTCTTCCTGCTCTGAGGCAGTCAAACAGTAATTCCAAATATAAACTGTTAGTAGAGAAAGCAAATTCCATAATTTACACCCAATACCACAATTCTGGAACCATTCCAGGTGAGGTTGGCCAGGGCTCTGAGCAACCTGCTCTAGTTGCAGATGTCCCTGCTCCCTGCAG
>WUAM01000431.1:77884341-77899167 GCA_024336885.1 Actenoides hombroni | reverse complement strand
GCTCTAGTTGCAGATGGCCCTGCTCCCTGCAGGGGGGTTGGACTGGATGAGCTTGAAAGGTCCTTTCCATCCCAAACCAGTCCATGATTCTATGATTCTTTGTGTAACATCAGAAATTTGCACCTAGAAAGTGTGGATTTATAAAAATGTGAAGATTTTTTTCTGTGAAGGATCTTCAGCCTAAAATGTTGATTCTTAAGCAAGCTGGATGTCCATCCCTTTAGAGATCATGGAACCCTGGACTTGTACTATTTGCTCAATTAATGTAAACTGGAGTATTTTACTGTTTGAAATCAGTCTTACCAAGGTGAAATGTGCCACAAAGTGGTATCAAAGGAAGTCAATGGGTAAGAAGATAAATTGACCTGAACACACTACCTCAAGTTCTCCTATGAAAAGTATGTTTAAACCACACCATCTGTAATCACACGACCATTTCTGTGTTTACTGAACATGCCATTTTGTCAGAAAAACAGCAGCAAATTGGAGCTTCCCCTGACTTCCCCATCCCTCCCATACCCAGCATGCCTGAGGGTTACTTTTCCCTTCCCACCACCACCCAGGACCACTCTCCACACAAGCAGGTTGTTCTGTCTCTCTAAGCAGGTACAAAACTGGGGCTGTCAGGTTTTCTTCCACCAGTTTCTCCAGCTGACAGCCTTTCAGCTACGATTCAGCCTCCAGCAGATGAGCTCAGACTTGCCTGGAACCTACCACCCAATTTGTACGATCTGTTGTGGGCTGGTTTTTTTTTTAACTTGACAGAATTTGAGGTAAAGTTTTCAGAAGGGATCTGTACGGCGGGCCAGCTGATGCTACCACCACTGCTCTCCATGTGACAGTTTGCGCCTCACTCCACCTTGGATCTTTTCCTTCCACAAAGCTGCACCTCACAATTACTTTTGGTGTCTGTTGCAGAGCTGTCAGCCCTGCATCTGCTGTCAGGAGGCTGAATTTCACACCGACATCCCCCCAGCCCTGACTGACAGACTTCCT
Organism: Actenoides hombroni; assembly: GCA_024336885.1. Lineage (NCBI taxonomy): Eukaryota > Metazoa > Chordata > Aves > Coraciiformes > Alcedinidae > Actenoides > Actenoides hombroni. The sequence continues at coordinate 77,898,171 of WUAM01000431.1, read as the reverse complement.
GCGGTGTGCACAGCCGATTGTCCTGGTGCACGGTAGAATATCAGATTATTTCTGCAAGTTGATCATTAAGTACTTTAAAAGAACCAAAATAAAGAATGAAAGAATTAAAGAGAATAATATAAATAGAATAAAAAGAACAAATTTGCTCTTACTGTTTTGTCTTCCACAGAATTGCTGAATTAAAAGACATGGGGGAGTCCTTTTGTAACCCCCTAAACCTCTTTGCCTTGCTCTAGGCTAACCTTGGAATTATTGTTTCCCCCAAAGCAGCTCAACTGTTATAAGCCATAATTCTGTACTTCCAGACGTAGTTTTGATGCAATCATTTCCGTAGTTCAAAATAACAGGAGAGGCCCACTTCAGGCATTTAGTTATATTTGCTCATGATTTTCCTAAGGAAAGGATGACAGCAGCAATAAAAATCATACTGGTGTTAAATGCTTTCATTGTTTGGATGCTTTTACCTCTTTCAACTGAGAAAAGTAAGGCTAAAGCTGAGAGAGACATTGAAGAAAGGAAAGTTTTCTCTTTGTTTCTTTTTCTGGTATGTGAGTGGGTGTGCAAATTACTTCTCCTTCTTCCTTAAATCACACTTTTCCTTCTCCTTTAAATGCAATAGAGGGGGAATTTTAAAAAAAAATTAAAGCTACTGATGGAAGGGGAGATATCAGCATTTTCCCCCCGCCAAAGTTAAACAATATTCGCACTTGACTTCACATCACAGAAGCACCAAAGCAGTAGGGATGGAGGCAGTTCACTCATGGGACAAGAATGGGACCGACAAGCCAGGTAGGGTCAGATCATGTAAACTAGAATGGCTTTGCCACCCTGGGTCACAATACCTCATGGGGACAGGAACAGATAGAAAAAAGGCCCAAGACATGCCAGCTGCAGTACTCCGACTCTGGTAGACAAGGGTGAAAAGCAGAGCAGTCACAACAGCACTTTGGTGGGATAACAGAAGAACCTAAAGCTAAGAAACCCACACCTGCCTCACAGGTGAATTTTTTTAATTGAGGAAGGACCCCACCCCCCCCAAACACTGAGTAATAAGTGGTCCTCATGGATAAAAGCTGAGAATTTTCCACCCAAGTTCCTCTGGTTTCAGCTTCCGGACAGTGTATGCCATGTCTGTTTGCCAGCTAGGCTGGAAAACCCTCCATTACCCTGCTCCGCTCCCGAGGTGGACCCTCAGAGAGCCATCACATTGCCCTTTCACCTTCCCTTCCAGAAGTTAAATGGATTAAGCTTCCCCCAGCCACACCACAGAGTAGGTTTCCCCACCCATTAATCATTCCCCATTATAACATAAACAAAACCAAAAGGTATTAAATAGATTCTTTGTATTTCTCCATTCAGTTACTTACATTACTGCCTGGTTTAAAAGACAATTTTATCTAACTAAGTTATAGATCATTAAGCTGAAAAAAAGTTTGCCCGTTACTGCTGTTTTACCATCTTGCCCCATCTTGTCTCATTAGCAGGAACTGATTGAGCATGAAGGTGTTCCCTGGCTGTCAGTAGATAAAGTAGGTGCTCTTGGCTTTCATCTGTTCTGAATTCTCCTTGTCTCATTATCTTCACAAGGTCAGATTCTTTGACACCAGGACTGCTTGCTTAGCACTCCATTCTGGTAATTACTTGCCTGGCAACCTTAACCATAAGTAGATTGCATGTATATGGCAGCAATGAAAGTATCAGCACACAGGCCAACAGCCATATATCCATATAACACAAATACCATTAGAAACGTGTTCATTCCACTGGTGTAATTGTTATGCTCCTGCATTATCGTACTGCTGCAAGCACGGCACGCACATTAAAATGCACAGTTTATATTCCAGCACTGAAACCAAAGTTGCAATTCAGCTCCATTTTAGGACCAATGCCACAGCCTCCCCCAACCCCCCCTGAAAATGGCTTATTTGGAAAAGGTGAAGCTGCACTTCTCTGAGTCTTATCTTGTGTTACAAATATGCACTCAGCTCCTGAAATGATGAAGTTGGTAGAAGAGTTTGGGGAATTGCCAGTACAAAGACTACCCTCAAATCAGTGCACGGGGCAGAATAAATACTTCCCTTTATTGTGAAAAAGCAAAAAGCCTGCAGCCTGTGCTAGATGCCTCATACAACTCCTTTTCCATTTTACACTCACAAAATTACTTCCTCTACAACAAGTCTCATCCACACCATTCACCAACAACTATCAAGTCATATTTGAGTCATTTCTGCAAAGTTGTAACGATAACACAGACATTGTTTATGTGTCAAGAGAACCCCTGAAAAGGACAAAAAGGTGAAATCCCCCCATTCTGGCAGAACACCTAAACAGAAGTACCCTCATTCCACTGCAGTGCAAACTCCTTTATACCAGATTTAAGCACACTTCTTCTTGCCAATGCCATTCATCCTCCAATCTCCTCGCTCTTCTTAATGCGCCAGCCCTACTCAGATTTATGACAAAGCTTTTGAATCACCTATTCAATGGGATTTCAAAGGTAGTGGAGCATCTAAATAACAATCTTTCCATGAAGCACTGAGGGTAGGTATCACACTGCACTTGTGCAATTTACCGATGGTGGTCACATCATCCACATTTCACAGGTGGAAAAACCAACGCCCTGAGCAATTAGATGAGTCTGCAGTAATCACAGAGCAAGTTAGAAATAAAAATCAGACCTGCGCCTCCTAGTTTCATAATCCAACCCATACAGCTTGTACTTCAAACGGTCGCAGCCCCATGCTTAGGTACAAAACCACACACCTACCTTTCCAGTCAGGAAGTCTTTGGTTTGCTTCTGATCTTCTCTACTGCTTGCAGTCCTGCCTCCAGGCTCAGAGCATCTCCTACTCTTCCACTTCCCTGTTCACCACCTTCTGTCACAGAAAAATCCACCCTAGACTTCTAGCTGTCTTCAGTAACAGAGACCCTTCCTCAAACAGAAGCCAAACCCTCTTCCTGGACCATTTAAAGGCAGCCGAGGGCACCAGCCCAAATTACCTCCTAGAAATCCAGGTGTCCTCCATTGTGGCCCATTAATTAATTAACATTGCCTAAATGAGGCTTGACTTTGTTTACCAGTGAAGGGATACTTGCAGGAAGTTCCATCATTCCCAAGTCTTTCTCTGCACAGCTGCTCTCGATCTCTTCATCCCCCAGCCTGTAATGATAGTGGGGATTTGTCCCAGCCCAGATACAAGTCCTTGCACTTGGTCTTGTTGAACTTCAAGAGGTTTACATGAGCCTACTCCTCCAGCTTATCAAGGTGTTCCCTTCCCTCAAGCATATCAACTTCACCACTTGGCTTGGTGTCATCAGCAAACTTGCTGAAGGTGCTCTTGTTCCCACTTTGTCATTAATTAAGATATTAAACACCTCTCATCCCAATATGGACCTCTGAAGGACACTGCCTGTAACTGATCTCTGTTTGGACATTGAGCCATTGACTGTAACTCTTTGGGCGTGGCCATCCAGCCTATTCCTCATTCATCCAATGATTTATCCACCAAACCCATTGTTCCTGAATTTAGCAACACTCAATATCACAGTGAGCTCAGGGGAAGTTTGTCTCAATAAAAACAAAGTGTAGGGCACGAGAGAGACTGCATTAGCTTTACTCCCAGCGGTTAGACCTTAGCTCCTGCAAAGAGTACCCACATTAGTGCACCACCAAAGTCCCACCTCGGACACTTTGTCAGACGTGAGTGATGTGCGAGTCCTCTGGTGGCACTGAGCACGAGGGTCAGCTCATCCTGTGTAACGCTGATAAAGTGTGGCCCTGTGTCCACCCCCAAGTTTAACCTGGAACTGCAGATCCAGCTCTCTCAGCAGATTCCTGAGATGCTGCCTCTGCAGCACGTTAAGAGTTTCCCACCAGTATTAAAACCATTGACCCAGCCCAGGTTGTTTTATTTCCTCATTTACTCAGGGAGAAAGACTCTGATCTTTTTTTTATTTTTTGTGAAGGACAATGTATGACGAGTCTTACCGGGTCTTCTTCAATGTAAACAGGCAATAATTCTTAAGGTCAAACAAGAACAGATTCTCGGGAATGAATAATTAACAGGGATATACAAAATGTCAGAACTCAAGTTTCTAGGATTTGCTAAAACGCAGACAAATTGGAATCTGACAAAAACAAATTGTGTTTAATAACCCTTAAAGACGTGATCCCTGAAGCATCCTGCAGTGCTCACGTCTCTCCTTGTCCAACTTCTTTCATCTTCATTTACACCAGACAAAGACTAGTGAAAAGAATGCTTGAACTTTAAGTAATAAAATCAGTTATAAAACCACTTACTTTATCACACATTAAATGCTTTTTCCCTCTCTGGCTTTTTTTAACCTTCCTGACTATTTTTAGTGGCTGCAGTTTCCAGCCACGTCAAACCACTCCTCCCAGAGTAGCCCAGTGCCACGGGGGCCAGTGCCTTGCAGGCACAAAAAGAAGCACATCTTTTGCCCTCTGTTCTCCAAGGTGATGCCAAACCTTGTAACTGTAGATGACACAACACAGAGCCCCAGCTACCAAGCCAGAGGCGTGAGGTAATATATAGGCTCTAACTGATTCAGTCAGGTGGGTTGTAGTTGACTTGGAGCAAGGGCAGGGTGGGGTCACATATAGATAGAACTTATGGAGGAAATCACAAACAATATATAACTCTTGGTTTACTTCTCTTACGTCCATTTTTAAACCTGTGATGTCAGTCTGACATTGGCTTCAGTCCAACTTTATCATCAGTCCTTGAAAACTGAACTACTTCTGAATTATGTCAATGCTGAATTAGTCACACTGAAAGGGCAGAATCAGGTCATCTACCAGTAAGGAAGCAAATGGAGAACATTAAATTGTTGCTATTTATTTCACACTGGCCTTCTGGATACTTCTTGGTCAGATTCACAGACAAACCCTTCAGCTTAGAACTCTAAAACCAGAATACCCCACAGAACTATGCAGCTGCAGACAGCAGGTAGTCAATTTGGGTACATCCAGAGTGAAACCAAGAAATAACAAGGCAGGACTGTTCAGAAGAGGAACCACATGTGTGAAGTCCTCTGCTTTCAGTTAAAAAAACACAGCACAAGGATGTCAAGTGATGCAAGAATTGTCTGAGTTCCCATTTACTCCTCAACGTGGGTAGTTTACCCTTGAGACCCTTCCCCAGCTCCATTGCCCTTCTCTGGCCATCTCCAGCACTTCAATGGCCTTCTTGGAGTGAGGGCCCCAAAACTGAACCCAGGATGCGAAGTTGAGCCCCACCAGTGCTGAGCACAGGGGGATTCAAGCGACACCCTGGGTACCAAAATCTTCTCTTGCTGTGGACAGACACAGATGGTCAGCCAAAGAGCCAGCCTATTCATATAGTGACAGCAGCAGCCTTACACCTTGAACTGCAAAATTGGAGGCTCCCAGACAGAAAACTCAACGAAACCCTTGGAGACTGAGCAAATCACAGAGCACAGCACAAGCCAGGGCACATGCCCAGGTGGTGGGTTGGTTACAGCCAACCCCTGTTTCAAGGAGGACACGAGTTCCAGCGTGCGGAAGCCAACGTATCATGTTGCTTGGCCTCACTGCCAGAAGCCTGTCCTGGGCTGTTTTACTGCATCAGCAAAGGCACAGCTCAGTCGAGCTGTTGCCAAAAGAAGTGGGGTTATTTTATTTTTTTTTCCACACCCTTCTGTTTGCCTTTGCACGTCAGCTTGGCACGAACCTCCTCGCTCTTCAGTGGCTGTATGCACAGTGATGGGTCAGCCGGAGCCCTCCGAGACCTTCTGTACCTCGCCCAGACACCCAGCAGAGTCTTCATCCGCGGGTTGCAACAGGTAGTTTGAGCAGGTCCTCATTAGCTCCTCTCAGAGAGGTGAGACTTTAGGCCCTTATTTCATGTTTAGCGGTTTCATGCTTTTCAAGCAAGAAATTATCCTCCCTTTCCTTGTTCAAGTGCTACACTTCTGGTAGAAAACAAGGAATATAGTATTCCCTCTTTTTCTGGTCATTTAAAATTATGTAGAAACTTGTGCTGCAAACTGGAAAAATATTCCTATTTGAGATGAATAAATAACAACTTCCCTTTGCATCGTGGATTGCATTATTTTATTTCGTTTAATCCAACTCCGGTAAAGTTTTGCTGTGCTGTCTACTTGATTATCTTGACATCCAGATAAAGGAAACAAACCTTTTGCCACACTGATTCCAGCCAAAGTTCTTCGGTGCCATCACACTGGTCAGAGATCTTGCAAGGCTGATAGATTTCAGACAGGGATACAACTCTGTTTCCAGGTGTGTAGGCAATTTAAAGAAATGGACTAAGTTTAAATTTACCAAGTGACAAATAGTCTAAAGAAAAAAAAATAAAAGTCTCCCCCTCAGAATTTTGTATTTTTAGCTATTACAAATCTGGATACTGTTACTTCTAGAAACATCCAGTCCTACTTAAGTTCCTAGTCTCTACAACATCCCATTAGGAGGAATTTTATCATCTGTCACCTTTTATTATTATCAAACGTTTCACCTCCCAGACCCCCAGAACAGACCCCGATTTCTAAATCCATCTTTGCCCTTCTAAATTGATTGCCACCACACTTACCATGGAAACTGTCGATACCAAGGTTGGGAGCAGTCACATCATCACCCCAGTGGCAGTTGTGTTTCACTCGTGCTCTCCCAAGCTTTTAACCCCCACGTGATTTTCAGCATAACTAGCAAAGCACCAAGGCCTGGAGATCCTACAGCAGTAGCAAACCTTCAAACCAAGCTAAAGTCATCCCTAGGTACAGTTTACTTCGTTTAAGTAATTATTACCACAGACAACTCCTCCGTTTACTTGTTTAAAACCCTTTGAGAGCTGGAAATGCTGCCTTCTTTATGGAAAAACTGTCTTCTGATCACTAGCAGCAGCCTGGAAAGCTTCCAGACAGCAGCAGGAATTAGTGAGGAGGAAAGGTGTTATAAGGGTGACCCACAGATGTGACCGCTCACTCCCCCACTTCGGTTGTGCTGATCAGTTGAAGGTAGCTAGCAGTTTCCTGACTGGTGTTGCTTTGAACATCTGCAGGCCACAAATGCAGCTGCTTCTAATCTTCTCCCTCCCTCAGAACAACCGAGCTGCTGCTGCTGGCTCATCCAAAGATCGGTCACCGAAATGGGTGCAGCATCCAACCACCTGAGTCTGAACAGACTCAGTAACCCGTGTGGTGAAAAAGTATTTGCCACAAGCAGCTTTTAGACACTTACGTTGTCTAGTGAAGGCACTCACTCACCGTTGGTACATTAAACCAGAAGGAACATCACCACCTGTCAAGGTGCAAGCAGAGGGGTGAACCCAGGAGCGTTGTGCTTTTGGGAGGTCAACGAACCACTTTTGAAGGCACTATTGGGACTATCAGGAAGCAGAAAGGATCTGAACCAGGCAGAGCTTTCCCCATTGCTGGGAAACTTCACCTTACCACCGCTTGTCTTTGTACTAATGTCAGCCCTTCGTGCAGTGGGGGCAGCGCGAGATCTGTTCCCGGGCTCGAAGAGCGCGCAGTGCAATACCATATGCTGCCATCAGAAGGAACCATGGGTGCTCGCAACCGATCAAGATCAATCTCTCAATTAGGCAAATCAGGGGGTTCAGGCACAAAGGAGAAGTGGTAACTGCCGGCGATGCGCTTACTCCCTTAGCCACGCTGTTTCCGCGGTGGGTTCTTGCTGAAAGGCTTTGGTGGGAGGGAAAGAAAACCCCAACCACCGCTTAAATTGTGTTTGGAGGAGGAGGTGTCACAATATGTCACTTATAAACAGAGAATTATCTTGCATCATACACATTGATAACACATCCACGTGGACAGGTGCAGATACAGGCAGGCTGCTTGGTCGGTGCTCTCAGATGGCTGGAGAGGAGCCAGCTCTAGTCTCGAAGCTGTTTAGACACAAACCGGTAATATACACAGCCTGTCACCAGGCCTTAGTGACTGGAGCGCAGTGCGATGGTAACACAGTCCTCGAGACCAGAAACAGCTCGTGTCTGGCCAGCTCAGAGGGTGGGGAGACAAACCACACACCCTGGGGAAGGTGCACCCACAGATGCCCCGGAACTCCTCAACTGGCTAGGGAAGATGCCAACATCTGAGACACAGCCAATGAGAGCGGGTAGTTTCAAACTCAGAATTTAAAAGAAAGCCTTTGCTGTGGGAATAAATATCTAGGTGGGTCTTACCCACCCTTGAGGTTCGGGGGCATAAATATCTATGCAGGTCTTATCTCCCTTTGAGGTTTGCCTTGGATTTTTACAACGTTCATAGATATACTGATAGGAAAAAAAAACACACATATATATATCAGTGTTGCATGTCTTTGAAGCATATGGCTCTCCTTAGAGCCAACGAGGCTTTTGTATGAGAAATGAATATGAAATCAGGGCAAGATTTTTAGTATACCAAAGCAAATTTCTTCTAACTTTGCCTACCACAAATAAAAAGAACAAAGAAAAGGTGGAGAGCCTGCAAGGTGATCAAGCTACCAGAGAGCTTAACTCAGGTCCACAGGCTACCTGAAAGAAAAGAGACGAAACAAATGAACAAACAAACAGAAATCCTCCTTAGAGATCGCGCCAGTCAGCTGGCCAGAAAAAAATGCCAAAGCAACAGTGTACTGGTGCCATCTGGCTACTTCTCCTCCCTCCAATGGCTCCCTGCCATATTCCTGACCAGGATATTGGAAGAACCAGATACGGGCCACATCCAGAAAAATCCTCACAGGTTTTGCACGGGCCCAGTGGATGCTGGAACAGGTTTCTGGGAGTCAATGTTATATAAACGTCACGCAGCGTGGACGTGCCTGGAGCAGCCGTTAGCCGAGTACCAAATCTTATGCTCTTAAAGGCACTTTGGGACTTTGCAGGAGTAAAAACAGCCCCATGTTCAAGATTCTTGGGCTTAACGGGGTGCAGGGTGTAGAAACACGCTGGGTTTCCTCCTCTGGGGCTACTTTTGCTTTCAAACTTCCCTTTCAGAGCCGAAATGGGACTGTCACCTTGAAGACAACGAGATTTGGGGTCACTCTGCCAGAAACGAAGCTTTACCTAAGTTGAAGAAAGCCAGGCTGTGATTATCAGACAGTTGTATTTATTTTGCTTGATATAAATGTAATCTAGGGATTGAAAGCAAAACACTACATATTCAGAAGATAATTCACAGTTTTAGATATCAACTGAAAATCAAAATATGCACCATTTGCAGTCAGCAACAGTCGCGAACCACATGTATGGGGTATGTACAGCTGGTGTAGAATTTAATTTGAATGCTATTTATGTGCTATGCGTGCTGCATATAAAGCAGACTGTCAACTGTTCACTTCCAAAAAAGGGAATAAAAGAGACAAAAATTAAACCCACGAACCCAAGGAACCTCAAGTTTCCAAAGCAGAAACAGTGGTCAGAACAAGGTTTGTGTCAGGGTTTAATTTCACAGGTTCTTGCCGGTTGAACAAGAGCCTCTTGCTCATTTGGTGTGTTTCTCTAACCCGTGGTGCAGGTTGTAATTTTTTATGCGTGGCTATAAAACCCAGATCTCTCTGAGGCACAGGAATGACCCCTGCTTAGTGAATATATATATTCCTCAGGTTTTTTTTCAGCTTCTAATATTTTAATACAAATAATTTATATCTGAAATAACTTTAGTGCTTTTAAAAAGTCTGAGATTGCCAGATTTTTAAGAGAGAAATGTTGTTTATTCATACAACATACACAGTTCAGGCCGTTGCAGTGCAAGTATCCTGGCACCATCTTAACAAAAAAGCAAAGCACGGGACCTTCAGTTGGAGGCTCACAAACTTTGCTTCATGTTCTTTTGAAGTGAATTAAGACCACAGAAAACTGCACATCACTATTTCACAGGCTGGCTCTGAATGACGTGGGAAGGACTTATTCAATCCACTTTGCCTTAAAAAGAAACAAACCAAAACAACAAACAAACAAACAAACAAAAAGAACCCAAAAAACCTGAACCTTTCCTTTCTCAAGTCTCTTTCCTTTTTACCTTCCCTACTTGTAGGAATGTCATTTGGCCCCATGCAGAACCACTACTACTAAAGAAATTATATGGATAGCATCAAAAATCTGTGGAAAGGCCTCTGTTTGGTCTAAAAGATATTAAATGATCTTCTTCAGAGACCTATACAGAGCTTGACCGTAATAATACTACAGAGCTGGGCAATAATACATTCTACTAGTGTCAGATGTGCTGCTGCATCTGTGCCAGTGAATAAAGTAAATCTTGGCCATTTGATGACCCTGAGAACAAATGGAACAACACAGTTGGCATCTACATGCCCAAACTCTTCTCCATCCAAAATGAGGTGGCCCATCCATGCTGCCTCTTAAGGGTCCTTGCCACCTGCCAATGGGTGCCAGACATTCTCTGCAAGAAATCACACATCCCATGTAGTGACCTCAAGGTGAGAAGGATCTCTGAAGCAAGATGATCCCTCCACTGTCCCATGATATTCAAGGAAGTGCTCATCCTGTCCACCACCACTGACAGACGATATCTTCTAAAGTAACAAAGATATGGGACTAATTTAAGCTGGAATAGCAAGATGCTCAGCTACACTTCAGCTGGCAAACACCCCTGTCCGGCTTTGAAGGTAATTCTAAAATTATTCTTTCTTATGCCTAAAACATTCTAGATGGCAAAATGTGGGGGGTTTGTCCCTCATTTGCAAAAAGCATTTTATGATCTGGAAAGTAAAAAAAATCTTGAGTCAATTTTAAGGACGTTCTGCTTTGGCTTAAACACAAATAAAATATGCATATAAGATGGGCTTTCTCCACTCAGCACTGGTGAGTGTGGTAGTGTGTCCAGGTCTGGATTCCCCAGTGTAAGAGAGCTGGACTTCCTGGAATGAGTCCAGAGCAGGGGACTTTGGGTCTTTTAACTGTAATCTCTACTTTATAACTCTCCCAGCCTCCTCTAGCCTGTCGTGTGCACATAAATGCTGCTCACACAAGTTACCGGAGGACGGATTGCACACTCCCTCCCTCCATGGCACTGGAACCCACATGTTTCATGCTTCAGCGTTTGACTCTGGCCCAAAGAAGGGGAGAACAGCTGTTGTTTAGGCTCATGAAGAGCCAAGGAGCCCGGCAAAGGTCTGTTCCACGCGTCGCCTGGGCGCGAGCGGATCGGTGCAGCGTGGCAGGAGCACAACCTAAGAGTCCTTTCCAAAAGGCACGTGCCAGCACCATCTCCTGGCACGCTTCCCCTCACCTTCCCGGAGCAGGCACACGCCATCACCATCTTCACTTTCCTACGGTTAGCACGGCAAAGACTTTCAAATACCCATAAACAAGCTCTTAACTTAATTAACAGAATTGATGCTGAATTAGAGTCACGTATTTGTCGTTTGGACCTCGGGGGCTACCCTGACACAGCTTTTTCCTGACTGTGCTATATTCTGGGACTCGGTCAACTCTACCTGCTGCTTGGTGCCTGAAAATGTCTTGTGCAAAACAATTGACTTAATGCCTCTTGTCTGCTCTCCTCTTGGCAGAGCGCGTGTCCATCTGGAGTTACAACCTCCCGTGACCACCAGGCTACCTCTCGTGACACAACCGATCTCCTCACAGATACGCAGACTGTTTCTATCAAGCGATGGCAGCTCCTGGCGAGTTCTAGTTTCGCCTTATCTCCTCCTTTTATTTTAACAAGTACTGGTCTCTCTTGGTTTGTAACAGATTTGTTGTGCTGTTCTCACAAGCAAAATCTGAGGTCGTGTTACCCCTGTTTCACTGGCACCGTTCTGTAACAGAAACACTAAAACTGCCCAGCCGGTTGTTTGTTTGGCTTTTTTTCTTTTTTTTTTTTTTCTTTCCAATAGGTACGTTGTCATTATTTCAGTGATAGTTTCCAATAAATGGACTGCAGAAAATGTGAACTGAAGGGTACTCACCTGAGCCTGCACTTCTCTGCAAACTGCTAATGCCACATCCAAGCAGCTGAGGCTGTGTGACTCTAAACTGTGCCTGCTGCTTCAGACAGAGCAGCAGAAATCACCTGAAATAGCAAAATCTCATAGTTAGTCGTAGAGAGGCTGTCTCAGGGATGTGAGAACAGGGAAGGGGGTGAGGTTTTATGTCAAGTTTGATCTGAAGGGATAAATCCGCCCTGCACCAGCTGTGTCACCTATGGGGATAGTTATTTACGACCTTTTGCTTTAATTGATCTGTATGTTTTGAATAAATTATAATAATCCTTAACAGTGTTTGAACGCTCACTGTTTCTTTGCAGACATTACAAAATCCCTTTCACTTTCTTTTGGATTTTCCAATGCCCAGAGGTTTTTTTCTTTTTACAAACCTTTTTCTGTAACTCCTTAAGAATCACAATACAGACTGAAATAAAATCCTGTGAAATTGTGAAATAAATATTGCAAATACTGCAAAATAAAATCCTGCCTGTTCCAGTCCCTTCCTTCAACTGACAATAATTTTTGGAAAGAAGCTGTTCTGTCTACCCTATGCTAATACCTTTCTTTTTTTTCTTCTAGGCTTTCATTCCAGCAGCAGCTCTGGCAGCTGTTGTCCAGCTTTCGCTTGGAATTGGATGGATTTCTGTTGTCCTCACTAATTCTTAGCTGTTAGTAGGGAAAGTATGGAATTTACATCCAATACCACAACTCTGGAAACACTCAAGGTCAGGCTGGCGGGGGCTCTGAGCAACCTGCTCTGGTTGCAGATGTCCCTGCTCTCTGCAGGGGGTTGGACTGGAGGAGCTTGAAAGGTCCCTTCCCACCCAAACCATCCCATGATTCTTCGTGCAAGTAGCAGGGCAGGGCAAAACAGCTAAAAGGGCTCAGAAATAGTCAGAACCTAAGGATGAGGCAGGTTCTGGGTGTATCTGGTAGCCATTTCTAAGCATGCCCTAACCAGGGTGAATCTCTTGCTGTGTAACTCCAGGAAAGGCAGGGCACAGGGAGCAGTTTCTCAGACTCCTGGACCTCATGCCCTATCCCCAGAGCAAAGTGTAGCCATCCCTCCTTGCTGAAGGCCCTCGGATGAGGAGTTTGAGTGTGGCATCCAAGGGAAAGATCTTCCCTCGGTCCATCCTAGAACAAATTTGATAATGGATAGGTCACAAAAGCAATAAAGTTCACTTTTTCTGAAGGAAATGCTGCCAGAGCATTAACCGGGTAACACTGAGACCAGCAAAGCTTATTGGAATGGCTTGGGGAATTTAGTATTTTAAGAGTCAAAAGTAAAGTGGTTTATGGACAGATTCTGATGTGGTTCCACTCAGGCAACTCACCCATCCCAGTCTTACCTTGGGTTTGCACCAGTGCCACTTGAGCAAGCACTGTTGTGCCAGTTTCCTGGTGGGAGTGATTGATTAGAGCTGTTTGAACTCGCTTTGTCCAGACCAGCTGTGGAGCAAATTTGCCCTGACTCAGTCAATTATCTTTATCAGAAAATCAGAATCAACAACCTGAATATGGTAACAGTGTGCTGCAGGCTCCACGGTTCTCACTGTGCCTGTCCTCGCAGTGCCAGTATAGTCCTGAAGTTATTGCTAGAATAGGGGCCCAAATCTTGTAACGTGTGGGCACCAAGACGTTAGATGCCCAGATGCCCAAAGGTCAAATCTGTTGCACAGTAGGAGGTAAACTAAACAGGGCTTCTTCCTTCCTGTAGTAACCAGGGGAGGTTTAGGTTGGACCTGAGGAACAATTCCTTCCCTGGAAGGGTTGTCCCTGTGCCAGGTTGCCAAGGCAGGAGTCCCCGTGATCCCTGGAGGGGTTTCCAAGCCGTGGAGCTGTGGTGCTGAGGGACATGGGGTAGTGGTGCCCTG
>WUAM01000431.1:77834733-77850384 GCA_024336885.1 Actenoides hombroni | reverse complement strand
GGCCAACCTCCCCTGCAATGGTGCCAGGGATGGGGCAGCCACCACCTCTCTGGGCAGCCTGGCACAGGCTCTCACCTATCCTGGCCATAAACTCAGGAAAACAGCAAAGCCTCCAGCGCTTACAGCCTGATTCTGTCCCACTAAAGAGTCAAATCTCCTCTGATGTTAATGGGAACACTACATGCTTAACCGCGGACCAAATTTGGCTCTGTGACAGATGTCCTGAGATAAAGTAGTCACTACCACTAAAAATGTCAACAAGTATCCATGGTTACCATATAGTGATATTGGAATTATCATAGTTATTCTGTATTCTGACTTGTATGTACACACAGGGCTCTATGGTAAATCTGAGTGTGCTCTGGACTTCCTCTGCAGTTACCAGTTTCTGTAATTTCCCCCCAGTTACATCCACTGAGATCCCATCAAACCAGTCAGGAAATGCAAGGGCTAAATTGAGATAGAATTTGACCCCCTTTCTTTGTCAGCAGCATGTGAAGGTTTTTAAGGTACTTGTAGAATTTGCTTTACTATAGCATCATCAACTGTAGGTGTGAACTAATTTTTAAAGCATAAATACATCGAGCAATCGGCACAACAAAGAGATTCTGAATCCCCAGTTCTCTTCTCCGACCGTTTCTTCCTTCCCAGACCACGGAGGGTGGCAGGAATTTTCAGTCTTGACTTCTGTAGGGTCTTTGTTGAGAGTCCCAGAACTGCTCTCCCTTCCCACCTTGCACCCACTGCCACGCTCTTTGTCGCAGGGACCATCTTTGGGACCAAAGCTTGGAAAGAATGCCCACTGGAGCGATTTTTAATAAATAGACTGGGAGTGTTATTAACCCTACAGATGAAAGCTGGCTTCCTAACTTTGCGTTTACAGGGTAAACAATTTAAGTTAAGATTTTTAATTAATATTAATTTAAACCATCTGTCCACCATCTGCTTATTTCTGATGCAAAATATGAGTTTCTTTGTGATCTTTAATCAGACACTTAGCAAACGCACAGTGATTCTTATCATTTTTAAGTAAGGAAATTATTTTCAGCAAGTGGGTTTTCAGACAAACAAACAATTTTAGCAATAATTGTAAATCAGAACTCACTCAACACTAGCCTATACTTTGGGAAAAAAAAAAAAAAAGCAAAAAAAAGATATCTGAGAAACATAGTGTCACAGATCCCTATTTTTATTATTCTCATCAGGTTCCTGGTAGCAAAAAGTAAGCGCATACTGAAATATAACTCATTTTGAACATCAATTCAGGCTCCAGACCACGTCACTGCAAGTCAACAATATATATAAAAACACATAAGGCAAAATACTTTTGTAGTAAAGGTCGATACAGTCAGAAATGTGGAACCCCTCCAGAACAAAGGCAGCTTGTTTACGTACCTCACCCAGAACCTAATTTTAGATCATTTCATTAGGAAAAAAAGACTAAAATCTAGAGCTAATTAAGTGCAGTCAGTAAGTTGCTGTTGTGGGAGCGGGTCTGTGAGCCTGTAGCAATTACAGCCGTGCACAGATGCACCACGGAGCTACACCAGTTACCCCCATCTCCTCCACACAGAACAGATTGTTAATCACAAACCCGTGCCCCAACACCTCCTCTACCCTGAGCAGCAAACATCCAAACTGGAACAAACTTTCTCACCTCAACTTCGGATTTTAAATTTTCCGAGTGTCAACACGGTCCTTCGTTTTGCTTTTTAAATCCCACTGTTCCCCCTGTTCAGGTCTCTTCCCACTTAATTGTCCCTGGTGGTGTCAGACACCAGCAAATGCAAACCTTTCCACAAGTTTCCAGTTATTATTTGGTATTTCACAAGGCAGCTTCCCCACTCCACTCCCCTCCCATGCCTTGCCACTGCAGCTAATGCCAAGAACTCTCTTGAAAGTAGTCTTTTCTGAAACTGAACCAAAATCTTGATGCTCATGAGCTTCCAACACAGCACTGCTAAAGGTAAATCTTAGATCAGCCCAAAGTGGAGGCACATCACATGCTCCACAAATCAGGAAGCCTTAGATATTGACATAGAAACCACTGAGCACTGAGCATTTCCTTGTTAGATCGTGAAAAATCCTTCAGCACAAAAAACCCCCCCCACACCAAGTGGCCATATCCACGCAGAAATATCACACTCCAAATCCCAATAGTTTCAGTCACAGAGTGTCATAGAAACTAGTCAGAAGAAGAGATGTATCCTTGTTTCTGTAAAAAGCCCTCTGATTTATTTTTTTTTCAGATGTGGCTACAGGGAATTCAGACTTCCCCATCCAACAATCCTTCAGCCTGCATTACGCCCGTGCTGCAAAGAGCCTGGTTATCTCCATTTAGTTTTTGCAGCCTCCTAGAAATAGAAGATTGATGTGGAAAATATGAAAATTGTCAACTTTGGTAAATCCGAACACAGAAGCCAGTATATGTATGATAGTTAAGAAATTACTCTAATAATTTATTCTGGAGCTTTTTAATGCTAATGATGAAAGACAAGCATTTCAGATGGCATCTAGTGATGGATGTTATTTGGGTAATGCTTGCAGCAGGCTTCAGCTTGGTAAGGAGTTCATGTAAATTACCTTGTGCCGAAGAGAGGAAAATGCGGTATGTTACTGGAGGTGTATCCTGATTTTAAAAGGAAAGAATGACTTAGCAGCAGCCTTGGAAAAGGCAAGTGTGCTTGGGCAAAACCGCCGAGATTATTTTAGTAAAAGTTGAGTTAGTCTGGCAGAGAGTGTTGTCAAGGTCCGACATTCATTCCTAACAACTTGGCAGGAAAAGGAGACAAAGTTTAATCCCCAGAAATGACGACAAAACTGTCTGGAGCTCTTTAGCCAGCCGTCTGCCTACGCTGCTGACCCTCAGCAAGCAGAGAGGTTGGCTTGGGAAGCACCATCAGCTCAACGCCACAGACACTCTCTCTCTCTTTTTCCCCCTCCGTATTCTTTTCTTTTCCCCTCTCTCTCTCTTTTTATTTTTTTGAGACGATCGCATTTACGTAATCGTCCTCTTATTAGGGAGATTCTGCTGAACTGCTGACAATGATGTACAGTGGTGCTGCGCTGGCATGACGTTTGGGGAAAACGATTCTGCTGCACCACCACACAAAACCAATTAGAGAACTATTTTCTGCGACAGGTCAGGAATTTACATTGTTTCTCATCGAAAGATGTGCTTTTTAATTTCTTTATTAAGATGACATCCATGTCCCTTGCGACTTTTAGGGATGACAATCATTTGCTCATCACACGGGAGAGTACAATCAGCGAAATCGCATCACCGGTACGGGGCAACGCCAGAAACTCCCGAGCATCGTTCCGCATTTTCCAAATGAACTAGTTTGAGAACCAATAATTAGAACAATATATATTGATAGAATTTTTTGACAGGACCTTTAGACACCCACCAGGGGGGTAAAGTAATGATAGTCCCTATAGAGCGAGGCTACGCCGTGTTCGCCCAACAGATAAACATCATCTTTGTCAAATCAGGAAGACTCAGAGAAATCCTGTACGTCTTCGGATCGGGGCACGAGAGGAGGGACTAACTCCCTTCGGCTTCTTCCTTGACTCGTGGATGACAAATTGTTTCTCCTGCGTGAAGTCTCCACGGTCAGTATTTTTATACCAAAAAAAAAAAAAAAAAAAGAGAGACTTTGAAGTGGTGTCTCTGCTACGAGAAAGCCACAACATCCCAGATTTCCCTGCGTAAGGCTGAGCTGACACCCAGAACTGCCTCCGTTTCCCTCCGTCGTTACCGGGGAAGGCTTCCTCAAAACACCCAAACACGGGGAGACTGGCTGAAACGAAATTTTGCTGAGCATGCAAAGAGAATTCTGTGCGACTAAATTATACTTGTAGACCGTTTAAGAACCCAAAGCTCTAAACATAGCCTTGCATAAAATAGTAGAAGGGTGAAAGGGAAATAAATGTTCGATTAAAGACATTAAGGATGACTGTATCTGTTTTGATGAATGCTTATGAATACAGATTAATAATTACAATTCAGAAATTACCTTACTAAGGTAATTTACTTACCTTACTATGGTAATTTACTTACCTTACTACTTATTAAGGTAGTCTCTGAATTGTAATTATTAACCTGTATTCGTAAGAAGCCACAACTGCATACAGTGTGAATGTACACTAGCAATAAAAAAGACTGTATTTCAACAAAAGTTGCTCTTATGATGTGTCAAACTCCCTTTCAAGATGGAAAAAAATAAAATAAAATCAGAGCATACCAGTTTCCAAAGAAAAAATCCTGAATGAATAAAAAAGAAAACAAAAATCACATATTTAATAGCAGTAAAAATGCTCTTTCAAGTTAAAAAAAAGAGAACAGATTTGGTAAGAGGAATAAAAAAAATTTTAAGTAAACATACTGCTTGCAATTTAATTAATTGACTTGTGACGAAAAGAATTATTTTTCTCATTGCAAAATAATACTTATATAGAAATATAAAGCTACTGCTAAGAAATACAAAGCAAACTTTACATTTTCATTTGAAACTCCCTAAAAATACTGGAATAGCTACGAACAAGATGAACCCTGCAGCTGATTGTTTGAACAAGGATATCAGCACGTAAAGGGGCAAAAGATCCATTACATCCAGTGCACTGAGTTTGCCTTTTTCCGAACAGAGGAAAACCCTGGATTTGCAATCAATTTTAGTAAGAAGCGCATCCATGTATATATATGGCTGTGTGTAAATTTATATATCTAAGTTTCATTCAAGATTCCAGTTGGATTCTATGTTTTCCTTCTACAGCTCAGCGTCTCCGTGAGCTCACTCAACTGTTTGTATCTGAGCTCGTGTAGTAGTAATACGGCTATAAATACAGAAAGCAGCAAGGTTAGATCGTGCTTTATTATATTGTTATTTTCAGCAAGCATGAGCAGAGCAAGAGGCTGGCAACGGGAAGTTTCTGTGTTCCAGTCCTGATTGTATCACTGAGTCAATGTGTCATTCATTCCCTTGTGTTCCTGTCAACCAGTTGTAAAATGTGTGAGAACATATTCTGCACTTTTTTTTTTTTTTTCTGAAGTGTTTTCTAAATTTAATCTGATATTTTTCTGTGCGGTGTCAAGATGATGTTAGTGCTCCCTTCTTTAAGGGAAAAAGCCACAATACACAGTTAAACGCGCTGGCAAAATCTACGTTCCTACATTGCATGCCTACCAACTCTGTCAGTATGCACAGATACCTACAGCTGCAGAGAAATCCATGGGCTCAGAGTTATATCCTACAGATAGTTATTATGCATACAATACATGTGAATTGAAGTAATTTTTATTGGCCTATGCTACAAAAAAAATGTAGTTTTTTTTTTTTTTGGTTAAGGAAGATTCTAAACTAAACATTTCAATCAGGATTTAACTTCACTGATGGAAAAAAAGTCAAGAGAAATACTAAAATATTCCTCACCAGCAATGTGTACAGTGAAAATATCTCCAAGTTTCTTTTGCTGATCCAGTAAGAATTTGAAAGCATTTTTTCTAAAAATCAAAGCCTTTCCAAGGTAAGGAATCCAGCCGTTTATTAGCGGGGGCTCTCCAGTCTTCCTGTTAAAAAACAGAAAAAGAAAAAATAAAAGCAGGAATTAGCTTTGGCATGACAGCAACTCATCCTGCTATCTGTTTATGTATTGCACTACCTACACGTATAATGCTTGCAGTGTATAATATCATGTGCAGAAAGTTCTTCAGCTACGATGGCAGGTTAAATCTAATCACACCTCCGAGCACGGCAGGCTCTGGGTGGTGATTAGGAAAAATAAGCGAGAGAAATTGAGATGCATTTGACCACAGGTCGCCCAGTTATTACCATCGAGTTACGAACACACACACACACAGAAAAAAAAAAGACATGGGGTAGAAAATCTCCCGGCAAAGTCTCCTCTCACTTGCAATATTTGGTGTGTCAGAGGAAGATGTATTGGAAGGCAATTATGACAGATTTAGGTAAATAGGACGCTGACATACCACACAAACCAACTAGCCCCACGGAGAATGTGTTAAGAATTTCAGTTTTCCAGCACACGGAGCACCTACCGTTCTCACTAAATAGCTTTAAAATATCAAATAGTAATAGAGGCCGAATATTTACCATCACAAATCCGTATATTTATAGTGTCCTAAGCTGGGAACGCATGGCAACAGTTTAAGATGAAATTCGAGACACTGGTATTTGCATCCCAGACTAAAAAAGCAGCCATGGTGTGTCAGTTATGTTTATGGAAGACTGTAAAACACCTTTTAAGAAACGAATAAGTTACATTCTTCTTTAAAAGGGAAAAAAAAGAGGTTTCCACACTGTCCTATTCCTGACTGCAAGTAAATGTCTTTCCTTCGTGCTGGTCTTTAGTTGCTCGAATCTGATTTACAACAAAGAAACATAAAGCATGCTTGCTCTGGGAAGGATTAAAACAAATATTCACCAACAACTCCTCTGCTACATCCCATCTGCGAAGGTGACTTATACTACATGCAGAACAACTCATTCTGATTAAATGCAAGGTATTTACTAGCTCGGATCTAATCAAAGATCAAGGGATCACAAGCTTTACTACTATCATACACAGCATGGATTTTTATGTAGCTGGATTAACCCTGTCATCGTCCCATTCCCCCTTGAACTGCTGCCACTGAAATGAAAAAAGCGAAGGTAAACCTGCTGTCCTGCATCTACAGTTCTTATTTTCCTAACGAAAACTTCCTGAGTGGGAAATCACAAGCCAGAGTTTTGCTCTCTTTAGAAAGTTGCTGCAAATTCAATTTACCGAGAAAGAGATGCAGCCAAAACAAGCTGCAGATCTCGATCTCTTTCCATTTCACCGACTGCTGATTCCGAACGTTAAGTTTTCAAGAACATCCTTTTGTCCTCTGGAAACCCAGGAACCCTCCCGGCCCAAGCCCGACAGATCATACGTGTGCCACAGCTTTTTCATTTCTTTGGGGGTTTGTTCGTCTGTTTTCTGGTGGTTTGGGGTTTTTTTCCATCGTGGGGAAGGTGGAACCCCTCTTTTTAAGGTGCCTCCCATAAACCCCGGCGTTATCCATCCTCCAGCAGTCAAATAACAACAGCATTTCCTCAAGTGGTCCAGAAAACTTTGTGACGGTTAATTCTGTATTAAGTGAATAGAGGAAAAGAACTAATCTGAGATTACACCAGAGGGATCACCAGCCCTGGGAGCATAACAACCCACTCGATACCCTCAATTATCCCCTCCAAGCCCGTAAAGAATCTGGATGATTTACCCATTCCCCCCACCCCCAACTATTAAGTCCCGAGCATGGCCTTTCACTTCCTGGGCTGGACACGACGCCCCGTAAGTAGCATCCTGACAAATATTTAGACAGGCTTTTTGTCATCTTCTAATTGACTGCGTCTCATTTCACCCTCCATGTCCTGTCATTCGGTCAGAAGCTGTATTCTTCACGAGCTCTCCGCCGGGTGAAAAAAGAAGGCAGCTCAGAAATCCAGGGGAAAATTAACTTAATGCTCCAAGTCTGCGGGATGACATCGGGGAGACATTTTGCTACGGCCAAGACGGGAGGGTCATCGTTCGCTTCAGACGTGTTTAGCTCAGCAGCAATAAGCTTAACACTGTTAAACACCGTGTCAAAGCTACGCGGCTTTCGGGGGAAAATATAACACCAGCTCAACTTACGACCCGCAGCAGACTGATAACAGAGATGTGTCTTCATTTCTAGCTTTCCTTCTCTTTGGAAGATGGAGGTCATCTCCATGACTTATCTCTCCTAGGTCTGCTCAGAGGCAGTGAAGGAAAGAGCGACGCGGGTATTTTAGTGCCTCCCCAAATACAACGCTTCGCTGCACCAACTTTTAAGCAGCTGACGCCGGCTTCCTGAAGGACTTTAACCAACATCACCGGCTACCTCCAGAAGTTCTCATCGGCTTCAGATGCCTCAAGTGAACCATTAACAAAGCCCATGGGAACTTTTACTGGTTAATTAATTTGTTTAGGAACTTTGACTCTGGACTCACACTTCACAGACGCTGTAAAATTTGATAATTAGGCAAAACGTGACAAATGTTAAAGTTACATTTTTCTCTCGGTATATTTTGTTGTACCAAATGTCCAACGCAGCTCAGACGTGGGAAAGAGCGATATGAAGCGTTCTGATGGCAATTTAAGATGGCAACTTTTTTTAACTGAAGCATTCAGAACGTCTTACCAGGTTACGTTTTATTCAGACTTGGTTTAATTGCTTACATTCTGATTCACTTAACATACCTCATAATATTCCCGGGCCTTTTTGCTCCACCTTCCTATGTTTTTCAGATTGGTCTGGTTTTGCTTCGACAGAGGAGTCTCTTTACTCATCTGAGAAGCCTCTGTGAAGTCAGTAAGACTCAGCAGACAAATTTCTCACATATCTGAGTGAATTTTACAAATAAAGCATCAGCAGCGTGTCCAACGCAATCCATAAGTAGATGGATCGGTTGCAAAGTGGAGCAACGCAGTTGTATCATCCATCATTGTTAAATGGATAATTCCAAATGGCATTATGCAAAAATCAGCTGGCTACAAATACAGCCCAGAAATAGCATGAACAGATTTTGATAACTGCAATTTTTCTTCGCTTTTCACAGCGAAAAGCTACTCCCTTGTTAGCAAGTAATGAAGTTGCAATGTCTACTCCATCACAGGAGCAAAGCAAAAAGTGGAGCAAAGCAAAAGGTGGACTTTGTCCACCGTTCCCTGAAAGTGAGATTTTTCATCTGGCCCAAAACACAGAAGTCACTGACTCCAGTGTGATTATTTAGCTACCAAGGCAAGGCAGCGTCAAAAAAAAATGTGGAAGTTGTACCTATGTCTCTCTCACACTGAGCAGCAGTGACACCATAAAGCAGGAGAAAACTCGGCTGCGACATAAATTAAGTGAAAAATACATTAAACAAAATTAATGTTTTAAAAATTCAAGGTCTCTAAAAATTATGTTTCCAGTTCTGGTTCAATCTCAACTCCCCAGATAAGGTGATTTGTTAAGCTTGCCGAACATGAACTTTTTTTTTTTTTTAAATTATAAAGAAAATACCCTAAAGATTCACAAGTGAACAGACTTTGCCAACGTTATCTCTCGTAGAAATATTATTGCTTTGTAAATGCTCACAAGAGCTGTTCTTTTGCTGTTACACCATTTTAACATCCCTGGGCTTCGGCTCAGTGTGAGAGGAGAATCCTTCTCATTTCCCTGGTTATTTGTATTCCGAAGGAGCAGATGCCTTCCAAATTATGCAAAAATCCACAGCGCATCTCGTACTCCAGCAGATGAACAGGTTAATTTTTCTCTTTGCACATAATAAATCATAAGTGCTTTAACACCCATAGTCGCATTTCATGAACATAAACCTTCTGTTTAATAATGTCTGTTTACAACTAGAATCAGACATCCCGTAATCTCTTGCCTGGGATAAACATTAATCCAGATCTGTCTAGAAAAATTATACAATTCATTACCATAAGTAATCTCTATTGTGCCCTGTGCTTAACCTTCATCTTTTTTTCCCTGTCCTATAATCTTGCAAATCCACTGCTGGTGTATGATTGGCATCTGGCGTCAGCGCAGCCCCCGCCGCACCGAGCAGAGCTGAGACAGCCCCGCAAGACCCCGTCCCTCTGCGGGTGCTTCCCGGCAACTTTCACCAAAAAAACCCCCGCCAGCCGCCGAGAAAAAGCTCTGGTGACATCGTTTGCAGCAGAGGGGTCACTTTCACCTTCAAAACCGTCCCCGAAAATGAAAGGTATCGCCTGATTTTCCCACAGCTTCTCCAGTGACACCATCACGTACCAGGTCCGAGCTGGAACGCCCCGTGCCGGGGGACTTTAAGGGATGGAAATGGATGGGTACAGAAGTAGAACAAAAGCTATTATGAACATGTCAAAGCAGTTTGAGATTATTCACAGGCTCGATCACAATATTTAAGCAACAAGACATGACAGACAGTGTCTTTCCAAGGGCTTATGAACACTCTAACTGTGAGGAAAAGAATGAGGCCAAAGGCTTCAACCCCAAGAAAGGTAATCCCCAGAAATGTGGTGTCTGGAGTGTCTCCTTGCATTATGAGAGAGAGAACATGGGAAACTTAGGACAGGAGAAAGGCAGTGAGTCTAGCTTTTTTTTTTTTTTTTCCCCAGCAGTTCCAGTTCTCCCCCCAGACCTGCTCATAACATTAGGTGGTTTGTATCTATGAGGACGGGGAAAAAAATATTATCTTCTAAATATCTGTCCACGGTGGGGTTTTTTGATACTTATAAAACGATGCACGCCTTAAATAGCCCGTCTAAGCCGATCTGCCTCCGTGACCTCCTGCAACCTGGAAAATTTAATACACACGGTGTGACAACGCATTCCCTGCAGAACGAGCTCCAGCAATATTCTCTCTTCGACCTCGGAACGCGCAGCTCCAGCACCTCCCGCGGGGGTCAGAGGCCCAGCCCCTGCTCCTACCTGAGCCCTGTTGGGAGGATAACGAGGAGCAAAGGGATGCAGCGGGCCACGGCTCGCCAGAGAGATGCAGACACGCATCGACTCGGCGAAGAAGAAACAAGAGCCCTGGGATGGAAAAAAACCTGACGCTGCCTCCACCGGTACTTCTGCCTGGGTGAAGCGATGTCACGCCGCGGTACCGAAAACCTCCCCTCGTAAAAGACAAGGAGAAAAGACCCAGGAAAAAGTAGCAAATACACTTTTGAGCACACCGAGGAGAGAGAGTTTATCTGCGCTCCCAAAAAGAGCAGTACAGCAAAGACAGACTCTAGTGGTAACGGGAGACAAACTGGGAGAGATGCTGATGAAAACAAACCAACCAACCAATCAACCGCTGATTTTTTACAGTGGTTTTTTTTTTTCTTCCTCTTCCGCAGAAAAACGCAATCCTTTTGTCAAAAGTTTTTCATGTCAAGAACTTCTGGGTTTTTAATAAAAATACCTTTTTTTTTTTTTTTTTTTAATGTTCTGTAAAAGCACACAAGCTTTTTGTTGCTAAGATCTCTAACTTGTGTTGTAAACCAGTCACCACAGAGGCCTCTTTTTTTTTTCTGTCTTCCAGTAATTTCATTTGGGTGACTCCCAAATATCCGAAAAATACCAATGCTCAGCAAGTCAGTAGCTACGAAATGTCGCTCTCTAGCAAATCTTATTCCTTTGCCTTTTTTTAGGCCAAATTATCTCTGCACTTGTAGGTTGATATTGTACACACCAGCTCTCCAAACTCGTGTGTTGAAGGACATATCCATAAATCCAGCTACTGCTTGCAATGACTGGTTGGGGCATTGCCTAAAAAGTCAAAAGGCAAGTAAACACCATTGGGGGGGAAAAGTAATCTGAACAGTTTTAGATTAGAAACCCACTGAAAACACCCTTTTTTTGGCTGAGGTTTTATCAGAGGCTGAAAATTCCCAGAAAGGTCCTACACAAAATGAAATGCAAAGTTTCGCAAGGGCAAGGACTGAGGCTGCACATTAATTGACTTTACCTAAGAGAACCCAACGATTCTTGCCTAATACCCATCTCTTTCATTTCTACACTGCCTCCTGCAACACATGTTAAAACTGTATGCAGTAAGTAGCTCATAGTAGGAAATCATATTGACTGTCTGGCCTAGAACTGACAAGTGAAGTGTGGATAAGGCTGTCAGCACTCCCCCCAGAAATACATTCAAACAGGCAGAAATCTTTCCTTACGTAATAAAGAGCAAACAAATAAATTCAGGAAACCTCAGGAAGAGTGGTGGGACGTTGTTCCTGTTTAAAAAACCCTGGTAACGCGGAAAGAGAGGAGAACGTCAGATGGAAATGTGACTGTGAGGAACGAAGGATGAGTGTTTCAAAAGCCATAACGTTTCTAAGCTGTATGGTGCATCAGTGGGGCTCCTTCCTTTGCAAACTGTTACTCGTACTTGCTTCCCCGATACCTGGTTTCCCTCTCCTTCCAGTGCTATCAGCCTCCTGCACACATTAAGAGAAACAGTCCTATACCTGGAGTCTCCATCACACATCCATTCCGTCCTGCATCAGCTCCTTCTGCCACCGGCCTGGATTAACCTCTCCCTTTCTCCACCTGAACTGAGTTTACTCCTCTCAGCACAGGCTATCAGGTGCTTTATTTCAGCAGAAACACGCTGCAGTCTGTGCTCCCTGTCTTCTGCCCTCACTTGCTGCAACGAGTCTCCTCTTTCTTCTTCCTAGACATGCTTCTCTGCTCTTTCCTCACATCCCTCCTCTTCTTCCAAAACCTCCCCACTCTGTTTCCCATTTCACTTGTACCCTTTCCCTCCTCCTCCTCTTTCCCTGAGCTCTGCCCCTGCCCGCACGCAGCTCTTCTTCAAGCCAGACTTTCTCATAGTTTGCAATGGGGTAAGTCCTGTCTCGCCTTAACAAGATGCTGCAGTTGTCATAGAATCCCAGACTGGTTTGGGTGGGAAGGGACCTTCCAAGCTCATCCAGTCCAACCACCATGCAGGGACATCCCCAACCAAAGCAGCGTGCTCAGAGCCCCGGCCAACCTCCCCTGCAATGGTGCCAGGGATGGGACAGCCACCACCTCTCTGGGCAGCCTGGGCCAGGCTCTCACCACCCTCAGTGTGAACAATTTCTTCCTTGTATCTAGTCTGATATTACCATAATCATTCGTCTGTGCTACTGTTGTGCAACTGCCAAATTAAGAACTCTCTAATAATTCAGATTTATTACCTGCGGTTCCTCTTGACCAAACAGGAAAGATTCTCTATGCAAGTAATTGGGTTTGAAGTCTAACTGATCTGTATTTATTTTTCTTTAATTACACATGGAATGTTTAGATGTTCTATCTACTCTATTCTACTTTAGTCTGGTCTATACTACTTCAAACATCTACTCTCATAGTGGTGGGTTATTGTTTTATAAGAGCTCACACCCTTCTCAGAATAATGAGACATGTTCTCCTTGAAGCTCTCATTGCTATGTGCTCTTTTTTGAATCAATAACTTTGATACATATTGATTTGCATACTTTTATGCCGTATGAGTGATCTACATTATTTTTACTTCAAATACCTGTTTTCACGAGCATAATGAGAGGGATGTGCAGTGTTATACAAACACACGTGTAACTCCAGTGTGCTGTACTGCACTCTGGGATCAGAATGTGTTCTACAAACAGCCTGTCAGTGGTAGTGACCTGTTCCCTTCAGCTTCCACGGGAGAAAAATGACGTTCCCTTTGAGAGATAATAGACTCAGCTTCCCATAAATATATGTTCCAAGGACTTTCCAGAAATTGCTTAACTGAATCTTTTCTACGCTGTTCTGACGTATGGAAAATCCACTTTTGCATGCTCCCGGTTGGAGAGGCAGGCGATGGTGCTGCCAGGATTTGTGTCGGCTGGTGCCACCCACCACCCGGCCTTGTCTCTGAGCCCGTGCCCCAGACAGCTCCTGGAACTGCCCGGGGGTGTCTCAGAGGTGGAATCTTTGTGAAACCAGGATTCCCCTGGAGAAGCACACAGTGATTCTGGGCCAGTTCCTTAAAGAAGTGAGGAGAGGGCAGGTTCTGCTCGGCCCCGGGCAGCTGGTCTGGGGGCTGCGCATCCCCTCTCTGTGCCCACTCCCCGGGGGTGGCTGGAGCAGGAGCTTTTGCTCTTCCTCCAGCCCCTGCGAACACACCGGCGCTGACGGCAAATGGAACCCGGGGCTGGGAGAGAGGGAGCAGGGATCAGCAGGGAGGTGCTCGCTGAATTCAAACCAGCTCTTCACTGAATGCCTCATTTCCTCCGAATTCACCAAAGGCACGGTGTAAGGCTGTGCACAATCAGCTCTTTCGGCTGCAGTATTTATTATTCATCACCTCTCTGGGGGACTGAAGATGCTAAATGTGTCAGGCTGGCGCTTTGTAGGACACAAGAAGCATTTTGTCATTGAAGATATTCTCGCTCCTTCCCTTGGAGGTGATCACGGTCAGAGGAAAGCTCCCAGTCACAGGAGCGCCTGTAACCAGGATTATCTCGGGTAACACAGGACGCATCTCTACAAACACATCCTCTGCAGAAATGAATTCCACTCCTGATTCCACCTTCGAAAGAACAAAACTGGCCAGACAGACTCACACCTCCAAATCTTCCTTGCAAGGCCCTTGTCACCCTTCTCTGCCATACCCCCATCCCCCACTCTGTGTACATGCCCAGAGCCCTGCACCACGGGACAGTGCACAGCGTGCCAGCGCCGGCTGGTCACGGGTGGGCAGTGCCACACCGTCCCCTTCCAAATGTGACAGGGTCTCCAGGCGGTGCAAGAGCCCCCATGCTCGTCTGCACCTTGCTTGATGGGAGTCCAGCTGCTATCCCAGCAGAACTTACTCTATGGAGCAAATTCTGTACCCAGGGCCCGACTGGGACAATTTCAGGTCCTTTCAGCATCCTGCAGCGTTGGGCCAAGAGGATGTCTATTGCCTGGGGTTTGTTGTTTCTTTCCAGATCAATGGAAATCACAAAACCTGATGCTTCCCCATAGAAAAGTCATCAGAGGTGATGTGCATAACTACCTGGTGGCACTCCTGGTGCTTGTACCACCAGTGCTACTAAAAGCAGTAACTGATGGAGGTATTCTGAAATAAATGGATTAATATTGCAGTTTGGTAACAGTCAATGTGCCTCCTGGAGAGAGAGAAGTCCTTTTTTGCCAAAGGTAACTGAAGTTCTATGAGGAGAAAAGTGACTAAGTGTGATCTACTCGATCTTGGATTTTCAAAATCCGGTTACTGAGGCTGGAGTTTGATGATGGTGACTAAGTGGCTCTGAAGCTCTTCTAGCCCATGGTGGGAACTGGGCAGGAGACTGGCTTGTCTGGGAGTAGCAGAAGCCAAAAAGTGGCTTAAACCAGACCTTTGGTACAACATTTTGGAGCGGTGCCAGTGAACCACAGCAGGACAGCAAAATTATTTTGAAGAAATGTTGCTTCTACCCAGGACCCTGATTGTTTCTGATCGTTGTCTGCTCAGGATGAGGGTCTGGGGCACTGGCATCACTGCCTCCCCTTGTCTCACACCACAGTTGCTTTGAGCTCCCTCCTGCAACATACTCTCCCCACCTCTTAAAGACTTCTCCAGCAGTGACATCTGGCCACTGTTAGACCTTTTTATCACATGAATTTGTTCATCTCCAATTTTTGTACTCTGGCATCTAGAGCAGCATATGGCAGTGAATTCCCACCCCACCCAGGGACTGTGTGATGAGCAGACTGCCTCGTGCTGCCTTTCAGCTTAGGCCAGTGAGAAATGCTCAGTGAATGTTCCCCGTGTACCCTGTGTTCATCACCTTGTGTTCATCACCCTGTGTTCATCACCTGGCATTTGCTGATGGCCAACCACACCCCAGGCAGGCAGCTCTGGCAACAGGACTGCAACTGTGTCCTAGAATCATAGAAGCATTTGGGTTGGAAGAGACCTTTCAGATTATTGAGCCCAACCATTGCCGCAGCACTGCCAGGGCACCACTAACCCACGTCCCTCAACACCACAGCTCCACAGCTTGGAAACCCCTCCAGGGATCATGGGGACTCCACCACTGCCCTGGGCGGCCTGGCACAGCCCTGGACAACCCTCAAGGGGAAGAAATTGTTACTCAGTCCCAACCTAAACCTCCCCT
>WUAM01000431.1:77803796-77819685 GCA_024336885.1 Actenoides hombroni | reverse complement strand
GGAGAGATTCCCAGCCCAGCTGGACACTGCGCTGCTGGGCCCCCTGCTCTGGGTGCCCCTGCTGGATGGAGCAGGGGGGGTGGCACCAGGTCATCTCCAGAGGGCCCTGCCAACCCCACCCTGCTGGGATTCTGTTACCTGAGAGAACGCACCATCTTGCTTAATACAACAGAGGTTTCCAGAGCTTGAGTCCCTGAGACCAGAAAGGCCAAAGCTCATTACAGCAGTCGTGCAGCTCCTGGATGGAGCCTGAGCTCCGAGTGTGCCGAGGGAACTGCGATGCAGCCTCACCAGGGGGTTACCAAAGCACAGAATCACAGAAATACTGTCACCAAAGCTCTGCTGATGCTATGTAAGAGAAAAGAGAATGTTCCAGCAGACTCCAGCTTCCCAAGACTCATTTGTCTGACTGCTGAAACTGGTGAAATCCCCAGATGAACCAGTCTACCCAAGGCAAAGCACCGAGAGCCATCCTTCAGGGCATCCCTGGGGGGAGAACAGGCAGATTCTCTAATTCCATTAGTACAGGAATTGAGGGAAGTCTATAACCTGAGGTGTTTTAGCAGGTGAGAGAAGCTTGATACAAACCTGTTTTAAATGTAAAAAGATTAAATTCCTACTATGTGCAATTAGAGGGAGAGGAATAACTTTATCTCACGGGGAAAATTACCTCCCTGTTCCAGGTAATACCAGGAACAGACTGATAATTAGATGCCTCAGGAAGGAGCATCACCCTCCCTGCTCAGAGAGAGCTCTGAAATCTGAATCTTCCCAGAGAATTCCCTTCGTGCTAACAGGGATTGGTGAAGTGAGTCTCTGAATGACTTTGTTCGCTGGTTTGTGCCACCCCCTCTCTCCCTGGGCTCTCGGGGGTGTGCAGCTTGCTGTTGTTTAGGATGTCTGGACGGCCAGAAGCCCTCTCTGAGAGCTGGCAGTGAAGTTTCTCTGCAAGGATGGGCACTGGCAAGGGAGCGAATCTCGTCTCTGGGAGCTCATGTTACGTTTTCCCCAGCAAGGAACTTGCTGTAACGTAACGTAACACAGCAATACCCACAGATTCCTATCACTTTTGCTGCTCAAATCTCTAAGCCTGTTACAAAAGGGAGGCAGGAAGCAGTAAGAAGATCCGGTTCGTAGAAATACAGGATCCCTGCTTTCATAAGAGGTCATGCTACTCCTGCCAGCTCCTAGAACACAGCATCCTCCAACAGCAATGGACAGATAAATGTGATAAGGATGGAAGTGTTATCAGTTGGAATAAGATGGAAACAACCCTTTGAATCCTTTCAGTCAGTGACTTATCTCCTGAGAGAGCCAGACGAGATCCTGCATGACACAAGTGATGGTGAGGTCCTTGGTGATTTGGGTTGAGGCTGCAAGATAGCTCTCACAAGCACCTGAGCAACTCATCCTGGGTCCTGAAAAACTGGTCAGCACTAAATTATCCTGACTTCTATTTTGCCATGGAATTGGCTTCATCTGTGTCTGCTCTTCATAGAGATTTCAGTAGCTGGATGGCTTTCCTCCAAGTATTTCAAAGCTTCTCACTCCAAGTTCAGCCTTTCCAGCTACCCACATCCCAACAAGAGTTGTACACACAACATTTTACTCCGTTACAACACCCAACACACTCGGGAGTTAAAGCATCGCTCGCAGGAGGATGGAAATATCAGCAACTTGAGCACATGAAAGACAGGAGATCTTTACAGCTAGGAAGACTAGGGTCGGTATACGGCATTGCAGGAGCAGCTACTGTACTGCACATACAATAAAGGGCTTCTAGACTTCATACCAAGTCAGTCCTTAAAGACATCTCGGGGCACAGTTCAGAGGCACCACAGCTACAGTCCAGGATTCTTTTCTACACACTGAGTGCATCCTTTTGACCTCCCACACCTCGTGCATTATTTCCTCCTTCTGAGCCACCTCTTCTCACAAGCCCAACTTGTTCTAGAAGTTGGACAAAACACAGGCCTGAATTAAGAAGTAAAGAGTCTTCTCATTGCCATCAAATGCGCGAGTGGAGAATGGTCACCAGTGTTCAGCGCAGAGACTGTTAGCAAAGCAACTGTGCCAAATATTAAGCTAAACAGAGATATTTTATTTTTCTGGGCGCAATAAGCAGGCATCAAAAGATCTGCCCACCCATCCCATGTACTGTATATCAGCTGATGTTGCTTCGATGAAAAGCTCAATTACAGGAGAGGAGGTTTTTTGGCAGCCAATCTGAGCATGATGACCTATTCCATTCCTACTCCTCTCATTCCTGAAACACGTGCCAACAACATGGAGCATGAGAACCCAAGCAATAAAATACTGCACAGTACACAAAAACCTGTCATCCTTTATGTGGGGAGCGACCTTTGGAGATCATATAGTCCTGCTCGAGCAGGGTCATGTACAGCTGGCTGTCCAGAACCATATATTGATAGATGGGAAGACTCCATAACCTGTCTGAGCAACCTGATGTTTGACAGCAACATTTGACCACCCTTGCAGTAAAGAAAGTGTTTTCTTGTGTTTGGATGTAAGGAATAACAGAGAACAGACCCCACGTGACAAATATTAACCATGCCACTCCACCCGCCACTGAAAGATGTTCTGAAACCTGGATGTTGAAGAAGAGTAAGACCCTTAGAAGATTTGAAGGGACAGATCTAAGTGACCTTTGTGCAAACAGACAAGGGACATTGCCAGCGAAACCTCTCTCCTGTTTCCCCACAACCTTCCCCTCTCCCTCCTGCCACCCCTCCCGGGTTCCTGCACTCCCTGTGTTTTCCCAGCTGGTCAGGGTTCCTCACCCCCCTCTCTCCCTCTTGCCCCAAGAATCAGGAAACTCCACAACACACGATGCAGCCCTAAGGCCAAATGCGTTCCGCTTTATCTGCGTGACGCTTCCGAAGCAAGGCAGCCACTAGCTGCTCAGACAAAACCAGTTACAACACAAACATTTAACAGATTTGTCTCCTTAAAATTGAAATGAATGACATTCCTCCAGTAAATATGCAGAATATTTTAATTGAGTTTGCATTTGCTCTTCTGTTCGCCGAGATCTCTTCGGACCGAGCGACAAAACAAATCTGGCTCCAGGACTGCTCGAGCTGCAAATTAAATCTCATTTCTCGGTGAAAAAAAAAAACAACAAAACAACTCAGCCCCCTGATTTCTTACTACGGCGAAGACGAATCTTTTGGTGGTTCTTTTGCACTCGTGACTCTCAGTACTGTCACAAAAACATTTTAGCTGTCTTCCTCAAACATTAGCACAGGCTAACGGTTGCTAAATTCATCCTTTCCGGTATTTGCTTTGTAAGAACACGACCACGGGCGGCACAATTGCACTTGCGCGGACGTCAAATTTTTGTGATAAATCAACGGGGCAGCAGATACATATTTTATGAAGCTAATGGTCTGTCAAGATATTAACAATGTTGATTCCTGAAGAGAAGTCTAGAATTTAAAAGACAAAACTGGGTTTATCGGATAGGACAGATTGCTGCTTGTCTGACCGACTTAGCCTGCGTGACAGAGCTATGAGCTGCCTTTGGGTTCACAAGTCCTTCAAACCCGAAGATTCATGGTAATAGAAAGCTTTTCAGCAGAAAGCACCCAACAATCAGAGTTAAAGTTTTATTTATTGGCTCTGACCATCTACTTCTGTTATCAACCATAAGGGCCCATACACTTCATCAACTCCCAACAATAGCCGCAAGCTTGGACAATCTGTCTTGTGTCTTCATCGGGTAAAACTTCAATGGAGCAGCATCGATTAAAGAACAGCCCACGCATAAAATGGAAACTCATTAAAATAAACTTTTTCAAAGGGGGAAGAAACTTCAGTTCCAATTGAATTGAACTGTTTTTATTTCGGAGATGAAAGCTCCATTACCCAGCTATACATTCATGTGCTCTTGGCTTAAGTGTTTTTTATTTGACTTAAACTTTTGGTTTCTTCCCATGTCTTTTTGGAGGCTTGAGAAACATAATAGGAATTCAGAGCTTATTGAGCTTGATTGGAACACAGTATCTGTGAACCTCATCATAATACCTCCTGGACCTTTATGTTTATCGTCTCGCTGTGGCCTCTTTTGTGTGTTTTCCTGGCCTTTCCTCCACGAACAATCGTCGCCTTTCACACGTATTTGCCGAGGCGTTTTTAACGCCTTAAACATTTTTAAATGAGCTGCCACAAAATAATGAAGAAATAAAACTAACGCAGGTGTAGGCGCTGACATTAGGGACGGAAGACTGCGTAAGCTGCTGATGTCAAGACAGCTCTTCTAAAGCGTTCGTATGAAAACTGACTTGCAGCTTACTGCCTGAAAATCTCACCTTGAACTTATTATGAGGGCAATAATAACATGAAAAAATACAGATGGTAACCTGTGCTAGCTGGAAACCACGGTTTAAACAGCGCGAGCTTAATACACGGTAGATTACTCATTTATATCAAAGCTAAGTAATAATATCCCAAATGCTTTGATTTTAGATGACTGAACACTAAATGAAATGAACTATATTCTCAGTTACTTACATATACTGAACGTCAGGAGAAATTTGTTTAACACTGCCAAGCTCCACAGAAATATTCCCTGACTGTGCCGCAAAAAATGAGCCCGCAAATGCTTTCCAAAATTTCACCACACTAGGTGCTTTTGTCTTCGTATATACTTCCGAGGAGCATAAAGTAACTCGACTCTATTCAAAATACATGCAAATATTCCTTAAAGCTTTCTCCTTAAACAATAGCACACAGCTTGCATAAATATTAACATACAGAAGATGAATCTGTGCTTGCGTTTCAATTTCACCAGCAACATTTCTTGAGTTTGGGGTGAAATAAAATCAAATCACCTTTGATTTCAGCTAGCCACAGATGCAAACAAGAGGACTCAGTTCCTCCAGTTTACATATGGCCGCACAAAGGCTGAGAAAACACAAAGGTCTATTAACCATCATCTCCCTAGAACACACAGACAAAAAATGTACTTCATGCTGCACATCATTTAAAAACAAACAAAGTGTGGGAATCAGACAGATTTCAGACCTGCATTATTCTAAATTTTTGCATAAAGCCTCACTGTTGATTATAAATTAGTTTTTTCTTATCAATGTGTTCATTCTCACACATTTAATTCCTGAGGCTGATAGACATTAGTCTAACACTTAGACAAGACGAGGAGAGTCTGAACGCTCAAGAGAAAGCCGCGCAGAGCTGGGAGGCTGGGACTCCCAAATCTGATCACAGTCCTACCATTTCTAGACTGCGGTCGTCCTTGGGACATCAAATGATGGCTCAGTTCACAGTCTAGCAAAGCAAACCCCAAGTAGCTTTCGTGCTGGTACCACATTTAACACGGGTGAAGATACACCCAGGCTATCCCCAGGTCCACGTGCTGACCGCTCTGCTGCCACAGCTTCCCCACCTTTCATTGCTCTCCCTCCAGCTAGATGGAAAGTGGCACAGTTATGGCAGCCTGCGCTTTGTTTGCTTCACAGAGATATCAAATACACCAGAAAGTCCTTTTTTTTTTTTTTCTTCCCCTTCTCTGCCTCAGTTTCACCACCTGTAAGTTTATCCTGCTCCATGGAGACCCTGCACTAATCGCTCATCCCTTGTCCTTCATCTAGCCAAAGCTTTATGGAAAGATCAGCTTTCAAAACCATCTCTTTCGAGGGATTCTGTCGCCGTTTTCCACTCTAAAAGCATTTGTAAACCCTGCAAAATGTCACAGCACTCTTATTTAAAATCCCAATCTAAAAAAGTAATTGCACATTGTTCAGGGCACCAGAATCTGCAGACTGGGTTTAGTGCACAGAGAGTCACCCTTGAGTAAGGTGGGAGTTTGGGCACATAAAAACCGTGGGATCAGCAGGAGTTTGGGCACACAAGAAATGGGGGATCAAGTACAGATACCTTAGGGGGCTTTGCTACTTCACATTTTTCATGCAAAGGTCAAAAGGCAATTTAGGACCAAAAAAAAAAAAAAAAAAAAAGGTGTACATCAAATAGAGAACTGTGTAATTGGCATAAAAATCAATGATAAAATAGGTAAATTAAATGCACGTGAAAACCACAGCGTTGTTGCCAGCGTGATGAATATTTCCCACACCGTTTCTTGATGGACTTTGCAGTTCCAACACACTTATGTCAGAAGTTAAACACACAAACCGAAGCAAACGTCTATAAAACTGAGCGATGCTCCTGCACTCCTATTCCTGGAGTTTATGTCCAGTATAACTCACAGGGATTGCTTCTGCCTGTCAGCCACTCCCAAGCCGACTGGGGAGCCTTTAAGAATACAGCCAAAGAAGAACCAAGACAGAGAATTCTCGCTTCGCTGGCCGTTGCATTATTTTACTGGTTGCAGTCTGTTTGCAGTTGACCAAGATACTACCAGATACGGTCCTATTTGGGTTCAAAAGTGCCTTTTACTGCCCAAACCTGAGTGCTGGAGTTGAAAAACTACAGTAAGCTATTTGATATAGTCAGGACTAGAGCCTGTTCTTTCTTTCCTCTTCTCACCAAATATCAACCGGCGCTTAACACGCGCACAAAATATTCTGAAAACTTTGCTTATGCTACTACTGTAACTGCTGGCACTGAGCTTTATCCCAATTAGACCTTACAGAAATGTACTGTCCTATTATCTGAGTGTGTTTTTGGAAATGGCAATCACAGAAATATTCTACCACGAACAAGTGTTTCTAAGTGCTAATTATTCATGGTATCACTTGCTGATTGGTGCCTGCGGCCATGAAAATTTATTTCTAGGCTGTATTTACAGTAAAAGCAAAAGTGCTTAGTGGCAAGTGGCTTAATCAAATTTAAGAACAGCAGACAGATAACATAGGAGAATTTTTTTTTCTTTCCTTTTTTTTTTTGGTTTTTTTTTTTTTTGCTTTAATCCTCTCATTTGGTTTTGAAACATAAGGCCCTGTTCACTTCATTTAAGTCTCACAATGACTGGAAGCCTGATCAATCTGTCTTGTGTCTTCTTAGGGTGAAGCTGCAATTGAGTGGAAGCAACAGATGAACAAAGCCCACATTCAAATCTGCAGCTCATTAAAATAACGTTAAAATAGGGTAAAATCGCAATTGTAAGTGAATTGTAGTTGGCTTCTTTCAGCTACATACATTTGATTAATAAACCATACATTCATTAGCCATGAACCGCTGGTCTCTAAAGTAAATTGAAATGAATGACCCTGCTTTTTTGATCTTCAGACAGTTTTGAAAACATTTATGAAATAAAGCTTAAAAAAAATAGGTCAAGGGCTGCTTCCTACAAGGCAGAGAGCTAATGGGGTACGATCCGTCAAACCCCATAATCAATTCACATTCTGATACAGAAACTTCCAAAGCTGCAAGTTTACAAGAGACATATTGTAAAACAGCTTTTACAGAGGGGAAAAAAAAGAAGTATTGTTAATTTGCTTTAAACTCACAAGCAGTCCAACACTTCCCAGAACATATTTGGAAAAAAAATACTGTAAGAAGGCAACCTTAATTAAGGTTACAGCAACTCCAACAAGAGTGAGAGAACACAGGGCTGTAAGAAACCCCCCCAAGCTATGAAGTTGAGTAGCCTGCAGGGATCCATCCCAGACCATCCTGTTCAGAAACCTAAACAAGGCTGTTTCTGCCTTAAAACACGGATAGAAGTTAACCTTGTATTTTTATATTGACTTTCCCTCAAGATCATTGCTGGTGTTAACCAGAGCTGCTGAGATAGGAGGTTGCTGCTGGCAGACAGGAGGTTGCAGCCTTTCTGCCACCATCAGCAAAGCCTCAGGCCCTGTAATGACCCCTCACAGAGAGATGGAGGGGACCACAGGCACCAGTACTTCACACTGGGACAATCCACATCCCTCCCACCTTTCAGCTTTGATTCTTAACCTTGAAAAAACACACAGCATCGCTGCAATTAAATGGGCAACTCACTGCAACGGGGTTGGAAATACAGTAGAATAAAGTGCCTACAACCTCAAGCTGACCCTCTACGACCAGAGATTTCTTCTTGTGCCAGTCGGAATGAAAGCAAAGACACAGCCCCTACTAGCTGGATGAAACTGTGAGGCCAAGGTCTCCCCGCAGCAGAGATGCTCTTGAGGTGGAATGGGACCGGTAGGCTTCTCCTGTTTCGGCCACCCTGATTTATTTCCCAGAAGAGCTCTTCTCTCTGCTTTCCACAGAGAAGATAACTAAACGAAGAGTAAAGCTTTGTCCCACAAACAGAAACCATTGCGGGAGGACAAAAAGAATTACCAGGAATTGCTCCTAAAGAACATCAGTTTATCCTAGGGACATTTCAGTACTCCTGGGAATTAATCAGTGGTTTCCCCTTCCCACTGGAATAATCCTGTTTGCCATTGTTCTTTTATGAATTCACCACGAAAAAGACAGACTGGGGGTCATGGTGACAGCTGGAATAAGCCACTGCTAATCCCATCCCTGACACAACACCAGGCCATGCTTTTAAAGAAGATGAGCAAGAAAATAGTTCGGAACTCAAATCCAACACCCAGGCCAACGCCTGAGTCAGCCAGACATCAAATCCGTTTGCCTGTCTTCCTAACGTGGCTGGGGTACCACTCCCCACTCAGAATCATAGAATCCCAGACTGGTTTGGGTGAGAAGGGACCTTAAAGCTCCTCCAGTCCAACCCCCCTGCAGGGAGCAGGGCCATCTGCAACCAGAGCAGGGTGCTCAGAGCCCTGGCCAACCTCCCCTGGGATGATTCCAGGGATGGGACATCTAGCATTTTTCTGGTCAACCTGGTGTCTCACCAACCTCAGCATAAAATTTTTCTTCCTCCTGTCTAGTTTGAATCTCCCCTCTTTTAGTCTCAAACCACCACCCCTTGCCTTGTTGCGACAGGCCCTGCTAAAGGAGACTGCCCCATCTTTCTCCCAGGTCCCCCTAAGTGCTGAAAGGCCATAATAAGGTCTCCCAGACTGGCAGAATTTATTAGACCTGTTTTCACATTTGGGGGGCTCTCTCCGAAGCTGCAAGATGAAACGATTTAGGTCGAGATTCATTTCCTCCTAAATGAAAGCCACTGGTAAGATCCTCAGCACCCTGCACACCCTGTAGAGCTGATGGGAAGTATCATTCCCAGTGCCCACTGCCAGTTCAGCTGCTCCAGACCTGGATCCCTCTGCTGAGATACGTGTCTCACCAACTTCAACCACAGGACAACTACAGCCTTCACTCAAACTGGTCAGGTACAAGAACTGGAAGGTGAACATATCTCACGTTTCATTTGGCAGAATTTCAGGTTTTATTTAAAGCTGAGCGAGCACCACGATGGCTTTCGGTTGGCAGAGAGTGGCATGCCAACAGTTTCCAGCCCGCATCCCATGGTAGCCAAATACAACAGCAAGTACCCTGCTGTTTGTGAGGGATTCAGCTTCGGGTTAAATTTAGGTACCTGAATGTAGGCATCTAAAAACGTTCTACCTGTGCTCTCTCCACAGCCCCAGCACTGTCCAGTACAGTCAATGGAGCTCAAACAGGTTTGTTTCACCTGAAGTAAACAAGCAGGGCTCAATTCAGCTGCCTCAAGACAGGGGTCTGTGTAGTACTGCGAGATGCTCCCTGGTATTTATTCCACATTCACACCAAGCTGGCAGGTCTGACACTGCCATGGAGGGAGAATTACATCCTTCTGGACCCACAGCTGGAGGCCAGGCAGGACAGACATCTCCGTTTAGGAGAATGAATGGTGCCCTTTATGTCTTCATTACAGGGACAGCACGTCCCTGCATCATAAACGACTGCCATAAAACCATTAACAGCATCTCAGGAGCGGGGACCAGGGAGAGAACAAAAAACCAACTACAACCTCACACCGGAACTGCTCTGAATGGCCATTCAGATGTGCTGGAGGTTCCCAAGGTTGAACCCACCGAGGTACAAATGCCACCAGACTCCCGGGCAGGCTGTGCCTGCCTCCCACCAAGCCCCAGGGTGGGATCGTGATGAAGACTGGACATCCCATGCAGAGTACCTGGAACAGAGGAGTCCTGCGTCCTC
Source organism: Actenoides hombroni (assembly GCA_024336885.1). Lineage (NCBI taxonomy): Eukaryota > Metazoa > Chordata > Aves > Coraciiformes > Alcedinidae > Actenoides > Actenoides hombroni. Next base: position 77,809,647 of record WUAM01000431.1, on the reverse strand, counting down.
ACGTGCCAGCATTGATTCTACCCTTGAATACAGCAAACACTTGGACTTGTTTTCTGATATCTAAACAAAGTCAACACCCATTTTGGCAAAAGTTACTGCAACTGTGGCAACCAGTTTTCACTCTCCCTCAGCACAGGCCGTAACGTGGGGATTCTCCTAAAGGTCAACTATCCAGGCTGGTCACAAGGTCTGTCTCAGTTCAGCTGGGTGGGAGGAGTCTGAAGTTAAACTCTTTTTCCTACAGTGTCAATATATAAATAAAGCAAATTAACCCGTAGTGAAATTTCTCATACAATTAAGAAAAAAGTAAATTTTACTGCCAAGCCTTTTTGAGAGAAAGCTAAACAAAACTCTGTTTTTTCTTTGTTTGTTTGGGGTGTGTTTGTTTGTTCGGGTTTTTATTTGTTGTTGTTTCTTTCTACTAATGCCAGGTGCAGAAACACAATAATACTGTCAATTCACATACTGTCAACAGAAATATGTGTGTCACTCCCCCAGAATCTCATCTGGAATTGAAAAGAAAATTCAGAGGACAATTAAAAAATAAATTAAAAATGAAGAAAAGAGAGATGAATTTATATGGTTCAGGAGTGAGACCCATTCTTTGGACAGGGAGATATCAGCTTATTTGGCATAGTAAAATTAAAGTTTCCTAAAAATACAGCGGGAAGAAGCAGAGGGTAAAAGCAGCAGATTTCTTCAAACCAGTGCAAAAGTGTGTGGACAAAAGTCTGGGTGTAAATTACATCTGGGCTCATTTGAGGTTGAGATGAAAAGTCTAATTTTTATGGGTTTGGGGTTGTTTTTAGCTTTTTCCCCCTCTTTCTCTTCTCTCAAGCAGAACAATTCTCGGGACCACAAGTCAGGAAACCTGCTTGTGTTGTTACAAAGCTAAAATTTCTTTCCAAGCACTCACCTTTCCAAGTGAAACCCACCAGAGAAAGCTGTAACTCAACAAACCAACTCTTCCCCGCTTCCTGAAACTTGCAGTAAAACGAGAAGTTTGCCGCGGGAAGACTGGAAATCAAATCTCTGTAAGAAAAGTCCCTCCACGTCACACACTGGGCTTGATAACTTTGATGCCTTGTCATACGAGTCTCAAATTAACGTGCCAAACTGGGGATAGCGGACGGGCCTGCCTTCCCACCGTGGTGAAAACCTGTCTCTGCCTCAAGTCCACGGGTGACGTGAGGATTCGTAGCGATCTGACAGCTAAGAACGTGACCCACCTTCCAAAAAGAAGCATATGGCTTCCAGCACCCAATTCTGACAACGGTTTGTCCTTATTCCAATTTTGTGCCAAATTCTCTAACTCTACTACGCTTTCGCCTAACATATTATTCACCTTGTGAAAGGATGTTAATCAGTAGCATTGTCAAAATGCTGCTTTGGGAAGAAAACTTCCACCGGGAAAAGGAGATTGCTTAAAAAATAAATAAATAAATAAAAAAATCTTGTTCATATTATTGTATTATATATGGACAACAAAAAAAAGGGAAAGAAAAAAGGCAGATTCAGATGTACGCATTTTTGTACTAAGATAACTAAAATCCTAAAGGAAACAAAGCAAAACAGGCTTTATTTTTGTGTGCTCACCCCAAAGAAACATTATTTGTATTGGACTATCATTTCCCGGTCTCCGTTGAGATTTCAAGTGCTGAGCCTTCCATTGCTCTTAAAGAAACTCCCACTTTTTTTTTTTTCCCTAAGAAAAAACCAGCTAAATAATGTCAATAAACAGATACAGGGTATTAATAGTTCCACGCTGCTGTTTGCACCTCCTTTTTTTCCAAGCCACATTCGTATTGGGAGACGTGGGGACACGGGGTTGACCAACGTAGAGTCAAATTCACCCCGAGACCACAGGAAAATGATTCCCTCAGACAACTGCGTAACACCAAACCCAAGCACACCTCCACAGTTTTCCTGATGAAAACTGGCGATGGGAAAAGGTTAAAGTGCAATACACTAGTGACATATTGTCCTTCCAAGGCACTGATATCGGTCTAGCTACTGCTCTTCATCAGAAGGACTATCACCAAACCCTGAGATTCTGTGGCTCCTGTCTGTGTAGTTCCACTTGAAGAAGAGGGGACCCGGGAATTGCACTTGGTACGATCTCCTGGATGATAATTTCACCCCGCCAATATCTGGTGAAACTGAACAGCATTGGAAGTAGGGGCTGGAAGCGATCGCTGAAGGCACAGAGAAAAAGGAGCATAATAAAAGCCCACGTCCAGAAAGCTGCGTGAGAGTGAACAAAAGAGAAAAAGGAGGAGGAAACTACTGACGTTTGAGAGCGGCTGGGGCTCTTTCAAGATGGGAATGAGTCTTGGCCGGATTTTGTGACAGCTGAAAGCATCCTTGAGCAGATGACTTTGGCCTCCACCAGAACATGAGATGCGACAAACACGACCCTGAGTCTGACGTGAAGGGTGAAACTTTTGAGCAGACCTTCACAGGTGCCACGGAGAAGTACCCGAGAGCGAACAAAGATTTCCAAGATTCCTCCGGGCGACCCCTTCCAGGAGGTGAAGACAGCAGGTGTCTTGGCTCCTCACCATCCCTGAACTTCACCGGTGCTGCAGCATCTCCCTCTGTCTCTCTCCTGCTCTGAGGTTTGGTCCTCTGGCAACCGACGAGGAGGTGTCTGATAGATTTTTTTCCAACTTTATGGCAAGGATTGCACTTTGTTAATACTGCCAGACAGAGATGAGAGCTGTCAAGCTGGTGAGTTATTTTAACACTTGCAGAACTGGCTCTGAAACAGTCAGGTAACAAACTGCTAATGAAAAAGATAAGCAAATGAGTCAAATCAAGCACGCCAGGCTGCCTGCTTTAATGGCGCTGGGTATGTCTGCAAAGAAAAACAAGTCTTTCCACTGGCCACCCAAGTGCCTTTCTGCAATTCCTGAACTGCTCTGACTCACGTCTCTCCCCTGGGGCTCACTCATCCCCAGGGAGGGAACTGCAGGTGCACTATTTGCTATTTGCACAAGTACTCAGGGTTTTACTCCCCCTACCCACCTCCAGTTCTTCTCCCTGGAGTTTTCCTGCCAACTGCCACAGAGCGAAGTGCACCGTGAAGTTTCTGAAGAATATTCTTCTTTGCTATTTAGTAGAAGGAAAAAGAATTGCTGTACGCACTTTATGTGCTTGAAAATGAACCATTTAACGCAGAGTTCGGTCCTCACTCAGGAAAGTGGCCACTACTTTTACTTTTACAATTTACTGCTCGCCTGCTTTAGTCTTCTTCTCCAAACAACGGCACGATCCAAGCGAAGGCTTTGGTTTAAAAAAAATAAAATATTCTAAAAGCAGGACAAATCTGACAGCAGCTCATAAAGGAGCACCACCTTACTCAAGGAAAACAAGTAGCTTTCATTTTTCTTTTCATATTAAAGAATTATTAGTCAATCACCAATTCATTGCGCTGCGGTGACTGGACATTCATACATCAGATGGAGCATTCTGAAGACTGAAGTAATTCAGGTAAGACGAAAGCCCAGGAAGGATGCATTCATATGCACTGCTAAAAAAATGACTCCCAAACAAGTTCAGAACAAGCGTGAGGGCAAAGGGACAGTATCACTATTTTTACTTCTGTTTTTCCCTTTTTTTACACAGAGGCTGACACTTTTTTAGTAACAGTTGAAGCGCGGGTGGGGTGTCCCCTTCATAAAATGACACAAGCAGCCTGAAAAGAGAATAGAGGTGAAAAGCTGCTCGAAAGCTGTGAAAGGGGACGTGCGGCAGCTGGGGCAGGTGAGTGCCTTTTCACCGTCCCCTCTTCCTTCACCTCCCTCCTGCACGTGCGTGCACGTCGCTGGTAAGTGTAAAAAAGACCTCTCCTTGAACGCGTCCCTTCTGCTGATTCTTTACTACCTCCTCGTTTCTGCCTGGGAAGCAAGAGGAGACCAGACTAAAAACCCTTGCACAAAGCAATGGGTGTTGAGCCTTCGGCGACTGTGATGATTTTGGTCCCCTCAGCCCAGTTGTCGACCACGGAGACAGGTTTTCTAGCGCGTAATTACAGCTTAATCGCAAGCTCCGGTTTTGTAACGGCACAAACAAACAAAGGGAAGAGACGCACCCGTGGATTCTAATTGGCTGATCATACAAATACTTATTAAATATAAACACATATGCTTTTGTAGATTTGTTAGAAAGATTCGTTAATTGCTTAATGAAAGATGTCTTTCAGATACTAATTCCTTCATTTAGTTCGACAGATTAAATTTTATATGAGGAGATATTAGCATGCATGCAATGAAGTGACAAGGACAACTAAAAAGCTTAAAATGTTAATGGATGAAGTGCAGCTTTCTCCGTTACTCTAAACTAAAAGCTCTAATCTTCATTACATGCACTAAAGATCATCTTCTCCCCTGCTTTCTGCAGGGAGAAGACAGCTATATTTAAGCAGAGAAACGAACACCACAATATGTTTCGATTCAGCTGCGATATTTTCATCGTCATAAATAAATGATGAAAACTTTGAGCGGCGCGTGAATGATTCCGCCTCGAAAACAACAACAAAAAACGCAATTAATTTTTATAGAGGAGAAAATAGAGAGTTGACATCCCGGCGATCCGATAGCTCCCACATTTCATTGCAGGAGCTTTAGGTAATTATCTTCTCGATAAACCCCCTTCGCAACGCGCTCGCAGAACACAAGCCCAAACAACTGCCTGCAATTACAAAGGCACTACAGGGTTAATGTCAACCACTGCCGTAAGAAAAAAAAGCAAATTACTCGTGATACCAACAGTCCAGAGCCTTCCCCTTTTGCTGTAGACTGGAGTTCAATCTGGCATCATCTTTTCTCTCTCCCCAGTAGGGTGCAGGAGCTCTCTAGCTTCCGCGAGGGTTTCCTACTGGGGTACATACTGGCCAGCATACAGCTACTCTAAACAACTATTTGCATCTCCAACGCGGTCAATCCCGCCACCTTCTTTTCAGATCAATATGATTGGGACAAACAATAGTTTGATTTTGATTGCTCGATAGTACGCTTGGGTAGAGGCTCTGAATGCGAGCGGATCGCTCCGAAACAATAGGCTGGTTCATCATCCAAAGCGTCCCTTTTCAAACAGCTGCCTCTGCCACACTCACCCTGACAAACGTCCAGAAAAACAGATGGTTTCAGCATTCATGGGCAGTTCAGTGAAAGCCCTAGAGTCAACTATTCAAGACATTTTATCATCTAGCTGATAATAGAGCGTCGCTTGCAGATAAAAATTAAAAACACGTTTAAAAACTCTCTTAATTCGCACCCACGTGCAGCTCCCCTCGCACCCGACGCAAACCAGCTTCCCTGTGGGCAGGGGAGGTGTGGGTGCTGGAGAGGAGGAAACCTCCCTCCTAATCCCTTCTGGGGCATCGCCGCAGAAAATGGCAACCCAGGGGTAATCTCCCAGCCCACATCTACTGCAAACCCCACCAACAAAGGCAATGAATTAGTAATTGGATGGGCAGTTTAACTTGGAGCTGATGGGGGGATTGCTGGGGATTTAAAAAGGTCCTGGGTTTTTTTCTTGTTTTGTTTTCTCTTTTTGTCTTTTTTTTTCTTGGGGTGTATGTTTGTATCTAAGAGACAGAGGGTTTTTTTGCTTAGTTTTTTTCAGGCTTTACAAATGGTTTTGAGGCATTGTACTGGGAAAAGCACAGGGCGAGTCCTGATGCGGATTCTGTTCATATCTATGGACAATCTCATCATTTCACAGAATCCCAGACTGGTTTGGGTGGGAAGGGATCTTTCAAGCTCATCCAGTCCAACCCCCTGCAGGGAGCAGGGCCATCTGCAACCAGAGCAGGGTGCTCAGAGCCCCGGCCAACCTCCCCTGCAAT
>WUAM01000431.1:77760392-77774775 GCA_024336885.1 Actenoides hombroni | reverse complement strand
TGTGGCCCTTCTCTGGACATGTTCCAGCACATCCATATCCTTTCTGTAATAGGGACTCCAGAACTGGATGCAGTACTTCAGGTGAGGTCTCATGAGAGCGGAGTAGAGGGGGAGAATCACCTCCCACAACCTGCTAGCCACGCTTCTCTTGATGCAGCCAGGATACGATTGTCCCTCTGGGCTGCAAGAGCACACTGATGGCTCATGTTGAGCTTCTCATCACAGGAGAATTAACAGGTACATATATGAAAGCAAGGAGGTGCAGAGCAAAACACCATCTTTGATTTGTGTCCATATACAATCACCTTAAGAAGTAATTGAATCTTTCTTCAGTTAAGATCAAATTCAATGCCAAGAAACATAAAGGTTAATTCTTTCTAATTTTTTGCCATGTAGAGACAAGCAAGCACACTGTTAGAATTAATTTTTTTAGCAATTTATTGATATTTATCTTGCATTTTCTAGAAACCATCTTAAGTAGACAATTCTGAGATCAGTTTCGCTTTTCCATAGAACAGTATAGGTCTTCTCTGAAGAACATATGCTACTCTAGGATATTACACTCATTCACTTAAGGTTAAAGGAGAAGACTATCTTGAAATTCCTTTTCTTCTCTGGGTCTCAACTAATATGTCTCTATACTGGGTTCACAGTAAAGCATTTAAAATAGAACTTGAAAACTGCTTCTCTGATAAAGGCTTTTCTGCCCACTTAGTTTGCTTCAGATTAAATTGAAAATCTAATTTTTAAGTTTTATGGCCACAATCAACATGCTTTATAAATTTTATATTTTTATTTAAAGTAAGCATTAACCTTGTGCAGCAGTGCAATCATTTTCTACACTAGGACCACATGCATCAAATAAAAAACTCCAAAAAAATTACACTTGAGTTCATATGGTATGTTTAAAGAAGATAACTGAATATACATTGTGCAAAAACCAAAATGGATAGTGAAGTTTCACCATGCTTTGGAGCATTAAATAAAATACAGGATATAAAAGTAGAACAGTTATGTCAGACAATATTATGTGAGTGGGAAAAATGAAAAGAATGTGTATCTTAGATTATTGTGTATTCCTGTAACAGAAAAAATTGTTCTCTAATATGCATTTGATGACTTCACAAAATATATATGTATATTATTTCACATAAAAGTTAAGAAAGAATAAAAAGATATATTTGTGGGTTTACCTAACTCACAAAATTGCAAACAATGAAGCTCAATATCCTGATACCAGCATACTCACTGAAGGAATATTGCACACTACCAGTGATCAAAATTTTGAAGAACAATGTTTAAAAAGAGAGAGTTGCAAGAAAATCAGGAGAAATGCAGCGTATGATCAGTTACTCCATCAGTAATGTGAGCTAATCATAGAATCATAAAATCATTAAGATTGGAAAGACCTCTAAGGTCATCAAGTCCAGTTGTCAACCCAACATTATCATGACCAGTGAACCATGCCCTGAAGGGCCAGATTTGCACATTTTTTTCTTAAGCACACTCAAACACTCAGTGAGAAATCCCATTTTCCATTCAGTAATCAAAATAAACATATTTGCCAAAGAAATAATTAGGTAGAAAGATAAGACATACATGTCTCTTTCTGAAGGAAAGCATACTATAGATACCCCATATCCTAGATAAGCTTCCCAAAAGAGTTAATCAATATAAAAGTGATTAGGTTTTTGATGCCAAGGGCAGTTATATGTTCAACAATCTGCTAAGTGTGGGTCATGTAATTTAGAGCTGCCTGAAGCAAAACTGAAGTAAGTTTTTTTCTAGGATAAAAATCAGAAAAAAAAAATAAATCCCCAAACAAAACCCAAATACTTTCTCGTCTATTTTTCATCTGGCAAGTTTTGTAAAGTTGTTACAGCAGAGGGTACACTGGTACAAGCATGTTTGCATGAGAAGATAAACATCTAGCTCAAAAACTATAAGGAAAATGAGGGGAAAAAAAGCCAACAGCAGTATGTAACCTATAAACACCATGCAATCAATTAACTTCTTTATGAATCATTAGTTCAGAAAAATCGCATTAATAACATACATATCTTCAACAGTAAATAGGTCATTTCCGTAAATGGAAGCAAAAGCATGAAAAAAAAATATTAAATCTGTCTTTACTTCATGTTTCTCTTCAAAAGAAAATAGAACTTGGCTACATTAACTGATGATAAGAAATCTCTAATGACTTCTAGCCTCACCACATAAGCTTAGTCAACATCTGGCATGATATCCTACACTTGGAAGTCTTAGTCTTGGCTGGATAGATTTAGGCATGAAGCCAGAACAAGTGGTGAATCACTCTGCATCTCATCAATCTGATATTGTTACAACAGAAGTTGAGGAAAGAGAGAAGTTGTTTGTTTTAAGCCACATAAAAGGCACAGAACTTAAATAGAAATTTTCATTTTTAGCACAGTCATATTTTGATTAACTTTAAGTTGTTGTAACTGTATTTATTAAATAGATTATTATATACGTTAAAAGTAATGGCATATGTTAAATGAGATCATACTTTGTTAAAGAAGTCTCTCACCTGGAAAAAATAGAAATAATTTTTAGTTGTATAAAATGTTGGCGTATGTTTACACTCCTTTTTGCTGTGAAAATCTTACTACACTAGCTTTATTAAGACTACTGTGGACTTTACTCAAATAGTTTGAATAAATCGATCAACAATGAATACCCACAACAATAAAGTAATTCAGAGAGAACAAGTACATATGGCTGGATAATCACTTGATATAATTAAAACAACAACTGCCTTAAAGGAGATCTATACATTGCTAGCAATATCACAAAAGAATACCAGCCAGATTACTGGCGTGAATATAAGCTTTCCAAATTTATTTTAGGGCAAATTTTGTCTTAAGTCATATGTCTCACCCATATTATTTCCTCCTGTAATGCAACTAACAGCCCAAACTAGAGCAATTACAGAAGAGAAAGCCTTCTGCAATTGCGTATCTAAATTTTTTTCCCTTTCATAAAGATTTCGATTTGAATCTGAGTATCCAAGTAAATTACAAACTCATCTACATAATTAGAACCTTGTTTATGCTACAAAGAGTCATGAACAGTTCAAGTTACAGGTGAAGCAAAACTAACCTAGTAGTCTGACTCTCCAAAGTAACGTTTATGAATAAACAACATTTATGTTACAGTCCACCAGTAGTTGTCTTTCAGTTTTCAGAATCTCCCTACTCATGCCTTATACTAAATGCATCATTGACAACAGAATTTCATCAGAAGGCAAAAAAATCTAGTCAGCATGCAAATATAGAAACTTGTACAAAACCATATTAAACAGATTTGGAAAGTTTGAGTGCACAATAAACAAAACTTCATACTTATGAATAATTTCTATAAGAAGAAAACAAGCTGCAAATATGGAATTATCTTGAAACATCTTACCTGCTTCATACTTGATAGCAATACCATTATTTCTTTTCAAATTATATTTCTCAGATTTGAATATCAGGAAAGACTAAAAGGGATATATAGTTTATTATCCACTAAGTCTTCAAAATTTAGCGCAGACAACTAATTTGTATTCCAGGGTGAGGAGCAGCTGCCCTGTGAATGAGACTGGAAGCTCACTGTATATCATCCTGGTCACATAACTTAATACTGGAGATGATGAAGGGACCTGCAACACATTTTGATGTCATGTCTCCTGCTGGTTGATAGCTCCATTCTTTAAGTATTGCAAGCACCAGTGTAGTTTTCCTTTCATGGGCACTTTCATGTTAGCATCTTGGTTTATTTATATAATAAAATGAATTATTTTTTGTATCTTTCAAGTTACTTCATGAAACTTTTCCCATGGAAATACTCCACAAAATGATAAAAAAATATAAATTGTGCATTTTTACTGGGCTATTTTTTTCAGGTTGAATTTAAATCCTTGCTTTTCAAACTTTAACAGTTTAATCTTCAATTTAAATAAAACACAAGTACGTATTTCAGAGCATGACTTGCATCATATATGTATTGCATATGTATATAAGCTGGGTACAATTTAAAAATCAGTATATACCAGTATTCATTGCCTTAAACTACTTCTGATAACAAAATGGGATGACTTTTTGTAAATGTTGTCATCTGAAAGCAGATCACCACATCTACTGTTTTACATAAATTCAAAGATTTTAAACATGAAATGTGACTCAAGGGTTTCTCTACCATTTTTTTAAGTGGATCGAGTCTTTGGAGCCATTTGCACATTTAAAATCTTCATTTTTTACTCAAAGAGCATAACTGACTAAAAATGCTCATATAGGCTGTTTGAAAGGAAAAAATAAATCTTTTAAACATATAAAAATACCTATAGTTCTCTCCCTTCCCATGAGACGCACTGAAGATGGGCTAAAACTGATATAAAAGTAGATTGAAACTAGAATATGTCATAGAACTGTCTTTCACTTCCTACTTTGAAGTAAGAGGTAGTCTTTGCTTTAAAGAGGTATGCTCCATGAAGCAGTGAAAATGAAATTACTTTCAATTATAGATATAATTGAATGACAATTTTAAACAAAGATTATTCAGTACCTATAGAAATACCTCTGTACCGTATCCATTTCAATGAAACTCAATCCCAGAAATTACTGTATTTTGAGTAGCCCTTCTGTATGCCACATTAAAATATTAGTCCAGTTATTTTATGTGTTTGTTCTATAAACAAACTCTTTTGCCCTTAAAAATGCCTGTATTCTGTCAATTCCAGCATGGGTTTTTAGTATGTATTTTTACGGGTAGAGAAGCCATCTGAAATATGTTCTTACAACAGAAAAAATTCTAAGTCACCCTGATGTTCATTTTTTATGAACAAAACATACCTAGCTCTTCAACCTTCTTACTTGAGGAACTTAAAAAAAATATAAATAAAAATCATGCTTCTCATAGAATTTTTAACATCTTTCAAACAGCCTTGTAAAATCCTGCATGCTTAAATTATATGAGCTTCTGAATGTGCAGCTCAGAAATGAGGATTCCCACTACCGATACAAGAATCCTACATGCAAGAATTACATTTCTTTTGCATATCTTTTCATCCTAGTTAATTAATTTTGTATTCCTTTCTGCATTATATCACACATTTGGTTGCAGAAAATGTTTCACCTAAATATCCTGCCTCCCATAAAAGAGGGAAAGGAGCTTGAAGAAACTTAAAATAGAATTTCTCTATTTCCCATGTAAATATTCTAGTAGTCAGCCAGTACAAGAAATATATTATTATATTTATACAAAATATAAAATTTGATCTTGGCTACTACTGTCTTCCTATCATTTCCAAATAATTTTTTTTAATGAAAAAATGTATCAAAACCAAAACAACCAAAAATGGACTTATCATAGAGTCAAAACTAGGTGCTCTCTATCCCACATGAAAAGAAACATTGCTCTTCATCTCTACTAGTGTAAGCTTAAAATCTTGATGCACTGTAGGTGTGCCCATAGTTTTATATTGTCTAGTTCTGGAGAGCTCACTTAAACATGGATTTGGTTTTGTTTTCCTTAGTTAGTAAATTTATTTGTTTAGGGTTACCTTTCAAAACTCAAAGCTCTGAGTTTGAAAGTCTACTCTTGATGGTTATCTGAAAAGAAGAATATACAAGGATCTTTTCTTCCTGGATCTCCTACTAGTTCTAGCTCCCATGCCACTCGCCTTCTTTTAGATGTATTTTTGAGTGTTTACTATAATGTTATTTTTAATAAACCTGGTATTAATAATATTACATTCAGAAAGACCTGGGTCACTTTGATTCTTGTTCCCTTACGTATCTTAAATACGACCAATATTTTGATACAAAGACTACTTGTATAACTTCTAGAGGTATTCTTACACCCGGGCCTCCCCGCCCACCCCGAGCCCAGGGGGCTGGGTTTGGCCGCTCCCAGCCGGACTTGGCGAGCGGGACCGGTGCGACCCGACCGGCTCCTCCCCGGGGAGCTCCCGGTGCGGGGAGGGTCGCGCCCGCCCTCCCACCGGCGGGGAAAGGCTCCGAGGCGGCCGAAAAGTCCCAGGCCGGAGATCGAGGCGGGGGTTACCGGGGTTATCCCCGCCCTCCCATCCCCTTCAGAGCCCTCCCCGCAGCCCGGTGCCCCCACAGAGCCGGGCTCGGGTGGCGAGCGGCGGTGGTGGCTCCGCAGCGGTGCAAACGGCTCTGGGCTGGCGGAGGTGGCGGCTCCGGCAGCCCTTTGACCTCCGCTTGGTTCTGGTACAAGCACCTGATGTGTGTCCCTCGCTTAGGAAGCAACCCAAAGAACAAAAACTTAACCTGAGGGGAAATAAATGAGATCCAACTAGTGAGGGTTGGCTGGTGATGTTGTGCCGTGTGACATCTACAACTCTACAAGCCCTCTACACCTACTCCAAAAGAGCTTGGAGCCAGGTGGGGTTGGTCTTTTCTCCCAAAGAACAAGCGACAGGACAAGAGGAACCTTCCGCAAGTGGCACCAGGGGAGGTTTAGGTTGGAGAGGAGGAAGGAATGTCTTCCCTGCAAGAGTTGTCAAGCTGACGTACCTTACACACTCACAGCTGCATGCAGCGCTCTGGATTAGGTGTTTCACAATATTTCGTGTTTTATACATTCCTTTCATCTTGGAAACAAGTTCTACAACAGTCAGGTTTTCCGAAGTGCCCTGTTGGAACTTTTCTCTGAATTGTAGAGACCCAAATGTATCTTTGCAGATAAAAAAAAGCCAGTTAGCTGAAAAACCTTCCTGCCTTGAGCAGATAACCATCTTTCCAGGCCTGACTCACATCTGAGGGTTTTAGCTGGCAGAGCTCGGTGCCTTCCTCTCACAATCCTGTTGATTTCAGTGAAATACCCCAAAGTGACATAGGATTAATCAGAGAAAATCTGATTTATGTGTCTCACATTAAAGTGTGTCAGGATGTGGTCACTACTGCTCTGAAACCATTAGCTGTCCCTCCTGAGATAATAATAATCAGACACCCTTATTGTGCAATACACTGCATGGAGGGAAACCATAAGAGAAACTGGTGTTTTACTCGTGGCTCTGTAGGTTTTTTTTTCAGGGAACTGTATTTGAAATCCCCAGCTTGGGAATCCCGAGGGGTTTCTTAGCTACTAATGATGCTAATTCTTGGAAAAGTAGTAATTTAGAACTGAGAAGCATTGCACTGTAAGATGTTACGCAGTGTAATACACTACTCATTTTACAAATGACCTCTGCTGTGAAAATCTAGTGTTTCACTTCAGCATAAGAAGAAATAAGTGTTCAGATACAATTAAACAGCTCTGGTGGCTAGAGCAGCCCCTTGTCCCAACTGGAAATATCAAAACCTTGAGAAGATCAGTACAGTGCTGGCAGAGGGCATGAGGAGGGTTACACCAACATTTTTAAGTGCCTGTCTCACATCAACTGCAGCTGAAGAAACACCACCACGCACCAAAACCCACCACACCATGGCTGTTAGTTTAAAATACGAGGAGTACAACCTGAAACGTCCTAAGTACCCTTGGAGTGCTGTGTGCTCTTCTGTGTCAACCCTTTAGAAAGCCCGAGGCTGGATTCATTTATCCTCAGCTAGTTAAGGAATCTTAACATTTTAGAAGGCCAAACCTGTTGAAATTTGTCTCATAGATCGTATGAACTGCCTCAGTGCAGGTCCAGCTGGATTTGCACATAATGTACACAATTAAAATGGTAATAGATGTGTCTACATATCAGCATCTTGGCTAACTGGGTAAAGAAAGTGAGGCTGAGCATCTCCCTTTAACACAGCTGAAGCAGAAAAGAGGACATTTAGTTCATTTTCGGGAGGCACAAGCCTAGTCTTTATAGTGGCAGGGTCTCATGGTGAAAAATGACTCTTAAGAATTGAAGGGATTTTCAGTTTCAAGCTGTTGTGAGATCTTTATGGAGCTCTCGCTGCAGCATGGTCATAAATGAGGAGGAAGAATGCAAATGCTGTTATATTTGGAAAAGGATAATGTAACTCTCCAGCTGGATCCAACTGTGCCCACAGAATCATGGAATCCAGAATGGCAGGGGTTGGCAGGGCCCTCTGGAGCTGATCTGGTGCCACCCCCCCCGCTCCATCCAGCAGGGTCACCCAGAGCAGAGGGCCCAGCAGCGCAGTGTCCAGCCAGGTTGGGAATCTCTCCAGAGAGGAGACTCCACAGCCTCTCTGGGCAGACTGGGACAGGCAGTCTAGTTGTTACCCTTACTGGTGGGGTGTAATTGCTGTTGTTCCATGACAACAGCATTGACTCCCTAGCAAATTTCTTCAAGGTCAGTTCCTATGCTTAGAAACTGCTAGAAACAACTGCAGGGTGGAGAGAGGTGATGGCATTTGCAGATATATCTATACACGGGGTTGTGGGGAGGGATGGAGAATTCCTACGATAAGCTTGGAGAGCTTTTCATTTGCAAGATACCAAAGATTTCAGAGAGGTTTCTAATACCCTGGTAGCCAGGATAGATAGATAGATAGATAGATAGATAGATAGATAGATAGATAGATAGATAGATAGATAGATGCTCAGCTACATTTCTCCTGTTTAAATTGTGAACATTCCGTACATATGCTACAGTTCAAAATGCATACTGTGTGTATGTTTCGTACTGCCAATGTTGTAAGATGATATAGATCATATTTTTTTGTCTTATGAAAATGCAGAAGACTCAAAATAAACTCCGAGCCGTATATACTGCAATCTGTACTGTATGTTACACATCACAGCGTGATTTTGCTATATGCAGCACATGGACAAATGCCTGTTCTGCTGGGTAGCTTTCATGTGCACAAAGATTTAAACTCCCAGGCTTAGACAGGAGCAGATTATCCATCACTGAAACACCAGTGAGATTATGTGTTATAAGCGACAGCAGGAACAAGCCTTGTTTTTCTGGTTGCCCAGCACTACTCATTCTAAGGCTATTTTCAACCACTTACAGCTTTGCTCTACTGTAACCATTGCAGTTGCAATACTGCAAGTCCATTCTTGTCTTCAGTTTAAATGCACATGAAGTATTTCAACCAGTGTATGCATTTCTGTGAACAATGCTAAGGGAAAAAAACCACCCGTGCTAACATTTTTAGTGTTTCTGAGAAATGGCAGTGGCATCAGACTTTGAAAAGGGGTCAACAAATTAACCTTCGTGTCAAAGATAATCTGTCCAAATTTATTTAGGTTATAAGCCCCACAAGAAGAGAGGTTTTGTATACTCTGCTGACCTGCTGGACCTTTGGAGCTTAATTCCATGAAGATGCCTCTGGAACTGGGTCTGCTTCCAGCTCTCAGCTCAGCAGCTGTTTTCTCTGGAAGTGAAGCTCAGAGCTAATAGAGATCGGTCTGAATTCAGGGCAAGGAAACTAAAAGCCTTTTTGTTCCCTGCTCCCCGTCTCCCTTCCTGCTGGAATACAGGCAAAGGGAAGTGCGGTGATTTAAGCGTAGGACTGAAAGGCTACAAACCTCTCAAATCTCACTGGATTTAAGACCAGTACATTTGATTCTCACGTTGTGTTCTCTCCTTCGAGAACGGATCAATCTGCATTTAACACTTTAGTCACACAGTGCTGCAGCCTCTCTCCTGTGACCTCCTCTGTCCATCACGGCCGATCGGCCCGGGCTCTGAACATGACCCCACGCTGAGAGGGGCGAGAAGTCCTGCTCCTCTGTCCTTGCACTGCAAACACCAGTCCACTGTCATGCAGACTGACATGCCAAGCACATACCTGTTACATGCACCAACACATGGACTCATATCAGTCAGGGGAAAACATTTGCTGAGATGTCTAGAGGGGCAGGGGGGTTGGCTGGTAGAGATGGGAAACTGAATAGGCAAAGAGATTGTGAATGGGGAGCCAAGGAGGGAAATAGCAAAGAGGATTAGGAACATCCCAGTGGAAACTGGGGGTGAATCAGCAAATTTAAATCTGGGAACCAGAGGAGAAGAGGGGAGTAAGAATAGGGAAGATTTTGAGGAGCAGGAGTATTGACAGAACTGACACCGCCTCAGCGTAGAGATGAAGATGTGGAATTGTGATATGACTCAAAGGTGAAGTCTAAGAAGAGAGGTGGAATTGGAAATGAGTGGGAATGACAGTATGGCAGAGTAGAAGCCAAGAGGACTGAGGTGAAAACCACAGAGGTGGTTCCTACAGTTTGCAGGCTGTGTCTCAGTAGTGAAGGAGGAAGAGATTTGTGTCAAAAATTTGCCCTGGGAAAGCATAAAAAGGATGGGCAAGAGGATCAAGAGAAGGGACCAACAGAAGAGGCTACATCTTCCTGGATGGAGTTTCACATTGTCTAAGATGATGCAAAGAGTCTCAAAAGACATGGTCACATTTCTCCTTACTGCAATCTGTGCCGCGAGTCATGCAATCCTGACATTTCCCTTTTGTTTCTTCTAACAGTCACGTGGTCACAGGGCGAATCGTGATGTGGTTCCTAATCTGGCCGAATACTCATTCACCGAAGGAGGAACAGCATGCCACCAGATCAGTCACTGGTTCAACCCGTCCGGGAGCCATACAGACATTAGCTAGTGCACGGAAACGGCGTGTCAGTCTAAGATGTGGACTATGGGAAAATGAGAGATCCTGTTCTGGGAGTTTGATGAAAGGGAGCTGTGTGACAGGGTTTTCAGCCCTGGTGGTCCTCAGAAAAATGCCAGTATGATGCCACATGGGAGAACGTTTGTATTTTCACTCTGACTTTTTAATGATAAGCTTTTACTATATATACTTATCTATAAGGAAATAATTTAGCAATAAGCTTTACAGATAGAATCATAGAATGGAAGGGACCTTAAAGATCATCTCCTTTATCCCCCCTGTCATGGGCAGGGACACCTCCCACTAGACCAGGTTGCTCAAAGCCCCATCCAGCCTGGTCTTGAACGCTTCCAGGGAGAGGCATCCACAACTTCTCTGGGAAGCCATTCCAGTTCCTCACCAGCCTTACAGTAAACAATTTCTTCCTAATATCTTATCTACATCTACCCTCTTCCAGTTTAAAACCATTAACCCTTGTCCTATCACTACACGCCCTGATAAAAGTACCTTTGCATCTTTCCTGTAGCCCCTTTAAGTCCTGAAAGGCCACAATAATATCTCCCTGGAGCCTTCTCTTCTCCAGGCTGAACACCCCCAATTCTCTCAGCCTGGCCTCCCAGCACAGGGGTTCCAGCCCCCTGCTATCTTCATGGCCTCCTCTGGACCTGCTCCAGCAGGTCCATGTCCTTCTTACACTGGAGACATAAATCTAGATTACAGTGGCTGTCCGGGCTACGTCAAGAGTCTCCTCGAGAGTTATACACCATCCCTTCCTGGGGTAGGTTGTATACCATGGCACTGCTTATAGACTGATTATCTGATAATCCTTCATTTTCTGCAGGCTCAGCTCGAGAGCTTGTCTCTCATTTCACAATATAGGAAGGTACTCGGCTGAATGCCCTGAATAACATCACAACATTTTGAAGAATGCCTTGTTCCCTTTACTGGATTATGTGGGCGGAATTTGGGAAAGTTACGGTAAAAAAATAAATAAATAAAATGGAACTACACCATCCTTGCCTTCATTAAAGGCCTATAGTTGTGGGATTGCCTGACTTTCCAATAGCTGACTTTGTAAAATGCACATTTTATTTTTCTTTGCTATAATTCAGTTTCCTATGCCTTGGGAATAGCATAGTCTTTGCTAGCAACAAATATTTGGGGCAACTGAGAAGTGTTTGTACTACTACAAAAACAAATACCATGTATTAACTCATTAGCTGGCAGGTGTATGCATACAAACAACATCTGGCCAGTTTACATTTCTCTGGAGTACTGAACAGAGCTATAGCACAAATTAGAGGAGATGGAAAAAAAAAAGGTCTGAATGGGAAGGGAATGTAAAAGATTGAGCTCTCACAGACTTGTCAGTTACAAGGATGAGTCAGCGATAGGGTGAAATATCCTGATTTGCAAATGGAAAGCCTTAAGATTACCCAGTTACCCAAGTGAAAAGAATGAAGTGATTGAAGACTGAAGATGAAAAATCCTAGAACTATTAGCAAGTGTATTATTGTTCAGCTGTCATGTAAGAATGTTATATGAGCCAAATAGTTAGACAGCAGAAGCAGTAGAAAGGGAGACAGTAAAATCCAGACAGGTTCGTCATCAAGGACAATAATACTACTGGCTTCAGTGCAGCTGGGAACCCACCCACAGACATTTCTGAAGCCCCAGATAGGGTAATGAAGGAGACACACAATCACAAACAAAAGAAAATCATTGGCTGGGCTGTCGCTTCAAAACGATGAATCATTTATGTCAGGAATTCTAACTGCTGCAAAACAGGGCAACTGCAGATCAAAGATACAGTAAAAAAAAAAAAAATAGAAGAAAAATGTTTCAAA
Source organism: Actenoides hombroni (assembly GCA_024336885.1). Lineage (NCBI taxonomy): Eukaryota > Metazoa > Chordata > Aves > Coraciiformes > Alcedinidae > Actenoides > Actenoides hombroni. The sequence continues at coordinate 77,762,381 of WUAM01000431.1, read as the reverse complement.
AGCAGACTAGACCTCCTAAACTGAAATAAAATCAGTAATACACTTCACAACTCACAAGCTGTCTTGGCAAGGTGGGGTGGTGCTGAACAGATCCAAGTGCAGAAGGAAACTTTTAAAGAGTGGAATGGGATTTGAATAACATGACTCAGTCACAGCATTTCTGAGTTCTGCTGTCTTGGGCTAGAGCTGACAGTGATTCCCAAGGCACTAACTGTACTCCCTGCACAAGCAGTTTGTTCTTTCTTTTTAGCCACTTCTGGACAACAGTTTATCAATACATTAGTGCCACAAGTCTTTTAAACCACACCTTTAAATGTGGTAAATCTGGAGGTTGTTAACTCACTGCATCACTTGTCCAGCTGATATTACTTTCTATTAGTGGTCTCGCTGATCAATCATGGTTTGGTTTTAGAAGCATTTTCTGAAAACCTGCTTCTGGCTTAATAGTCAACCTGCAAAAAAAGCTCAGGCTTGTGCCTGGGGGGGTGGGAAACGCATTTGAATTTGTGGGTTTGTCCATATTTTAATTTAAATGACGGCATCATAGTTTGAGTTACAGTCTGCAAATGCTGGAGGACCCAAAACAATATGTTATCAGATGCAGATGTCAGTGGTTTAACCAAAAAAAGCAGGCAAACTTAGGCTGAGGTGGAGTGCACAAGCACTGAGCAAACTAATGGCTACTGCAAACCTAAGCAAGTGAGAACACATCCAAAACCTCCTACACCAGAAAAGAAGTATTTAAAAAAGGAAAATGATTGTTTACCTTCAAAAACATTCGTCATCTTGTGGGTTTTTTTCCCCCTTCCAGGGAGAAAAATTTGTGGTGAGTGGGATCAGACATTTCCTTGACGTGACCCCATTTCTCTACAGAGAGCAAGGGCCTGATCTTCACCTCAGACTAAAAGGGAGTGTTTGCTCATTGCCTATTTCCAAGCCTTCCTCCAGCCATTGCCTTTTTCTTCTGGCAAGTCCACTGCTCCCTGCTTTTACCCTCTGCTCCGTGTTTCACCTGTTTCTCTTTTGCAGATCACAGGTGGCTCCTGCTTCCAGAAGCACACAGATGTTTCCACCTACCCATCCCCTCCTATGCAGCTTCCCCAGTTTCATCTTTTGGGTGAGCTGTGCTTCATTTCTTTCCCCTTACTCCAGCCAGAGGCATCACTGCTCCAGTGTTTGTAGGAGAACCTGTGAAGGTCGGTAACCAGTTGCACCAGCCTCCAAGATGTGTCATCCCAACATCCATTATGCTCTCGTATTATATTCACAAGCACTAAATGGTGATATTTGTATTTAACAGGCCCCTGTGAATTTCAAACGTGCATACATTCAGAATATAAATTATCATATTTCCTTCCTTCTTTTGGATAAGGTCCCATTTAATTGAAAAACAACTCTTTCCTATTGCTTTTTGTGATAACTTGCAGAATTCTCTATCGCCTCAGACACAATTTGATATTCCATGGCACAGGCTGGTTGAAAACATAATGACAGCACTATCAGTTCAAATGAATTCTGTATTCATTTCTGTTACACCTAATTACATTTCTGTGATACTATGTTGGAGTTTTTCCTAGAAGTTCATGCTCTATTTTCCTAGGTGAATTACAATTAAGTAAAAAACCAAAAAAACAAAAAAACCCAAATCAGTGGTACCAAATTCCTGATAAATTTTGTGCTTCTTGAGCCTCTTTCAAAGAGAGCTGGAGGTGTTCAGCCTGGAGAAGAGAAAGCTCCAAGGAGACCTTATTGAAGCCTTCCAGTACTTAAAGGGGCCTGTCCAAAAGATGGGGACAGACTTTTGAGCAGGGCCTGTTCAAAAGATGGGGACAGACTTTTGAGCAGGGCCTGTTGTGACAGGACAAGGGGTGATGGGTTCAAACTAAAACAGGGGAGAGACTGGAGAGAAGGCAGACATTTTTGATGCTGAGGGTGGTGAGAGCCTGGCCCAGGCTGCCCAGAGAGGTGGTGGCTGCCCCATCCCTGGCA
>WUAM01000431.1:77721769-77743957 GCA_024336885.1 Actenoides hombroni | reverse complement strand
GTGCATAGTAAAACAACGAGGACGCCGCCGGGGTGCGAGGTGTGGGTGAGGGGGGGGGGGGGGGGGGGGGCCAACATGTCCACATGAACCACATCAATGCAGCCATTCCTGTTTGTCCCTGGGGTCCATTAAGGCTCAGGCTTGGGTTCCTTAGGTGCTGCAGGAGGCAATGAGGGTGTTGAAGCTGCTTTTATTAAATATCCACAAAACAAGCACGAGGAGTTGGAATGGGCATCAAATACCCTCTGAGGCAACAACATCATCTCCTTTGACGTAGATGAATATTTCTGTTAGAAGGACCTCATTTAGGGATGTCCCACACTGACTTCTCTGCTTGCACCCAGCTAAGATGAGGGAGCTCCTTGAAGGGTCTTAGGGTTTGACTACAGTCAGAGCTATCAGTTCTGGACAGACTTTGAAACTCAGCTTTGCTGTTTCTCAGGGATAGCACAAGCCTCATGGTATTAGATGGTGTTTCCTTTAAGATACAGATCTTGGAGCTACAGAAGCAGCTCAGAAACAATAATTTGCTTTGTAGAAATCGACCAAGAAATGAGGTGTCAAAGTCCAGAAATCAGAAGGGAAAGGAAAAGAATCCAGCACATGCAAACCGAGAGCGTTTACGACAATCTCCTGGCTGTCACATCTGCTTTGTTATTCTTTTCTATCTCACAAATAAAGCTTCTCCCCTTCTGGGAATGTCCTGGGAACTCAGAGTGTATCTGGCAGAGTTTAGTGGGTGCACAAAGCTGTCCCCAAGACAGCATTTCCCCGCCACGCACGGTACAGGGTGGATCAGAGGAGTGCTAAAGAAGCCACCACAGCATCCTCTGCCCCCGCTCCCCAGCACAGAGCAGGCTGCAATCCCTAAAGCATTTGCAACCTTTTTTAGCAGTACTTCTCAAAAGCCAACCACCGTGATAAGAAAAATGGGTAGGATAGGCTAAAACTGGCAAAGCCTCAGTCTGCGTTCAGGATATTAAAGAGGATCTGAACCTTTGAACCCTTTTCCCAGTTTTGATTCCTTTTTTTTTTTTTTTTTTAAACGAGGGTTATTTCAACTGGTCACCTCCCACCTCTCGCCTGCAATTCCAACAGCAGTATGTTTCCTTTAGGCAATTTTCTTCCCTTATGTGCTGTTTTTAGCTCGTAGTCTAGCCCTCAGACTTGGCTTTCCAACTGGAGCCCCAGCAGACATACTCTCTAATGCTCTAGGCTTAAAAAATTAATTTGAAGTAATAGACTAAAACAAGCTTGTTAAGGATGGTGCCAGTCGAGCCAATCGCTAAAAGCTCTCGCTTTCAAAACCATATATGTGTCTATATGTGTGTAGGGCACAGGGGCCGTGCAGACTGGGCATCCAGGGACGGTCACAGGCTATGGCAGACTTCAAAATGGACAATATCATACTGGTAGCCAGAATATCACCCAAACTGCCCACACCACAAACTGTCCTCTCTGCTGGCCACCATTTGCAAGGCGAGAAGGGAGTTCTCAGTGAACGTGCACGAGACGAAGGAACAATTGAGGCATCAAGTAAAGGAAATTCAAAGATGGGGGTGATGCTCATCTCCCAGCGATGCTCTTCTGCTCTTCAGTGAGGACAGAACAGCTCCAGCGACTTCTCCAGACATGAATAAGGAATGACCTCTGCATCAGGATCCAAAAGAGCCCTACACTCGTTCAAGCACAAAGAGTTATCGAATGGTCGTTATTTCTGTCCCGTTGCCGCGTGGCGCTTGGCGTGGCACTCAAAGCACTCACCACAACACTCCCTTCTCAGCTTCTCCCAGACTCTTGGATGTACGCTGGATTCCAATGGTCTGAGCATTTCAGTCCCAGCCTCGTTCTTCTTTCTGCCACACAGGCTGAGAATTGCCGGGCTGAAATGGCACAGCCAGTCTCCCATGTCCATCAGTAAAAAGTACCTCTTGGTCAAGATGTGACCTTTCCTACTTGCCACAACAAAATTGTAATCAGTTTGAGTGTTTGAGGCTGGACTACAGGATTTAAGCCTTTGTACAGTTACTGCAGAAGAAGACTGACAATGTTTTCATATTTTTTTTCCAGTTATGTGTTTTTATTTTTCCTTCTGGTTTGTTCGGTTTGGGTTTTTTTTAAAGTAGCTCTGCCACAGCTTGAAAAAGGAGGAGAAACTTCATGGAAACATAATCTTTTAGTTTTAGAAAGGCAATATTTCTCCACAAGTAACACCTGATTAAGCAAACTTATTGAATAAGGTCCATTATGTCAGCTTGCAGAAGCTATAAGTTGAGACATTTTAAGATAATCAGATTGTAAAAGTGCACTAAATTCTCACCATTAAGCTACCTCACCTTCATTGAATCCTGAATTCTCATTACAACTAATCATATTTCCATGCAAAGTAAAGCTAATTCAGGTACTTGAAACTGGGGTATATTCTGCTCTCAGTACCCATGTACATCTCCTACTAAAAGTAATGGCAGTTAGATGCAAAGTGGGAAATATATACACACACATATATATATATACATAAAGCCCAAGGTATTTGCAGGGTGACAGGTACAGCTGTTATTTTGGTGAGCAGAAAAACCAGGAAAGAAGCCTAGGTATTGCAAACACTCTGGAGATTTTAGCCAGAGCGTTTATTTAGCTGCAGTTGGCAGCGCAGCTTCGCTGAGGGTGGGACTCACTGCTTTTAACCTAAACCACCCAAAGTGAGATGCCTAAACCTAAACTAGCTAGACTGATAGGTGAGAGAAAGGTGTATTGCTTGGCAAAAGCAAGAGATGAGCTGTGCAGCAGGCAGACCTGTGTTTGCAGCTGTGTAACCTTTCCCCCAAGGTCTGCCCTCCCCCAGAGCTGGCCAAGCAATTACTTGAAAACAGGATTTATTATTAACCTCCTTTTTGTGAACCAACTTGATGCAGGCACCTTAGCTGGTCTCTAAAGAAAGTCACATATAACATTCTCAGCTGCTCACAGCTCTTGTTTGCTTTATTTGTCTCATGGGACTGGCCAGTGAAACTTCTCCTAAAGAAGGGATTCTTCAGGCAAACCTCCAAATTTGCTGAACTTCAAAGAGACGATCTCGGTTTAAAAACAAATTCACGTTGCTGCTTCGTCTAAGATACTTTTGACATTTTTCTGCTGGTTTCCACACTAAAGTCTGAAGCATCGTCTGTACAGGGGATACATAATTTATATGCTGAATGAATCTCATCATCTGCTTTCAGACTTCCCAATGATTTTATTTGTCTGAGTGTCGAATTCCTGGGTTATATTTTAGTGTTGGGTTTAGCTGAGCGATTAATTCCAGCTGTCTCTGGAGGTCTGATACCCACGTGATGCACACTGATCACTCCTGTTTATTATTGCTGGGAAACAAAAAAACTTTGCAAATGGGTTTTTAGCACTTCCAGAAAGGCTAACACCATAAAAACCACCTTGGTCTTACAAGGTGCTTTCAGGGGTGGAACCCAGAAGCAAAGTTGCAATGACCGACTGTGGGCGGAGTGCTTTTATAGTCTGTCCTACTGTAAACAGAGCCACACTGTGTAGCCTCACAGCTTCTGTGGTGGAGCTGGCACATTTATTTTTTTTGGCTAAAACCCACTTTTTACCACTGCAATGGAGCCCTCCTGTCCTGCAGCACGGCTGGAAGGGAAGCCAAGCTGGTTAAAGCCGCAACAACACAGTGAAATGGAACAGCGTGCAGCTGCCTCCTCAGGAACATCCCTGCAAGGCAGACAAATGGGGACATTTATTTTCCCAGATTTATTTGCTAACGTAAAGATCCCACCGCAAGCGTTAGCGCTGCAAGTCGTTACATACTTCTGGGGCAAGCTTGGGAGGAGCTGGATTTCATATAAACAAATCAGTAATTTGAGGTTGCAGTAACCACAGACAGAATCTGGTACCCCAGTATTTCACGATGCACTGCAAAAGAAACTGTTCCTCGGGCAAATGCTCCACAGTTAAGCATCACGTGAGTGAACCAAGCAAAACAAACAAAAAATATCTTGGCTTCCTTTTCGGTTTGCACCTCTATTGACCAAAAAAAACCAGGCAGCTCCTTCCTATCTTCAAATGCTTTTGAAGCAGTAGGTGAAATAATTGAGTGTTTTTAAGAGAGCTGAGGATGGAGACAGAAACACTGCCCTGATTCCCTGGAGCCATATGGAAAATCCAGACACTTTCTCACCACTGGCTCCCGGGTCCGCGTTGTTACAGTAAACGGTGGCTCACTGTGTGAACACTTCCTGAAATTCCTCTGCTTTTTCAGACCTGCTTCGCTGCGTGTTGGCGGGGACAGCGATCACGGGCTACCTCCAGGAAGAGCAAGCGAAATCGTACACTCTCTGCTCATGGGAACTCAAAAATAAGGACGTTTTTGGCAACGTTAATCAAAGAGTTCTTTGACACATCTTTTTGTTCACTCAGAGGCTGACCTCATCCTCTGACTCACGCCTTGATTACTGCTGGCAGATACAGAAGCCCCTTTAGCACGCTCCGTGTTAACTAAGGCAGAGAGACCCAGCGTAAGCACGCCGAGTCCTGCTTAGGCGGGCAAACCGCTCTGGTCTGGAAGACCATGTGGGACCGTGGCAAGTCTTCTAGCGTAAAGAGGACTTGCCTAGGGTAAAAAAAGATCTCGGAAAATGTAGACATTTTCAAAGCATACAGCAGAAGATCAGCAGGAGGGAAGAGGAGGTCTGGAAGGTCTACTAAGCTGTCTGCTAACAAGCACCATTCCCCACCACCCCCAGTGAAGGTTGGCCATAAAGGGTATTTTCTTTCAGAAGATGCCTGCCATCAGGAAATGTTTTCTTTAAGCTTCCAACCATTTGCCGCTTCTTGACACTCCTCTCCAGATGCTGTTTCGGGGTTAACAACAAAAGACATCTTCTAACTGAAAGCATCTGTGGAAATGGAGAGGGGCTGCAAAACTCCGCGTGCCACAGATGGCCACTTTATACCACAAAACTCACACAGAAGTCACGGGAAGCCACTTGGTTTGGCTCTTTGATCCACATTACGCAAGGCCCTGGTTCAGCGTCCAACAGATTGCTGAACGATGCTACTAATGGCAAGAAGAGAGCACAGCTCTGGTGGGGAGCAGCTGAGGGACCTAGGGTTGTTCAGCCTGGAGAGAAGGGGGCTCAGGAGAGACCTTCTGGCTCTCAACAGCTCCCTGACAGGAGGTTGGAGCCAGGCTGAGGTCAGTTTCTTTTCCCAGGGAGTTTTTATTTGTTATTACTGCATTTAACTGCAAAGATGGATCAAAAGAGAGCACTTCTTGTTTTGCAATGCATACTTTTTTTTTTTCTTATAGCATTGCCAAGCTACAGAATGAACAAACAGATCTCTTTCCATGTGCTAACTCCTTGTCTCTCACATCCACCCCTGCCCCACCTTTCCCTCATCTCCATGCCATGAGCCAACCAGCTCCAAGGGCCACATTATTCCCTTCAATACACCTGTCTTTAGTAAGGTTGTTCCAGAAGCTTCTGACAGAGTGCAAAGAAACAACACGAGGGTTGTCACTGCGACAGCGTGAATCGTACGCCTGCATTTTTTATTGATAAGGCAGAGCTCTCCCAGGGACTAAGTTACATTGTTTTATGAGATTAAATTATTAGACCTGGAACTGAGAAGGGCCTTGTCCTATTGTTGAAGAGGCTGCTGGGGAGCCTGGAGCTGCAGGGAGCATTGGCGAGTCATGGTGATATCTTATTTCTCCACAGAGAACTAATATCCCAGCTGCTCCCAATGCACCTGAACTGGTACTGGGGAGAGGAGGAGGAGAACTTGTGGCAGATGGGACCGGACCAAATGGTCAGTGAAATGAACACATTCAACTAATGCACTAACCATCTCTAAACTGTTCCCCATCCATAATTTAAGGCCTTATGTCAGAGTTTGTTAAAAATTATCTTTGATTAGTTGTGTTATTAATACAATATGCATATTACAATAGTGTCACATTTTCTACCCATCAAAGTCGGAGTAAGTCAATATGAGCACATCAATAATTTATATTGGGTGTTCCAGTCAATTTTCTGCGTGCAATAACATTGACTGCTGGCAATTACCGAACGCAACTGGTGCTTTTACCTCCATCGTCACATTGCAAATTAGGTCATATTTATTTTCCAAAAATCCTTCTAGGACTGGGTATTTGAGGTTTGCTGTTGATTTTTGAAAGCTGAAGTGTTTTGGTTTTTTTATGTAAGGCTTCAAGCAGAAAGAGGCAGAGCACAAATGAAACATGAAACCAGAAATAATAAATGAAAATCTATTAAATAAAATCAGAGTATACAAAACTTACTGCATGTTCCCTCCCATAAGATCTAGCAATAAGCAAGCCCCTCAGTTGTTTTTTCCTGGTACGAGTGTAAGTAGAAAGCATTATCCTTCACTTAAATGCATTTAAAGTAGCAAAAAATCAGAATCTGAACCACGGATTTGCAACCCTTATGCGTTTAGTTTCACATAAAATAGTTCCCCACTGAAGACCTTATTTGAATGACAAGTTCAGGGGAAGAAAAAAAATAGTTACAACTTGTGTAGGACTTCCAAATATCGTTGTTTTTTGGGGTTTTTTTAGGATGACATCAGACGTGCATCAGTAAGGAAGGATCTGCCAGAATACTGCAGAAATCTCCCTGCAAGGAATTAGACCCCTCCTCTGGAAAGGCCAGGTCACTCTATAGGCCAGGTCCCTCTGTAGCCCCTGTCACTAAGTGCAGAGCTCTTTATTCTGCTGCAGCTGAGCTGACAAGTGTCTGTATCAATGCAAAGAGAACCTAAGACTCACTTGTTTAAAACAAAAATCCTTTACCTGCAATTCAACAAGCTGGGGGAACTTGTTTCTGAAGGCAAGTTGTGTATGTTGATAACCCTGAGCATTTTTTCTTCACGACAGCTTTTCCTTACTTTGGGATTCTTCTGGAAGACTTCTCCTTTCTCCCAGTCAGACTATGACTTCTGGAAACTTGAAGCACGTTTTATGGATTAGGATGGGAAGATACGTGTGTGGTTCCTTACACAATAACTGTGCACTGCAGTAAAATGGAAGTCTGTCAGAAACAAATTCTTTTCTCTGTTTTTTTTACAAGAGAAAAAAAAACAAGGGACAGGTTTTAGAGGTGAAAGACACAGGGTCCAGCAGAACATGGAATAGGCTGCTACAAATCAGCAAATTTTCCTGGTGGCTTTACTCAGGGAGGATGAGAATTACCTCTTTTCAGGTAACAAGAGTGTCTTCAGAAGCGATCTCGCTGGGCATACACCACAGACACCAATAACGTTAACGGATCTGCTAGTTTCCTTTTTAAACTAGAAATGTAGATTCAGATATTGTTTTACTTTTTGCTATGAAAAGCAGGTACAGGTGAAGGAAAAAAAATAAAAGGAGTGAATCAACACTATTTTCCTAAATAAGGTAAGACAGATTTCCTGAAGAACTCTGGAAGGTGAAGCAGTGAAACAAGCTTCTGGTCATTTCTGCCTCTACAGCAGCCAGCTCAGTTGAGTTCCTGCTGTTGTAGCAGCCCACTCCTTACCTGGTTTGATATAATAGACACAACAGTGGAAATCATTTCATTCGATGATCGATTGAAGAAGAATTGTTAAGCATCAGAGAAGTGCAGTGGCAGCTCCAGCCTATACTCCGTGCTAAGGGAGCTACGTGGCACCGCAGCAGCTCCGAGCTGCCTCGGGACCCAGCCCACTTCCAGCTGCCTTCTGCTGCTGGAGCAAGACGTGCTTGAAGTGGGGTTAAGGTGCTTGGCCCCCATTGCCTCCCACCTGCTCCCTGAGCAGACTGTTTTCATCCCATCAGCCCTACACTTGGCACTCTCGTCGTGCTCTTTTCACTCTGAATGGTCTTTATACTCACAGCCACAGAACATGACAGAGTTCACGATACCAGCTGACACTTGTATGCCATGGAGCTTTGAGAACTCAGCTTAAGGAGCTTGTTCTTGCTCTCTCTTTTACTGCTGGGATGTGCAGCTTCCCAGAAGACATCTCCTTTGTCTTTCTTGTGTCAGGTGTGACCTGAATTTCATACAAGCCTCGGTAACCTGGTTTGCAGGCTAGAATTCCCCAACTTCAGAGGATTACATCAATAGCAAGTGCCATCACCATCGTGTTCATCAAGAACAACATGTATCTCCCTGCAAAGGTAGACAGGTGTTGTGCAGGGGAGATGTGCAACACAGCACCTCTCAGAGCTGGGGTCCCTCGGTCCCACACTGATTGCTCTCACTGCTTAGATTTGCTTATTCATTGGAGGCCTTGTGTCTTGAATACCGAGGGAAAAACAAAAATAACCATCACTACCTATATCAGACTAGTAATGTATATCATACCAAACTTCTGGGTTTTTTTCCAGATGTGTCATAATGCTTAAAAACACCTAAGCAGTTTTCTAAAGCTTTATGACAGCCAATTTTCATTTCTGTGGCTGATGGTAGCAGAAGTGCAAGCAAGCAGAAGTCACCTCTAGAGTAAACGCTGAAGTTTGTAGGATTTTTTAAAGCTCTTAACTATAACAAAACTATAATTTCAGAAGGAAAAAGTGAAACCTGAATCCAGTAAAGAGTTCCAGATTTAACTTCTACAGTAAAGAAACTGAGATCAACAGCCTGTTCTAGTCATCATGAAAAACCACTGAATTTCCAGAGAAGTGTCCACTTGGGTGCAAATTTTGGCTGAACAGCAGAGTGTTCCTGTGCTCTGGTAGTCTACAGGGATCACCCGTGGACAGCCTGAAGTCAGTCTTTCCAAAGCACAGCATATTCCAAACCCAGAGCAATAGTCACCTTGGTCACAAACTCAGCACCTGCTCTGAAACTTGCAGCATAGGAAGGAAGAAAAGACCTATGAAGAAGGTAAATGATCTAGAGCAGCAGCCTGCACCCCTCTGTAAAACACTGTAGGGATTATCTGAATATTTTAAAGTAACTGGTTGATAGATCTCAATTCATAAGCATTTGTCCTTTCCACAAAGATGTTTCCACTACACATCTGCTGGTATGAACCACACTATAAAGGGAAGCTATCAACAGAAGGGAATTTTGATAAACACTGCTCTTTGTTCCCTGTATTTTAATGAATGATGTAATTAGAGTGAAGGTTAAGGGAATATTTGGATTTTTTTCCCCTCAGGGCTACTTTGAAACAGTTTGACTTGCAAACAGCATCTCAAGCTCTTGCAGCGATAACGCTCCAGCATTCTGTTATTGTACAAGGGTGGAATAAAAAGGAAAGAAATGGTTAAGCAGCAAAAGCACCACCCAAACTCTTTTTGCCAAACGATTATAGCAAAGGACTCTGTGGAAGACAGAAGTCCCAAACTCTGTGGCAATGTTATCCCCAACTGACCCAGCTTTGTAAACCCTTCTTCCAGAACCATCACAGTGCTTGGCAGTTTCAGGGATTTCTACTTGGAGACTGTCTGTGTGTCAATATTCACATTCACTTGCACTGGCAATTAAAACCTGTTAGTTCTGCAGTCTGAAGTAAGCAGACTTGACCCTAAAACAACGTTAGGGAAAAGGCAACTTCTGCAAACCTTTCACCACAGCCAAAGCTGCCGGAGCTGAGAGCCTGGGGCTGCCTCACATCCCACCTCTGGTCACAGTCCCTGGGTGAAGCTGCTCTGGTGGTCAGCTTGGGAAAACTGGATCCTAAACCCAAGATCAATAGTGGCAACACTGAGAGGAGCTCCAAGGAGGCCACGTCCTCGGGCTCAGCTGCACGAGGCTCAGGCACCTTGTGCTCCAGCCTGGGCGGTGAGAGGGCTCTCCCTCCCAGCAGATGGTTGTTGCCTGGGTCAAACCCTGTCACAGTGCCTGCGCTGCAAAACCTCTTTGATTTTGCAGTGAATTAATAAAACCAGACATCAACAGAAGAGAATTAAATGCCTAAGTTTAGCTGCCTGGGTTTAGATGGCATGTGCTCTCCTGGCAGCAGGTTGCACTGTCTGTCTTTGGAAGACAAAGCTGGGTTTGCAGGATCCTTTCTCTCCCGATCTGCCTGAACCCTTGGCAGAGAAACCCCTCCAGAAACACAAAGGTTTCTCCAGCTTTGCCCAATCCCATAGGTGACCAGGCTTCCCTTGCTCCTACAGACACCTGACAAAAATGCTACAGCAGGAACAAACCTGAACACTGATCCCTCCTGACTTTTAGGGATTGCATTACACCAGTGAATCCCCACTGAAATATCAATGGTAGTGGTGATTTGTAAGCAAATGTTACTAAACACATGTGAAGGCTGGAAATACCTCCCAGCAAGATCCAACCAGTAATACCAGCTCAGTTATTACTGTACAGTCTCTTGGCCTCATCGATACATAACGCTTGCCATTCAGGTTTAGATTAATATTTCTCCACTCTCACTCCATGGGACACTAAACTGGGTGAACAACAGACGTTGTTACAGTCAAAAGAGCTCAGAGCGTGGCTGGGGTAAGGACAGTCACCAGCCAGGGTCTTTAAAAAGCAATTTCAGCAGTTGATCCAACATCTGAATTTTGTTGCAGAGAAATACAGCGTCATCTCAGGTCAGCGATAGTTTGACCCTAGTTAATAATAATACTTTTAAACTCTCATCACGCAACTATAATAAGAAAAAGCTGTTTTGCAAGGACACAATGATCTACTCGGCTTATCTTCTGAAGGGCATTTGCTAAACACAGCCTTCTACTTTAGCTAACTTTTTCTTTTCCTACACACTGGCCTGAAAGGGCAATTCCAAAAGTCAGCCAAGAAAAATAACCACTGTGTTGCCATCGAGTAGCACTGCAACCTTAAAAAAAAAAAAGCAGTCATATTTTTAGTATTCTTTTGTTTGGGATTTTGTACATGGAAGGCTGTAGCTGGAGCATTCAGCTCCATTTGGTTATTGTGGGAAGCAGGATCTCACCCGGTGCAGACTTGCATCGCTCTCCTAAGACCGATTCAACTTCCCTGCTTCAGAGCAGCTGGAAATCTGTTTGTTACGTTTTCTCCCCTTTCAGTTTCCCCGTCTTCTTCTCCACAGGGATCTGCAGGGCTGCTCCCCCTGGGCAAGGGGCTGCACCCACGGGTGGCACACAGGTGGGTGCCTGGGGCTGCCAGGTTCAGCTTGGCTTGGAAGCACAGCTCTGGTGGTGTCCAGCCCAAAGGTTCTCCTCACACTGCGCTGTAAAGCGGCTGGCTTTCCGCTCTTGTTTACGCTGGAGCATCTTCCCTCCGATACCTCAGGCTACTGGCATGAAGAAGCATCACTTAAAAAGTAATTTAGCAAATAAGTATACTTTCCCTGGGGTGCAAATAAGAGGAAAAGTTGCAGTAAATAGCTAATGTAAGCAAAAGGTGCCTTGGGGGAACCCTAAGAATCACTTCTTTGAAAGCAGCAATAACTTCTGGTGCTATTGGTCCTGAGGCAGCAGCAGTCAACATTGTTTAAAAAAGCTCCCTTATGGTGTACTCATTAATTAACTGCACTGTTTGTTGATTCTAGATTGATTCAGTTTGTTCTCAGGAGAACGTTTTTGGAAACTCAGTAATGCCTTGATGCAGAATTTCATCTTCAGGCCCTAAATTCCCAGGATGCTGCTTTACTGGGACATATAGAAGATGAAGTAAAAAAGGAGAATTTGTTAGACAAAAATGATAATCAAAATATTTTAAATTCAGATGTAATTTTTGAAGATTTTCCCCACAGAGCTAAAAAATTACCTGCAGCAAAGTTTGACTGACAGGCAGGCTTTATCAAACAGAGAACAAGACAAATGGCATGCAAAACAGAGAGGAAAGTATTTGCTCCTAATTACTCGAGAAAGCATTTTAATTAAGTTGTTTGCCAGTTAATGCCTCATTTTTAACATTCCATAAATATTTAAACACGTTTCATAAACTTTTCTTCACAGGGAAACACTCGTGGATGTTGTTGAAGAGATTCTCTGGGAGCTCTTAATGCAGTGCCCTTTACAACCGTGGTTTTATTTGCTCTTCTAGTGAATAAATTAGTGAAGAAATAACGTTGGAAATGGTGTATCAATGTCTACTTAGAATCCACAGCCACAAAATGTTTGAAATGTCATCCTGTGAGGACACTCCTCCTGAATGAATGAGAAACTGGGCAAGCCCAAACCCTCTGTTCCCAAGTCTCCTTGGAGCAGAAGCTCCAACGCTTGTGTGCACCATGAGTGGAAATGAAAGTGCCCGGACCCAAACCGCCACTTTCTCCACCTCAGCAAGGCTCTGGATCTCTGCGTGCAGAAAGCAAACGCCTCTTTCTCCTCATATTTTCAAGGCTTCCTGTTTTCACAGAGCAGCTGACTCTATTTAAAGCTTCACACAGGCACTTCAGCTGTTTATTTATCCATTCATTTGTGGCCCTCAGAACTTTCTTTGCTTGTCCAAGGTTTGTTTGCTCAAACCACCACAACTTCCCTTATCTCAGAGCTTTACTCCAGATTTTGAAACCCCGGTCCTGCCCCACCCCCTTTTACTGTCATTAGTCATTTCTTCCTGGAAAGAGGCTCTGCACAAGAGGGGCAGCCTGGGGCTAAACCACCCATGGCCTGGATCCAAGGGGCACAGGTAGCGGGGTCTCGATACAGGTGGACAGAGCAACAGGACAAGACTGAGCAGGAGGAAGGACGATGCAGCTGGGAAGCCCACCTCTGGGTGAAGCACATCTCCAGGGCTTTCCCAGCCCTCCAGCACTCACTGGGTCCCTTCTCGCAGAGCCCTGGGTCCCCACTGGTCCTCTCCACTCAGAGCTGCTGCTACATGTTTGCTCAGCTCATAAACCAGCAGCAGACTCCAACCCTGGGGCAGGGGGGGGCCAAGCACTGCAGTTTCACCTTCTTCTTATTAGAGCAAAACCAGGGATCTGCAGCTCCCCAACTGTGCCTGTCTAATGGACATCGCAGACCAGCAGCTGTTTCTTCAGCAGTGCTTAGCTAAAAAAGTTTTACTCCTAAAGGTTTGTCATTTTATAGTGGCCATCAACTCAGAGCACAGAGCTGGCTGGTTCCACTGCACTCAGGTTTTTCTCAGTCCACACATCTGTACCACGGCATGAAAGCCTGGAAATGGTGTATCCTTGGATGTTTTGGTCACATTTGTAACTAGCCCTCTCTTCTTGCCCATCTCTCCCTGTCTCCCCCAGTTCCTCACTCAGAGCTGTGGCAATTTATACCTGCTATGAAGCAGCCCTCACCTGTCCGTGGAGACAGGGGAGTTACAAGGTCAGAATGGAGATGGATTTGCAGGCAATAAGTTATTAAAGGGTAACTTTTTGAACGGTTCCTCCCAAATTCATAAGGGAAGCAAGCAAAAAAAAATTCCAGCTAAAATTGTTTATTCAGAAAATGCCTTTGAAAAGGGACCAAAAATACTGTCTGCTCACACTGTTCCTCTTACCAGAAAGCAAGACCTCAAAGGAAATTTTCCCTGGGCCGGGGGGGGCGGGGGGAGTTTCTTTGCAACTTAGTCACCGAATAAAATCTAGCAAGCCCATTACATGGCTGCTTCTGCTTTTGCTGCTGCTTTTTAGAAACCAGACAAAGTAAGAGGAGACAAACACCTGAGCAGGAAGGGGGGGACACCAAAAAGCAACAAAGCTGTAAGAAGCTAAAAAGCAGAGAGAAGCCCTATTAGCAGGTAAATAAAGGACAAAAAGTGTTTGAGTGAAGGTTGGCCAAGGGAGTCCTGAGGCTGACTGAGGCTGCTGGGCCCTTCTAGGCTATAAATGTCAAGCTACAGCTTGGCTTGTCCATTACACAGCTCCTCTCACAGCTTTAGCCCATGGAGAAGCCAAGGCATACCTGACCATACCCAGCATCCAGAGAAAGCACACATCAAAACAAGAAGCACTCCCTTTTTTCCCCCCTCCCCCTGCATTTCTCTTGGGGTGTTACCTTTCCAGGAGTCAGCAGCTGCAGCCCAGTTTCAGGAAGAGGCACAGATGTTCTCCACAAAGGTCCTTCAGACTCAGGACACCTCTTTCCAGAGCAGCACAAGATCCCTGACCAGAGAACGTTTCATCTCTGCCCCACAGAGCAGGGAAACCAGGAGCTGCAGACCTTCACCTGCACTTTTTAACAGCACCTCACAGCTGAACTTAACTAGAAAATTATGCTCATGTGGAGCCACTCAGAGAAAATCCAGGAGCTCGCCATGCCTACTAACCCTGCTGTTTCATGGGGATGTGATTCCTACAGCTCCCAGGGCTGTAGGAAGAACTTAGATCACAGATTATAGACTGGTTTGGGTTGGGAAGGACCTTTCAAGCTCATCTGGTCCAACCCCCCTTCAGAGAGCAGGGACATCTGCTACTAGAGCAGGGTGCTCAGAGGCCCCATCCCTGCAGACATTCAAGGTCAGGCTGGATGGGGCCTCCCTGGGCAGCCTGGGCCAGGGTCTCACCACCCTCATAGTAAAGACGTTCTTTCTAAGGTCCAATCTAAATCTACCCTGCTCTAGTTTAAAACCATTGCCCCTCATCCTATTGCTACGTGCTCTTGTAAAGAGGTGAGGGCTGGGGAGAAGCAACTGTGCCTGAGCTCAAAAGCTGCCTCCTCTTTGAGGGCAAATAATACACAATAATACAACATTCACAGTTTTTCTTTTGCCATTATCAGGCAGAGCAGCCCAGTGCAGAAAGGGGGCTGGAGCCCATGCCCTGTGCGTTTGGGGCAATCAAACTCTTCTTCCATTTGCTGGTTGGAATTTCAGCTACAGACCACACAGAGGCTCAAGTGGAGGGTGACCAAGGGGACACCCATCTCTGCCCATCAAGCACAGATTTACCACCAGGCACACAAGCAGATTTGAACATCAGGCAATGCCTGTCTGAAGTCTTTCCTTCTCCTGCAAGAGCCATACGCAAGAGACAAGTCCTTCACTCCCGAGTCTGAATTTTGCTGATGGCAATAAGCCAAGACTTTGGGTTTTGGAGGATGGATTTGGCATGGGCTTTTGAGCAGAGAGAAGAAAAGTCATACGCAGCATAACCAGCTCGCAAGGTTTCGGTAAGATACGTAGGAAGAATGTTTCCTTTCTGCCACAGAGTGGGCTCATAGGTGGTTAGGGTTTTTAACTTAGTTGCATCACTTGCTGAAATTCAACAAAATCAAAGGGTTGATGGAAAGACAACCTCAGCGTGTCCTTGTTGGCAAAGATCACCCGATGATCAGTTCGATGACTAAAGCCCAGGGCAGGAGCAGACCAGGGGTCTCTGGCCCCTCTTACACATTTGTTACCTCTGCACTAAGGATGACAACAATGAGAAGCTGGAGTAACTCCAAACATTTGCCAGCTGGTTTTGAATGTTCTCAGCTGTGTGTGCTGATGGATAATCTTAGACTTATTTTGTGCTGTTTGTTGCTGCCAGATAGTGTTACTGTTTAATGGCAGTGTTAGAGGAGGCAAAAGTAGGTCCAGCTTCTGAGCTAGAAATAAGCCTATAGAGCTCTGGCTTAAAGTTAATTCAGTCTGAAAAGAGAGAGGGAAAAAACAACCAACAAACCTCCAGTGTATTCATTTGGCTGCTTCTCCTAATACTTGTGGGAAAATAAACAATTTTTAAACCTTTAGTGTTGGTTTTCTTCCCTTCCACTATGAAGGCCAGTACTTTTCTCTGAGGTGGGGAAAAAAGTCAAAATACAAACTGAAAGCCCTTACAGATTTCTGTCAGATCAGTCTGGTCACCAGGAAGGCTTCTCTCAGTTACTTCCCTTAACCTTGCAACAAGTTTGGGTGATTTTCCACCCAGGCTCGTGGAATTTTTCTGATCTTCTCCTAGATCCAAATGGAAACTTCATAGGCAGTCAGATACTCCTGTTTTCTGAGCATCTACCAAGCAGTTCAATGACCTGCTATGATTCTCCTTAAAAATAAGATGCTCCGTCTTGACCCCTAAAGTCACAGTCATCTTCTTCCCAAGGTCTAATTAAAGACACAAGTGATCTGATGGAAATGTTGCCAAGCTCTGTGAAAACTGTGCCTCAGAATTTACTTAGAAAAGACGATGTTTTTATTCAGTGAATTAATTAAAAACAGCTGAAACTCTTAGTTAAAAATACTGTGGGTCTGTTCAAGAAAATATACTTTGGGCTTTTATCTACTTTTATCTTAAAAAAAACCCTCCCCCACTGTTCCGGTTTTTTTATTTTCTTTTTCTCCTTCAAATTCTCCTTACACTTTCACCTCTCGCTTTCCTTTGCCTTACAGAAATGTTCACTCCCTTACTTTACAGATGGGATGTAATCAGTAATCTGGACACTATTCACCTCTTCCCATCTCTTCAGCCGGTCTGATCTGGGCAACATCGATGCCACCAAAATCTGTAGTTAGCTGCAAATAATTAGCTCACATTTCGTAGAACCAGAGAATGGTAGGGGTTGGAAGGGACCTCTGGAGATCATCGAGTCCAATCCCCTGCCAGAGCAGGATCACCCAGGGCATGTCACACAGGAACAGATCCAGATGGGTTTTGTGTCTACTGAATCAGCTACATTTTTGCTCTCAGAGTCTCCAATTAAAAGCCTGGCGAGAACCCTGTTCTCACAGAATCCGTCCTTCTAAACTTAAGAGCATGTGGACACTTCTAAACAGATAAATTCCATCAGAAAATAACAGTGTGTCGCAAGCAAAAGCTCTTCCCAGCAAAGAACCCTTTAGTCCCAAATCTTAGCTGGTCTTGGACTGTTGGAATGCTGCATTTTGTTCCTTGGGAACAACCAACCATAAACACATACCCACTTCAAAAGTATTTTTGATTACAAACTTGTGAAAAATAAAGGAAAAAAAAAAAGTTCTAACATGTGGTTCCCCAAAATATTCACAGAAGGAGCTTTTGAATCCACAGACACTATTCCCACTGGATCAAGAGCCTGTGGCTCTGCTGGGTTTGCACTGGGCTATTTGGTGGTGCGATGCAGGTAGCCTCTCAGAGCTGCCTTGGGCTCTGCCTTCCACATGGGCAGTTTCCAGGAGTGAGCTGGCTCCATCTGGGTGAGATTTGGGGATTTTATCTTCTCTACTTTGCCATCCCAGAGCCTCTTTTTTTCTTTTTAAAGTTTCCCCAGAAAGGCTACCTGTGTGCAGAGGCTGGGCAAAGTACACCGTGTGCTTCCAACCATCTCCCCTGCTCAGAGACACCAGGACCCTGGTGTGGGCATACACCCACCTACCAGTTTATGGATTTCCATGGGCTGGAATAACTCTCCTGGCCCTGTAAATGAGGCAGGTTTTAGAATGTCTAGAAGCACCCTCAGAAGTGGCATTTCACTCTTGCCTCCAGGACACCTTCCATGCAGCAGCCGAGTACCAGCACGAAAGCCATGGAGCTGTGGTGCTGAGGGACCTGGGTTAGTGGTGCCCTGGCACTGCTAGAGGAACAGTTGGACTTGATAATCTTAAAGGTCTCTTCCAGCCCAAACATTTCTGTGATTCTCTGAAGGAGCACAGTGTTTTGCAAGAGGGATACTCTCCCAGAAGGGCTTGAAATTTTAACTGGTCTCATCTACCTGGTGCAGGGTTAGGAAATGAAGAGTAGCCTTGTTCAAACTGAGGAGGAAAACAGGTCAGGACTGTGCTGTTTCAGCCCAGGGCACAGACACCAGGAAAGCTCCTGGGTGTGTCTGGTGCTTCGGAGATGTGCAGCTGGCGCAGGGGGTAGGACAAGCTGCAAACAGCTGCTCTCTGAGGTGCATTCCCCTCAGGACTTCACATATCTCTAGTCAGAAATATGCCAGGGAGTGAGTGCCAGATGAACCAGGAGTCCCACCCAGCTGAAACAGCCAGCGAGGAGTGCCAGGGGACTCACACCCTGGAGAGATGGAGAAGACAACGAGCAGGATGCCTCTGCATGAGCACAGCCTTGTGCTACACACCCTCAGAGCACAGCCCATGTAGGTGACGGGCAAGAGACAGCCCCCATCTCCCCCATAGTCTGTCCTCATTGTCTTGCTGCTAGTCCCTGGCACAAGGGAGCTTCACACCCAGCAGCTGAGACCATTCAGCCCAACCCTCTCCTTTGATGTGATGCTCTCACCTGCTTAACACAGTCCACGTGCCCACAGAGAGATGTGGGAGTCCACGCCACAAATCTTGACCCAGCGAGAGGCTGGGAGGGAATATAAAGACCCATCAAAGGGAGGAAACGTGATGAACCTGAGCCCGCTGTTCTGCCCCAGAAGCAGGGGAGAAGGGAAGTGCCACCTTCTCCAGGCCCCATCATTCAATAAACCTGTGCCCTGCTTTTTTGAGAGGAGCCCCAATCCCTGCTGTCCGGAGAGGTTTCCATAACCTGATGCTTAGGATTATTCCCTTCGGTGGTATCCCTTTCTTTGTCTGGGTTTGAGACACTGCACCATGCCCCTGCTGACCTCTGGCAGCTCCTGACTTGGAGCAGTGTCCCCTTTCAACCCCCCTCCGAGACACTGACCTCGTCTCATAGCTGGAGTGCAGTGGCTCCCTGCTCTGAAGGCTTCTATCATTTTTAGCAGTGACACTGAACTTGGCCTGTAGGCCAGAAATAATAAACTGGACATAGACCAGCAGTTTCTCCTTCAGCTGAAATGGTGCTGCTTTTACCTCCTGAAGGAAGCTGGATCTCCCACGGGATAAATGCACCCTTTGGCTATTTTAGTCTCCCTTTTAGATGGGCTCGGGTTAGTGTAACGAACGGACCTTTCTAAAGGTGGCTTAGGAGTAAAAAGAGCCCCTGTGAGAAGAAAAAAATGAAAAGTGCATGCCCAGGGTCACCGTAGCGTGTACTTTTCAGTCACTGGCTCACAGAAT
The DNA here is from genome assembly GCA_024336885.1 of Actenoides hombroni. NCBI lineage: Eukaryota > Metazoa > Chordata > Aves > Coraciiformes > Alcedinidae > Actenoides > Actenoides hombroni. Next base: position 77,725,160 of record WUAM01000431.1, on the reverse strand, counting down.
TCCAGTAAGGCTGCCACGTCCCAGCTCTCACTGGCAGCAGCCTGCAGTGGTCCCAACCCAGAGCGTGGATTCACCTCCCGCTCCCTTCTTGCTGGACTCAGGTAGAGATGACTTTTTAGTGAGGACCACATTGCAGAGATGTAAAAGACTAAGAAGACACAGGGTGTAATTCCCCTGGTCCCTCAGCGTGTCTTCCAGGTCCTCCCGGGTCCTAAATGGCTTCACCTGCATCCACTGATACACAGGCAACCATATGCCAAGAAAAATCTTTCACCTTCTTCTCCACTGACATGTTTGATTCTGATTAACATTTTCAGATCTTTTACCACCTATCCCCAGCCCAAATCTCTTTCTGCTGAGTGTAATTTGTTCCACATCCAGACACCAAAAATATCTATGTTCTGGTGAAATGTGTCTTACATAAATGATGAATTAAGAATTTGCAAGTTGGTTTTAAGAACTAGGAGGAAAAAAAAAAAAAAAAGGAATAAAAAAAATGCTGAAGCATCTACAAGTGTAAAGAAATCCCTGTCCCCTGAGTCTCTTGAGTGCATCTAGAAAGAAAATATTTTATCCCATATCTGAGCACACGAGATTGCTGTCTGGATTTTGCTGGTGAATACAGTGTTCCGAGAGCAAATGATATGTAAGCTTAGTTGCAAAGACAGGCACACAAATCCATTTTTATATATGTCATCCACTGCTGCAGGGATAAAGATGAAAATCCTTAATATCCTTCTTCTAGCCCTCTTTAAACAGAGATTTATACACAGATTTATTTCAATTCCAGTTGATAATGACTTGTAAGAGTCTTGATGTCATTGGAAAAATCAGCCTTGGCAGTTCTCCATTGACCCCCATAGTCGAGAGCACCACATCAGCTCGAGAACGGCTCATTTGTGTGGCTGAAAAGCAAATCCAATGTACTTGCATCTTAGGTCAATTATTTAAATTAAATATTATCGTAAGGCTTCTTTTTAAGTGTGCCTGGCACGGTTCGGGTTTGTCATTTCCACCAAACCTCAGCCAAATATTTATCTTATTGCTATTTCCATTTAAGGTAACCCGCTACGAGCGCCGGGGGTTAATGGGTTTCTGTTTTGTGCGAGGGGAAAGCAGCACGTGGGCTGGGTTTCAGCTGCAGCAGCGGTACCATACTCAAGAAACAGCAAAAACTTTTGTGCAGCATAAGTTATTTAGAAAAGAGAGGGGGGAAAAAAAAAAAAAAAAGAATCAGTGCGGTGTAGAAAACGACAAGAGTAAACATGGAAATTAACTCCTGGCACATCTTTTGTTCTGGGCTGTTATACTCATATTAAGATTGCCCCTTTTTAATAGCTTTCGAAAGAATTTCCTGCATAATGGCATTTTAGTCATCGTGTTAATGTCAACAAACAAGGCAGATTAATGCTCATAATCCTGAGCTGTCTCACACTCTGCCTATTAGAACTGTAGGCAGATCTTCATTAGGATGGATGACATCTGAATCTATGAGCTCGTCACAACAGAGGCACCTTCTTGCTGCGGTGTCACCCTGCAGATGACAATGTCGGCCATTATGAATGACACTCCACAATTCGTTACTTCCTGCCTCAAATTGCAGTTAATCTTTCATCCAAACTGTACACATGTGCAGCTTTAAGTGGGCTATCACAGCGAGTACCCGGTAATGCTGCAAGCACATGGAGAATGACAGAAGGTAAATTGCTTGTCAGGAGGTCTGTATTTCAATTCACAGCATATTCCAAACACGTTGTGGTGAAAGCTCTCCACAACAGCTGCTTTCATTGCTAACTATTTTTGATGTAAATGTCAATAAAGCTCCAGGCCCTTTCATATTTTTGGCCAAGACTGTCCATCTTTCCCTATGCAGGCTGGCAGGTTGAGCTCCATTTATCTACTCTTAGGAACACGTCCTATAATAATGATTGTCTCCGGAGACCGTTTAGAGTGATTGAAAGCAGCGATTGGGACAAGAGGCTGCTGAATTTCATCGCTGGATTGGGTTGACAGGTGACTGCTTTTATACCCTCTAATCTGGGAGAGATGGAAGTGAAAACACAGTTATATCTAATCAACAGACTGGCACCTACCAATTGCAAATCTCTACCTTCCTCTCACCGACCTCAGCACTGGTTATCACAGGACTCCCGTCTCTCTCCCGTGGCCGGAGGGTTTTCAGAAGGAGGGGAGGCAGAGCAGGTATGCCTTGCCTCCCTAGAAGGGAGGAGCAGGGCAAGAACAAGCCAGGGGCCGTATCGCTCTACCGGCAGCAACGCCAGCTGCTGCTTTTAGTAGCTGCTGTTCAGATCTTCATTTTGCTTAATGAAAATCCCTGGGTGTTAGAGAAAGAAGGAATTACATTCGTAATCCAAGAGGCCATGAGTGTTACACGTGGCCTGTGAATTTCAACATATTCGTTGTAACAATTCACATATTTTTTTTGGTCCTGCATTTCAGTGAAAGTTCCATGAACTTGCAAAGCTTACCAGGACTCTTTCTTTTTTTTTTTTTTTTTAATGAAGTTGGTAATTAACACACCACTGAGTTTTCCAAAGGAGATGGGAAGATGATCAGGTAGAATTCTGAAAACAGTGTGGCAAACGGTCTAAAATATTCACTCCACACCAGCATCTGGCTCTTTGGCAGACCCCAAAGGCAGTTGTGCTGGCACTTTTGCAATTCCCTGCGAGTCCGCGTAGTTGCCCATGGTTACACAGCAGCTGGGCTCTGGCTTCCTCGCCTTCCCTACCACCACGTCCCCCCCACCTCCATTCACCTTTGCTGCTCTAAATCATACACGCTTCTTCTGCCCATCAGTGATGACCGGGTTACATCCTTATTTGCAGGTTAGTGGGTAGAGGGTGAGTGGGAGTTTACCCTCACCCATCTCCTTTTGTCTAAGCCCTCGCCGGCGTAGATCTGTTCACATTTTACATTGATTTTTGTTTACTCGAATCTCAGTCTCTACAATACTGAGCAGATTTCTGTAGCTCTAGGCGATGCTGACACAAGTTGTGAGAATAATATGATTAAAAGCGGTTAACTACCCAGCCCTGAGCTGTCAGAACCAAATCTCTGGCAAAAACCTAATTCAAAAAACTCCACGCCACGCTATCTGAGTTCTGGGCCTCAATTAAAACCCTCAAACGTATGAATGCTTTTTGACTTCGGTGAGCCTTTAACAACAGCAGGTTTATTTGGGAATTTCAAGGGTGTATGGTGTTGGCATAGCAAGATTCAGGCATGGGGGGGGATGGGGGTGGCTTCTGTGAGAAGCTGCTGGAAGCTTCCCCTGCCTCTGATGGAGCAATTGCCACTGGCTCCAAGAAGGACCGAGGCCAAGCCCATCAGTGATGGTGGTAGCACCTCTGGGATAATGGCTTCAAGA
>WUAM01000431.1:77706454-77716821 GCA_024336885.1 Actenoides hombroni | reverse complement strand
ACCCCGGCTGGACACTGCGCTGCTGGGCCCCCTGCTCTGGGTGACCCTGCTGGATGGAGCAAGGGGGTGGCACCAGAGCATCTCCAGAGGGCCCTGCCAACAGCTGCTGTTCTGCAATTGTCTGTGAACAGATGTGCAGCAAATTGTTGGGCATTTGCCGAAGCCTTTGAAGGCATCAACGTTTGTAACCAACATCCCGGGCGCTGCACCAGCACGTGCTGGGACAACACGGAGCTTTTGGAGGGAAGACTTCGTGTGTAGTGCCTTTCAAACAGCAACACCAGTACCCTCTTCGAAAAGCAGACCTCAAAACAACAGCTCCTGAACCTCCAAGGGAGATGGGGGGGAGATGAGCCACGGGGTCCAAAGCCCCCATGCCATTTGCTTTCTTCACACAGCAGGAGCTAAGGACAGACCGGCAGCCATAACCTCCAGCTTCCCGGGTGCTGTCAGCTCAGTTCACAACCCTCCTATTACCCAAGTGGAGCTTTTTTACATTTTATTCTTTGACTTCTCGTTGTGTCTCTGTAAGAATAATGTGATTTTTGGAAGAGGTGTTGAAAGGTTTGAACGTGGTAACTAAACATTTACAAAAGACCTTTAGCCTGAAATAAGTAAATATATTTCTGTCAGTGGTTCAGATAGCAGTGTTTAATTTTGCAGAAAAATTGCAAAAGGTTCCTTTTTACTTTTATGCTGAATTTATGCTCCGATGAAAAGCGCTTCACTTCAGGAAGTGGAAGAAACTATTTATTTTTAAAACTCCCTTAATATGGCATTTTAAATATCTGGCAAAGGCTGTGAAAGATAAGGTTACCAGTCAGGAATAATGTTTTACAACATCATTACCCTGATAACACCCAAAGCAGCTCTATTTGCATGCTATCATTTGGTATATATCTATTTTTTGAATCAAATAATATTCTCTTGAGTTACACTAATATTCCCATGTGATACGTGTTTAAGGCATCAAGAACAACTGAAACCCAGCTAAGAAACCCTACTGCTTTCCAAAAGGTCAGGATTTGATGACTTCAGTATCTACTCTACTCTAGTTTCTTGACTTTCCTGTCTGTCTCTTTTCCCTACTCCTACTGCAGTCTCTGCTCGCAGTAAATCCCCAGCCCTCCACAGACCACGTCCCCGTCCCTGAAACAAAGGTTTCACCCCATGAGTTTTGTTACTAGTTTATCAGGCCACCAACATTTCCAAAGCACTGGTTTTGAAATGGCCTGAAACAGTTTTCCAACATTTGAAAAGGACTCTAAAATGAAAAAAAAAAACACAAAAAAACACAAAAAACCCCAAAAAAACCAGGGAAGAAAGAAATCCATCCTTTTTATTTTTACACTCTATAATCTGAGTGCCTTGAACTTCCCACACAGCACCAACCTTTTGAGCTTTCTCACAGGAAAAGTCAAGGTCTAATCATAAAAGGGTTCGAGAGTCTATATTAAGAAAACAATCTAGCTTGTTTGAGATCCTGCACGCTACGAATTTCATACAGGGGAAATTAAAATCTGGTATCATTTCGTGACCCAAATCACCTTCTTTCTCACAGATTCCAACTGTGTGAAGTTATTTCCATAAAGAAACGTGGGGATATTGTAGGAAACAAACTGGATTTACCAACAGCTCAAGGCTGGGGTGAATATTGCATTTAAAAGGCAACTCCTCTTCTTACAGATATTTTTAACACTTCCTGAAAATTCCCTTCAAAAAAGTAACAGTAATTTTCATCAGCTCTGGGAAAAGAGTTATCAAGTACCTCCAGGTGTAATGTATTTTTAGTAGAACCACCCAAACTGTGAGCCACAGTTGTGAACTCTGTCGAGGGAGTCTCTCTGCCCACCGGCACTTCCAGCGCTCCAGAGAGAGGTGCAAGACCTTAAAAAAAAAAACAACCAAAAAACCAAACAAAACAACTCAAAACTAAAGCCATGGAGTAAACAGGGAACATTTTAAAAAAAATGGTTTTCCCTACCTTGGAAAGCAATGGCATAATAGAGAAGCAAATGGTTGTGAGGAAGGAGCAGCCTGAGCCTAGCCCTGGTGCAGGGTCATCCATCCTCCCCTGCTCACAGAGGTGATTACCTCCTCCTGGCCCCGGGGAAGCCCCTTGGCTTTTATCTGCTCATGCTCTGCCTCCCTCACTGCCTTTCTGCTTTCCTTAAAGGGGCTTTCGCCTCTTTCATCCTGTGTGGAGGAAGCCAGCAATTCCCCAGAAGTTGATTTCCAATAATCACCTCATTTCCCGCATGAAGCGGCACTGGGCGCCCCGAGGCTCCCATCACCCTGCGTCACCACTTTCAGCACGCTCAGGCTTGTACAGCCCTGCTGCTTTCTGCCCTTGGAGGGATAAAGGTGAACGGAGATTAGGTAACTTTTCTTAATTGTCAAATTCCAGCCATCTAATCCCTGAGCCTGGGAAAGGAGGCTTTCTAGGAAGAAGGAAACCAACAGCCCTCTCACGTTTCTCCCTATTAAGGGGCAGAGCTGAGACGAGAAGTCCAGAGTGGCTCCAAAAGCCGAGCTCTGTCAGAATAGATTCCTTTTCGAGACAGTTTCCTTCCCTAGGAATAGAGGAGAACGAACGAGTGAGCAAACAGAGCCCGGGCAGCGCGGACACGTCTCCGGCACGCTCAGGGATCATCCAGCCCGGGCACAGCCGTTCCGACGGCCCCCGGCCAGGCCAAGGCCGCACCACCCCGACCTGCTGGAGAGGCAGCGGGTGGTAACCTCTGCAAGGGAGATAAAGACTTGGAAGTGGCAGTGATTTCTACCCTGCGGAGACAGAGCAGAGTCGCTGCTAAGGATGTCTTTGGGCTGGGTTGGGTTTTTTCCTACTTGTTCACTCAGCTTGAGTAAAGCCATTTGGGGGCTTTTTGTTTCATTTTTTGCTTCTTTCCTTTTTTCGCTTTATTGCTTTTATTCTTCTACCTCACGCAAGAATAAAACCTCGTTACCCAGGAAAATATGGAGCCAAAAGCCTTTTTTCTATGCAGAGTGAGGGATCTACTGTACAGCCTGGAAGCTCCTCTGCCTGCGTGAAGATGGAGCAGAACCAAAGGACAAGTGTCACCCCTCAAACTCCCAGCATCACAAAACAGACTTTCTTCTGACCTCAGGAGTGTTTGGGGTTCCTTTGTGTTAGTTTATAAATTCAGATGGTCTCAGACAAATAGAGAAAGAAAGCAATAAAATACCTGGTTTGCTGCCCTAAATTCCATCTGCCCGCGTTAAGGCCAATGCTGCGCTTCTTACCCACTCCCATCAGGAGGTGTAGGCAGCGGGTTTACTTACTGACCTGCCAGTTGTATTTGTGCAACAGCTTGGAGGCAATGAACACTTGAGTAACCTCCCCAGATGCTGAGAAATGGCACCTTTGCCAAGAGCAACAGCTCCTTTTTCACATAATATACTGGTGTTTAAGGTGTTTTATAGTATATCAAATGCACAGCCCCACTCTGTCCTCCAGGACATTTTATTACGGACGAGTTTTTGTCTAGTCCTGTCTGGCTTATGTTTGTAATTGCTTTGAAATGAGGGAAATTGCCATGAGGAGAGGACCAAAAGCCCAGGCTTCGAACTAAGGCTTGTTTCCCTTAAGAAGCAGAGTTCTCTGATCTGGGCAAAAGAGGAGTTGTAAAAGCACAGAAAGAAACAAAACAGCTGGAAAAACGAGGCCACTGCAGGAAAAGGAAAGAAATAGGACTAAGGCATGGTGAATAAGATATAAGACTAATAATAAGAATAATAAGACTAAGAGATAAAGGTGGTCAAATATAGTCTGAGGAAGGAAAAAGAAATAGAGAAAAAAACCCAATTGAAAACAATGATGATGCAATGAGAAAACATGAACTTGATCAGAGAATCAGAGAATAGTTTTGGCTGGAAGAGACCTTAAAGATCAAGTCCAACCGCTATATTATCCTTCTTCTGAGTGAATAAATGCAGGGACAAGAGTCAGCTCTCACTTCAGCACTGCCTTTTGGCTTTGAGCACAATCTCCGCGGCCATCTGCAGTGCTGCCGCGGGGTTCAACCGCAGAGACAGCGCGACTCGGCCAGGCAATCCCCTGACAAACTCCACTAAGGCCTTTGCAGCTAACAAAACAATGAATGAAACATCATCCTGGCTCACAGAGCAGCTTTCTGCTGTCTTCTGCTGCCTTTGCTTTGCCTTTTTTTTTTTTTTTTTTCCCCCCTCTCTCCCCAAGTGGAAAAACAACTTCAAAAACAAGGTGCTGTCATTTTAGCAAAGGAGAATTAGGACTGTGAAAGGATGAAGTGTCCTTGCACGGAAAGACTGCAGCTAAAATTGTATCAATATTCCTGTTATAAACTGATAAACACAGAGCTCAGTGAGGTCAAGTTGTACATGCTTGAGCTGACATGCCAATCTGCCAGCAGTCATATGGTTCTCATATGGCGACACGCCACAGATGCCAGGAAAATGTGAGAAGTTTCTGGCTCATTTCATTTCACTCTCCTGAATGCCATGTTTGCCTGCGCACACACACGCGCGCGTGCGCACACGCCGGGTAGATTTTCTATTTTGAAGAGAGCTGCTAGAGCCTGTGTATTCCCATTTTCTTAAAGGATTCGCAATAACTCACCCAAACTGATGCCTCAGACTTCACAGCAAGACTTGTCTTGGAAATGAGAGCAGCTTTTTTTTTTTTTTAAATTCCCCTTACAAGCCTTCAAAACACTTCTCTAGCCATTTTTAAATGACATCAAAAGACAGAATTAGAAAAGAAAGAGACAGACGAGATAACACCACATCGTACGAAGATGCCTTTTACACTCTTATAATATGCATTGAGGGAAGGGAATCTTGAAAGTTTTAGTTGTCTCAATATGAGACTTCTTCCAACCTCTAACAACACTAAACCAGCTCTTTGATTAATGCTTAAACAGCGGCAAGTAGTTATTTTTTGGTACTGTTTCTTCAATGCGCATTTCTGTACCAACAACGTAACGTCCCTGTCACACAGACTGATGTGACAGCACAGTAACAACTGCCCGCGTTCCTCTTTGGTAAACAGCCCACAATTATCCATCGACTACATAATGCACAATTTACAATTTGTTGAAATATGTATTTCCACATTAGACCATCTTTCAAGCTTTTCCAGTCTTTTGTGTCAGGTCCGATTGTCTTCAAGAGGGATTGTTTTGCCTCTTCCTTCTTTTAAGCTCTTCCTAAAGGGAAAAGGGTCAGACAAATATAACTATGATCACGCTGCTAGGGCTGAGAGCCTGCCCGCCCCCCTCGCCTCACCGCAGCCGGCCCCGCTGAGTTCAGATGGACTTGCTTCAAATAATTAAGGCAAAAACATAAACGGGTTTGAGGCTTAATGTGTGAAAACCAAAAAACACACGACACGTGCACGTGTGCCTTAAAAATGCCACATTTCTGGTCGCCCCCAAACACCCTGTAGATAAGTCTACAGGGAAACTGTTTTTCCTTTTCTAGTGTTCAGAGTCACACTGACCAAAGGTTCAAGATAAGGAGACCAAAACAGGACCAGGCGGGAACTTTCTTATGTGTAGAAAAGCTAGGACTTGGGAGTCTTAGCCCCTCAGCTTACAAGGCTAGGAACAAGAAATTGCAGAGAAAACTCCCTGTGTTTCGAAGATGTCCAGATATGAGCATTTCAATAATCAGCACTCAGATTTTTTTCTCACTTACACATCGCTTGTAAACTGGGGGAGGAAGGTCAGCTCAGGCATCAAGGCAACAGCCTACAGCTGAAGAAAGCCAGGTTTGAGTCCTCGCTTGACCTAAAGTTTCCCGCAGGATCCTGTTCCTTAGGCTCTCGTTGAGATATCCCCTCCCCACCACCCCCTTCCCCGAACTGCTAAGGTTTCACAGCTGACCTCTAAATGTGGAACCAGGAGTGCTCCTGATCCTGCAGGTTCAAAGGCACGTCCTGCCTGCAGCCTGAGGCTGGAGAAAAGCCGTGTTGATGATCTCAGTTATGATCTCAGTTGTTCTCTCCAGCACTCTGGAGAGTTTCATGAAAGAGGGAGTTCGGGTGCCAGAGAGAGCAGAGGTGGGCTCTGGTGTGGGCCCACGTCCAGTCACCAGGGAGACCGTGACCTCAGGGTCCAGCCGCTGCTGTCTCAGCCTCTAGCATACCTCATGGGGGTGCTCAGGCAACAGCCAAACAGAACGGGATAGGAAGAGTCCTGTGAGCCCTGCCATGAATTACATTCAATGTCTGAAACAGAAATAACTAGCTGAACTCAAATTAAAGCAAATCATTAGAAAGGGGGCACAGCTGGAACGCACTCCAGTGAGAAATCCCTGTTTTCCTTTCCTCAAATCCAGGGATTTCATATCACTTGCAGGTACCTTAAAAAAAGAATTTAAAAAATCTATTCCCAAGAGAATACTGAATTATTTTGTCTTGCCAGTGTCACTGAAAAACAGTATTATGTGAAACAGAGTCCTCAGTCTGAGTTTGGAGTTTTCTGTTCGTTTTTTTTCCTGAGGTTGATAACTGTCAAGACACCCAGAATCAAACTGGGATCTACAATCTTTTTTCGTTTCTTTTTTCCTTTCTTTTCTTTTTTTTTTTTTTTTAATCAATGCTTTTTTTAATTATTTTTTTTCTGATGTATTTACTCAGGGGACCCTCGTTACTGCAATAAGAATAATAAAGAAGCCGAGGAGCTGCGGAACAGAACTTTAGCTTGTTTGTTGCTCTCCAAAACACACACATTTCTACAAATGTTTTGGAATAAACATTTGTGTTTGTGCTTGCACAGCAATTAACAGATTGTAAACACCATCCAAAGTATCTGCAGCCACTTCGACTTACTGTACATACCACCCCTACTGGGATTTTGGTACCTCAGACACACATCCCGGCTAGATTTTGCTTTCCTTTTACTGTTAGCTGGCCAGTGAAGACAAACCACTTCGTAAATGGAGTCGGTCTGATTAACTCCATGCACTTCCTCCCGAGATTGTATTATTGGGATCAAACCAGCAGCAGATGCAAACGCTGACTTCAGCACTGCATACGTTGTGTAGTGTATACGTGCTGTTGATGCTGTGACCTTCTGGCAGCGATCAGAACAATTTCTCTGTCCTCAAATGAAAGCATTAGAACTTAATTCACACGACAGCAAACGTTATACACGTAGCTCCATCTTAATACTTGCAGTATAATTTTTTTTTTTTTAACTTAATTTGTCAAGTTTGTAACTATCACTTGAAACTTGCTGACAAGGAACCTGATAACACATCATCTCAAATTCCATTTTACAACTGTTTCCTTGGAAACACGGGCACAAAAATGGGCCGTGCACAATGGAATGAAATCAAACAAATTAAAATAAACCTTATAGAATTCCCACTAATCAGAAACCCTTTGCTTTGTTGAAGTTCATGCAAAACCAAGGGTGGTTAGTCTTACAGTAAGAGCATCATTAGCCCCACAGCACTACAGTCCTTACTTGTTTTGGCCCCGATCCATCACATCACCGTTGGCACATATGTAACTTTAAATGCCTGAGAGAGCCCAGTCGACAGAACGAGTCATGTGCTGAAGGTTATTCGTGTACTTCAGAACTGCACAAGGGGTGGCTTTGTCTCCAGAGGCTCACTAGCTATTAGTGAGAACATATATATATATGTATCTATCTATCTATGCACACACCCCCACACCGCAGGCTGTACATACAGCTGTGGGAGCCATGCTCAGGAATGTTAACATCACCTACAGCACTCAAGTCTTCATATACTGTAAGTTATGACTTCTGACCATTTCAAATCGTGGGAAGATAACTGGATAAAGGTAGGGAGACATTAATTTTGAGCGATCTGCTTATAGAGAGGGATACCTTTTATTTAACAGAAAAATTGCATGCCAGCTCAAAGAAGAAAAATGACCTTTTTTTTGTTGACCTTTGGGATTTTCTTCCACAGGTTTGAAGTGACTTCAGAATAAGGTTACAGATCATCTGATAAGAGAACTGGACTGAGATTTACAGCTAAAATTTTCCTGCCCATTACAGGGGTTTACTTTTATCAAGCAAACCAATAGTTTTCCTTCTTTATATTGTTATCATTAGGATAAAGATGGGTATGTAGATTCTTGTGATTGCATTTGAGATCTTATGCGTCAGATTTCCAGGGCAGGACTATCAGAAGGCAGATATTACGCTGGCAAATGTATCCTTTCTCCTAGTAAAACAGTCACCATGTACTAGATAACATGTTCATTCTGCCACTCCTTGGATAAAAAGCCAGTTTATTGGAGCATTTTCAGAATACCTTTCTCTTTCTTTTTTTCTTTTCTTTTTTTTCTTTTTTTTTTCTTTTTTCTTTCTTTTTTTCTTTTTTTCTTTTTTTTTCTTTTTTTCTTTTTCTGTTTTCTTTTTGTTTTTTCTTTCTTTTTTTCTCTCTACATTTGGGTAATAATGTCATGGATAAAGAAGGAATTTCCCGTGGGGAGTTTATTCCATATCCTACATCACACCACCTCTTCTGTCTTTCTCTAATACACCTGGTACCAACAAATGCACTACTAACTGATAACAAAACCTATTTATCAAATAGTAGGTTCAAACATTTCAGATCTCAAGGTACTTTGCCAAAGAGTCACACGTTACTGGCTCTTTTCTACGGAGAGAAGCACTGATGTACAAAGAAACCCCGCATCAGAATCGGTTATTTCCCACAGATCTTAGATTTGCACTGAGCTATTTTAATTTCACAGGTTTTCCAAGGATCTCCCAGCATTCCAGCTGCAAGGGATGTTGTCTTTGACCAAGGCACAGTAAAGAACAGATAAAACTTAAGCTTGTAAAGAGAAAGAGACCTAATGTAAAGCTGAAAAGGAGTATCAAGTACTGTCGAAAATCAAGCCCCTTTAGTACAAGTCCTTAAATTTCAGACTGCAAGTCTTGAGGACAAAGAGAGAAGACTGATAAACTACTTGAATCTTTGCTTCTGCTACCTTTTGTACTTCCCCACCCAGAAAATGAATTTTAAAAGTGTGTGTAATCTTTTTGTTTTCCAGAATTTTTGCGTCATTAGTAGAAAATGTGGAATATTTCAGTCACAACCTTGTACTCATGAGATTTTATAAGCAGGTATCATGTGGTTGATATTTCTTAGTATACACCTGATATTCCAGAGTTCAACCCCAGTTCCAGCAGAGATTTGTCACGTATCTCTGGATGAAACCCAACCTTCCTTCCTGCAACACTGTGATTATTAATTTTCTCACCTATCTTATCCAATCTTTGCATTGTCAAGTTGACCCTTAAACTTCTGGGGCAAAATTTATCTCCCACCAAAGAGCAGTAAAATGTTTGCTGGCCTTCACAACTTTTTCTTAACACAAGTTAATCCACAAGAACTGCAACTAATCATTTCAAAACTCCAGAACGCCTCATTTTGTTGCCTGTTGTTATGTTTACTTTCACCACTACGACAGCAGTCAACCGTAGGAAATCTGATTTCCAGAGCCTTAGGATAAATGATTGAAGGTGTAAAACATCCCAAATTCTCCTGAAATTGAGTTGTTTATAACCTATTCCCTTATTCCTGTGTTGAGTAGTGCTCACCAATAAATTATAAGTTCTCAAATGCTTTTTACTGCTGTTTTCTTCCCGTGATTTCTGGCAAAACTTGGACATATAAACGGAATACTGAGTGATTTTTGTTCAAGCTAAACTGAAACCAGGTACATATAACACGAAGGAAACCATGAAACACAACTGCCTGTTGTTACTGCTGGCATAACTTCCAAGTGGCCAAGAGGAGATGCACGGGAAAATGCTCCTCTCCACTGCCCTTGCTGCCAAGTGCCGCTTGAACACAGTTACCTTGACACTAACTAAAGGGTTAGGACAGGATTTGAAACTCTGTTCTACTAGAAGTCAATGGGAATTCTCACCAACAATCAGGAGACTCCCAAGAATGCCCAGTTTCATTATTTCATAGGACCTGATCTTACATAATTGCCCATGGCCATTCTTAGAGACCTTCTATGAGCCAAGAGGACATTCTGTTCCTCGCACGTTAGAGAAATGCCTTCCTATTCCTTGGTACCTTGGCTACTAGTAGGTGGAAACAACAGTCAAACTGAGGACTCAGCCCAGGGATCTAATTCGAGCAGTTGCTAATGTATATATAATAATGTATATATATATAGGATCCTCTGTTTCATCTTTTCCCCTTCTGATCAGAGTTTTATGCACTTCATTTGGAATTAATTGGTGACAGTGTACATAATTACGGATGTGATCCTCATTGACTTGGAAAAAAAAATCTTCCATTTCTCTTTCTTACAAGGAATATTGTAGCTTTTCCTTAAATATTTATATTAAAGTGACATCTAG
>WUAM01000431.1:77690115-77701248 GCA_024336885.1 Actenoides hombroni | reverse complement strand
GGCCGAGGGCAGCGTCAGGAGGCCGCAATCGCCCCGCCGCACACCCTGACCCGGCCTGGACACGGAGCTCACGCCTGAGCCCGGGCCCAGGCCGCACGCTTCGGGCCTTTCCCTCCCAGAGTTCAGTTTTCTTTCTGCGGTTCCCGCCGAACAAACACTGCGCTGCCGGTAACGCGATTTTCCCTCGCTAGCCGCCGTGTTCCCGCCGCGCCGCAGTTCCTCCTTGAGAGAACTGGCACTCTGAAATCTCCAAACCTCAGCACAAGAGCCATCGCAGACGCACGTTCGCGGGCTTTGCCAAGCGCAGAGCATCCTTCGGAGCGAAAACCTGGCCTACGTCCAACGGCAGCGTCTCTCCTGAAGCACACGGAGATTCGTTTGTTTGTCTCTTTCTTAAAAGTGCTTCTTTCCTGAAGCCTGGATGTCAGGGAGATATGATTCAGACATGAGATCAGCACCTTCCAGAATGCTGAGGGAACTTGTTAAGGTCACTATCCCAGAAATGGAAAAACCCCAACAGGAAAATGAGAAAAAAAAAAAGGCATTAAGAAAGAAGAGAACATTCTGGGGTTTTGTTAAGAAGAGGGTGATAGATTAAGATAGAATCAGTTACGGCGATTTTTCCTTGCTCCTCTTCTTCACGTGTGAAAACGGGGCTCATATATTGTCTATGATTTCCCTTTAATAATTGTTGGTAGAAATAGCAGAGCTGTCAAGTACCTTCTACTACAGCAGAACCTCGGTTTCAGCAGGCTGAGCTTCCGCCCCACTGTCCCCTTTATTCAAATCGTGTGAAACAGAAACACATGTTTTCTGCAAAAATACCAGACTTCTCCACAGGTAAAACCAGGTTTAAATTCTACCTTTGGCAGCTCTCACAGATGACAGCAAACCTTTGGGGTTTTTTGTTTCCTACTCCGGAATATCTTACTGTATCAAACAGCACCTTCCAATTTCGTCACAAAGCATTTCATATTTTACAAAGTCCTTCCCCACACTTTCATGTTTCAGCTCTTGGATGCTGCGGCATCAAAGAACAAAAAAAGCGGAGAAGAATTTCTCCCCACAAATTAAAACTTGGTCTTCAAATTAAATCAGGAAAACCACACACATATGCTTACTGTACACCGGTATCACGAGCTTAGAGCAGGACATGATGTTAGTTGTCTTGCAGTTTTGCGTAGGCTACTGGCTGCTGGTGGTGTGATGTTTTGCAGATTTGTGATGCCACTAGAAAACAGAGGGTCTCTCAGTGGTATTGCAAGCGCACTATGTAGAAATATCCTGTGATAACCAGCAGCTTTTTCTGCCCTCTTTTTTCTTGCTCTGTCCATCCCCAGTATCCCTTCCCAAACTGGGCCAGCATGTGGCTATCAGGTATCCCCTCTGCGGATAGAATTACATATTGTGTTCAAAATCTCTGATTAATCTGATTAAGCTAGTGAGTGCCTAATCCTTTAATCTCCTTGAGAGCACTGTTATGTCTGCTGTGTGTCAGATTTGTAACCGGTAATCAGTTAAGCAAACGCTAAAAGTTAAGCAAAAACTATTTTGGCCCCGCTTTAGCACCTGCTTTTGGTCAGTGACCTTTCACAGCTCAAACTGCACGGAGACCAGGAGTGAAAAGAAGAAACTGCCTGTGGTGGCAACTCTGGTGCTGCAAGGGCATCAGGCACCAAGGACCAGCGTGCTGCTGCTGCCCTGCTCTTCAGCGCTGTCATCAGAAATGACCAGGTAACGACCTACCCCTTTGCTTTGTGTCTTGCCCTCTGGAAAGCAAATGCAAAACTCGCTTCCTGGATATTTATAATTTAGAAAGGAATTTCTGTTGCCAATTAATTTCAGACAGTTTGCTTTGCCCTTGCTTTTCCTTAGCGGCAGAAATCATCGCGCAGCCTTCACCTGAGCAAACACAGCCACGTTCGAAAAGCTGCACTAAGAAAAAGGAAGTGTTTTACCTTAATAAAAAGAGACTGTGTGGAAGGAGATTTGGGGCAGGGGAAGGAAAATGTGCAATCTTTGTAGAAAAAAAAATGTGTAGACCTATTGCTGGCAGATGTAAAAGCATCAAGTCAATATGGTAACAAGGATCAGTATGCCCTCAGGCGAGATATGACTATGACAATGCTGAGTGCATGTATAAATTCACCACTCCAACGAGCTGCCTAGCAATAAAATAAATTCAAAGCAACCGTGTCCGAGAGGAGTAAATCTTGAACCTGGTATCCAGCTGACAGAGGTGGCCAGGACACCGCAGGACATTCGCAGGGGCCAGTGGCAACACCTCCAGAGGAGCTGGCCCTTAGTGCTGGCCCTCCTGCCACCATCCGTGGGGCCTCCGGTCCATGCTCCCCACCATAGCAGCCATGGGAGATGCACAGGGTGTGTTCAGCCCGAGTTTCCTGGGGGTTACCTATCCCAGAAGTGTCTTTTCCTGGCATTTTATATCTGCTAATGATTTCACCCAGACCATCCTTTACTCCCAGACAAGCCACCCGAGGGAAGAGAGGGGAAGCTGCTGCGACACAGCGGCAGCAGAATGTTTCCTGCGTGGCTCTGTTCAGGCATTGTCTTTGGGGAGGGCAGCACCGATGGGCAGCCTGAGCATTGGCAGAGTGAAACTTGGGACGAAATGACCACATTTGCTCACTTTGTAGGGGATACCAGCCAGGCCTGTCCAAAACTCAGAAGGCTGTAGAAACACTAGATTTCTATAAACCCACCTCCCTAGTGACTTTTCAAGGAAAACTTGGATAAAGAACATCCAGTAATTATAATCACACAGAAACAAAACATTGCAGCACTAAAGGTCTTTTATCCCTGCACCCCCTTTTCATTTTTTTTTAGGAATATCTTTAAATGTATTTCTTGTACCTCGACAAACAAGCACGAGCAATACCCAAGTCAGAAGGACTACGAGCACAATGGATTTGAGGCCAGATTCCTCTTTGGATGCACAAGCTGGTCTCCCACCGCTTTCTATGACAGCCACATTGACAGCAGTGGGAGTCAGGAGAACTCATCCAAGGGCATAATTTGGCCCACGACGTACGAGGTTTGTCCAGCTTGTGAAAGCAGCAAGCAGCGTATTACAAACCCTGCCTCTGTGCAGCTTACTGGGGGTTTAAATCCTCAGTGGCATTTTCTGCGCCTCTAGAACGGGTTGGATAAAAATAGCAGAGGCTGCTTGAATCAATACCTGTTGAAAGAACAGACCTGCTAAAAGAATTAAAATCTGCTGCAACAAGGTTATCCATTTAACAGGTTTCTACTTGAATCACCAAACAACCCTCATTTTATAGCCTAGCTCAAAGCCATGGAGCATCCACGGGAGCAAGGCGGGTATTTTCCAGCCCTGCTTTTAAAGCCTGTCTTTATTAATGTTTCCTAGCCCTGCTTGCAGCGATTTCTTTTCGCCCGGACGATGGTAATGGCTTATGTAATTATGACTTTGTACATGAGCTGAACTCCCTCTGGATGTTTAGACTCTTATTATCTTTAACCTCATCCACCTCTGTCAGCGAACTCTCACCTCGGCAGCTCGGCAGGGACGGGGGGATCAGCTGGAGAATGAGGAGAGCGGGGTGGTTACTGATGGGCAGCTCGTTAACCCTTGTGGGAAGGGAAGGAAGGCAGAGGTCCTTTTCTCGGCACTTCTGGCATCACTAGAAGGTGTCTCAGAAGACAGTTCTCCAATGTGAGAGCCCCTACTCAAATGTGGGCTTAGAGGGCAAGCTCAGCAGGCTGTGGTTTTGCTTTGCTAAGAGATACCGTGTACTTCTTGGGAGATTTTAACAAGCTTTTTTGCTTCTTTTTAAAAAAAAAATAATAAAAAAATAGAGTTTACTAGTAATATTTCATTGTTGTTATTATATTGCAGCTCCCATAAAATTAATTCCCATTCTTTTCCTTGCCCAGATGCATTGGACAAGAGATTGAAGGAGCTCTCACTAGTATAAACTGCTCACCCCGTGATGCTCTTCGCCTTCTGCTCCTCCTCCTCCTTCCCCTCACATATCCCTTCGACCTGTACCATTAAGGGTAGTGGCAGAAGAAAGCGACGGCCCCACAGGGCAGAGGTAAGGCTTCCTTCTGGCTAAAAATATGGCTTGGGAAACGTGAAATCAGCACAGCCTGGTCCCTGTAACAGGCAGGGAAAAGGGCTGTCACCAGGACGGACTCACCCTCCAGTCTGAGCTGGCTGAACTGAAAAGGTAATGAGAAAAAGTAGGTAAAACGTTGTTTACAGCTATTAAATGAAAACCCATGGAAAATTTTTCAAACCTGGCTGAAGCTTTTTGCTTGACACTATTACATGTTTAATTTCCTCCTGAGGTTCTTCAGCCCTTTAAAAATAATTTTCCCTTCTTACAGCTGCATCACCCATTATATGAGAAATAAAAATCAAAGCAGAAATGCTACAGGAAAAGCCTCCTGAATTCTTCTAAATCCATGCCTCTTCCAAACAACCAAAAAGGAGTCACCACATTCCACCCAGCATCACAAATCATTTCAGTCCACCTGAAACAACCTGCTTTGCTCATTCCCTCTCCACAGAGAAGTGTCTGGTTCTGCCATGAGCCCAGCAGAAGGTGGAGAGGACCCTGCTGGGGTTCTTCCCCAGAGACCAGCAGCACCTGGACCTTGCTGCTGGGGCTGCCTCTCCTGTTGCTCTCTCACAACCATGCCCCAAAACAACGATAGTGCCTGTGCCTGCTCCCCAGGATGGGCAAGGTCTTGGTTGACAACCCTTTTGCTTTCCTTCAAAAGGGTTGTCCAGGCCTGCCCAGGGCAGTGATGGAGTCCCCATCATCCCTGGAGGGGTTTCCAAGCCATAGAGCTGTGGTGCTGAGGGACATGGGGTAGTGGTGCCCTGGCAGTGCTGGGGGAATGGGTGGACTCCATGATCTGAAAGGTATCCTCCAACCAAAATGATTCTATTATTCTGTAATTCGAAAATTCATTTTCTCCCCCAGGGAAGCGACTCCTGCCCATGGTGGTTTGCTCCTGCCTGGCACCAGCACATCTCTGGGGGTACTGGCAAGAGCCTGAGGTCTTGGCAGTACCTTCAGGAGAGAGTAAGGAAAAGGGCAAGGAAAAACAACGACAACAAGGGGCTTATTGTTGGACAGGACTGAACTTACTATTACTTACCTCAGAAATTGAAGAACCACAGGAGGTGTGATAAACCATCTGTAAAACTTTTGAGAATTAATTTGAGATCTCGGTCCAATTTCTTCCGGCCATATTAAACACTGAGCTAAGTGGAGATTTTCTTTCCCAGGAAAAAGCCCCAAGACTGAAACATGAGAGCTCAGTTAACAGGGACCCAGAGTGCTAAGATCCAACCATTGTGCTGAGACCCTTTCTGGTCCCCTTGAGCTGCCGGCATTTATCAATCACAATGTATTTGCTGGTGGCTTTCAACCCTCATCAACAATTCTGTATTGGTGCACCAGTTCTAACCCTCATCCTGTTCCCTGGAATTTTGAAATCTACACCAAACGTTGATTTATAACATTTAACATAAGTTGCACGCGTGGCATGTCAAGTGACCACTGAACCAGAGCGCGCCGTGATTTAAGGGCCAGGATTTCACCGCGGTTTTGTTCTCATCCATATGGGAAAACAAGATCCAAAGTCAATAAAGGACTCCCTGGTTTTTTCCTTTGGACGTCGTTGAGCTTTGGATTTTGTGTACGTCGCCAGAAAACTAAATCAACAAAAGCAGTACAGCCTGCATCATGTTTTCACACTGTTAAGGATATAAATGGCCCCTCTCTATGAGAACCACATGCTAATACATTTCTCGGTAGTGTAAATAGCTCCTGTTTTGTTCAAAGCAAAATGAATTCAACTACAGCAACAGTGAGAATGAAGTGAACGAAATGAAACTGTAATGGCAATATTGACCCATTATTAGAGAAAATCTCTTAGATCAATTAAAAAAACACACTTCAGTGCCCCAGACAAAACCAGGAAATCAGATTATGTTTAGCTCTCCTAATCTAGCATCCAATTTACTTTAATTTGTTCACTATGAAATTTGTCACCACGTTTCCTCTCCTTCTACCTTCATGCAATTCCAGCACTGCACTGCCCCATTAATGAGGAATGGTGCAGACCAGTTTGACGTGGACACTTAGGGATGGCTTGAGCAGCCGTGCTGGGATGAACACAGCCCTGTTCTTTACGGTGGGATTAGCAGTCACCTCCTTAGATTTGCTTTATGCATCCCATTCTCTGCTGAGATTCATGCCTATCACTGGTGCAGCAGAGCAGGTTCGCTGTCCTGCGACAGAATTTCTCCTTGAACTGCCAGAAAAGCCCACTGTTGCATTTCTCAGAGCTTCTCAGCCCAGCAGGATCTTCCTTCTGAAGCACTCACCATTCCCTGCCACCTTTCTTCCTCCAAGTTAGCAGCTGTGGTTCTGTGCTGAACAGGAATTGGGTACAGCAGCACTGTGGGGTGAGCAGTGACTGCAGGAGCTGGTGCTGGTACGTGGTGTCCAGAGGGACAGCACAAGTGCCCATGAAGGCCTTTCTTTACTGACTCTGGTCCTGGCCCCATGAGTCTAACTCCAGCCATCAGGGGACTTGTTGTAAGTAATGGTCATTTGTGTTTCATAATTATCTTGAATAAACACAATTAGTTCCACATTCTGCTGTTTTCTTCCTAAGGCATCTGTAAACATTCTGTACGATTCTAACAAATGGCTTTTGGCCATCATTAAAAAAAAAACAAACAAACAAAACAAACCCAAAGCAAAATGGTTCTCAGTGGATCCTCTTAATTTATTCAGAGGAGCATGCCCAGAGGAGTAATGAGACCTACTGGACAGTAATGGCAAAGGGTTATTATCTTTCACTTAGTTAACCATCGTAACCCACTTAGAAGTACCTCCCATCACAGTCCTCATGTGGTTAAATTAGAAATAGACTCGAGAGTTTTCACTTCGGGGCTTCTCCCACAAGCCAACCTAATGCAGTTGGTAGAAGTAACGCAGGCATCCCACCTCCACCCTCCCCTGAAGAAGGGTATCGGACAAAGCCAGCCCAAAGCGTTACTGGAACAAAAAAAAGGAGGGTAGAAATTTCCGACAGCACCAGGCATGCAAACATCTGCTCTTTTCTCAAGGCTGCTGATCCTTCGCAGCCTTCGGGCACTGGTCGATTTACTTGTCCTCTCTGTGCCCCATTTATCCTGCCCGTGACACGGGGACAGATCGCGCTGGCCCGCTTCCGCAATTCCCTTCGGACCGAAAGCGCTGCAAATCCGCGGCAATGCCATCCCCTGTCGAGCGGTGCCACCGGCCCCACGGTGATCTCCTCAAGATCAAGCCTTTTTTTTTTTTTTTTGCAGATTGTACATTAGGAAAGCAGAGAATCAGCAGACCCAGCCCATGGAAAATGACAAAAGCCTTGCCAAAACCCGGCGTACCCAACGAGGAGGAAGAAGCGCTGCACTCCTAGTTCCAGTACGCAGGCGGTTAAAACGGGGAGGAAAGTGTCAATTGATAAAATTAGCTAAAAAGTTCCTCTGAGTTTCTGCCCTACATTTGGACTATCAAAACTGAGGCAAACTTTTCAAAGCAAATTGCTGAGGATTGCCAAGTTAACAAGCTGTTCTGTGCTGCAAGGGACATATTTATGGACATACTTTCAACAAGACGTACCTAGTGCTACCAAGCTGTGCTGTACTAAAGAGCACGAAGTAGCAGATAAACTGGTTTGGGGTGGGGTTTTTTTTGTTGTTGTTGTTTTTGGTTTTGTTTCTTTTTAATAAAGGATTTCACACATGAGAATGACTAAACAGAGCTGAAATATTCAGAAGTGTACAAACGAGCCCTCCTACCCCAAACCCGCTCCCCTTTTCTGCTACAATAGTGTCTAAACAAAGTCAGAAAAGCCAGGAAATTCAAAGGGAAGAAGGTTACTACACAGAATGTTATCAACCATGCACTTGTGAAGAAGACACTGTGAAGTTAATTATGGATGAGCACCAGGTCTTCAGTAGTAACTCCTACTTTCGTGGGGCTGTGTGCAGCATCTTTAACGACATTTCAGAGTGTGCTTTTTGAATCTATCAGCTCCTTGTTCCTTAAGGGATGTGGGTTTTTTAATCACTTCACAACCTTCTCTCAAGAAAAACACTCGAAAACCTAATTCTAGCCTACGAGACAAGCCAAGCTAACACGGCACACCGGGGTGCCTAGGCAAAGGGCTTACTTCTGGTCACTTGTTACAAGCAGCAGGGATTTTCACAGTGGCTCTCCTCAAAACTCAACCTTAACCCCTTGTACGTGATGGGCCAAAAGACACTGAATTTCTCTGTAAGTTCCTCCCGAGGCAGACATTGCCTCCAGACATAAGCTTGTCTGACACAGCCAGGCTCCCTTGCAGCTCCCAGCCCTCAGGAAGAGTACACTGGTGTGGTTTGTGGCAATGCCTGGTTGCAGGAGGGCAAAGTGCTGAATACATGTTAGTTTTCCACTGCTGGGAGCTGAGGAGACGTGCGTGGAGAGAACCCGTTGCTGGGAGGACAGGCAGCCTCCAGCCCTCATCCGTGTAAGCTCACCAGTGCTGCTCCACAACCTGCCTCCACGGCCCAGAACCAACAACCTTTCCCATGGCATATCTTTCTGTCTTGGAAGAGCCCTATTTTCTGGGGTGGCACTTCCCTCAGAGTCTTGCAATATTCTCAAGTGCTTAAGCTCGAGATGAAGCTCATTCCAACCAGAACGTCACTCACCAGGAGGCAACTCCAAGATTTAGAAATTGTTATGAATAATTTCTTTTTTTTTTCTTCCTATAGCCCCTTTCTTTCGTGGAACCTTAACCATATTTCTAAGCAGCTGCTGTCTCCTGTGTAATCTGTACATTGGAAGCATCATCTAGAACATGCATGTGCATCTTCACTGACTCTGTTTATCAGATGAAGCAATTCTAGTCAGTACACCTTTTGTCAATAACCTCTGAAAGCAACATATCCATTTAAATGCTCGGCTTTTCAACAAAGATGAGGTTTAGCTTTTGCTATTTTAAACCACAGAGCTCCTAATGGCTTGAATAGGGACAAAAAAAAAAAAACCAAAAAAAAAAGGAATTTGAATTACAGGAGCAAAAATAACAGAGTTTAATCTAAATAAGTAATTTGCATGCGGCACAAAACCCAGAACACTGCAGAATGTTTTCTCACTTTCCTTCTGGAGTCCTACTGTTCTCAAAAAAATGATTTAATATTTACCTTTAAGAATAACCTTAACCTCAGGGGCTTTCAGGAAGACATGTAGATTCATCTGTATCAGACACAACAATATCCCTTATTGAAATACCTGGAAACACGTTCAGCCCAGTGCCTGCAAGTCAGATTCCTTCTTTTTAAGTGCAAACTCGAGTTCTGGGGGATTTTTTTCCTCCTAGTTTTGGTAAGAGATATTTAAGCGGAAAGAGCAGCTTGTTTCCTTGACAGCAGAGAACCAACTGTTTTGGTTTTCTTTGTTCCGTGTCTGTTCAACATACTGTATCCATAGAAATAGCTGCTGTCCCACAAGTTCAAGCCTTCCTGCATTATATATACCCCACGACCAGGTGAATGCTACCTTCACTTCATGGAGTTTCTATAGTTAAATTTCACAAATGGGAAAAAAAAAATAAATTAAAAAAAAGCAGCAAGTCAAGGTTCCCAAGGCAACGCTGTACATTCGGTGTGTTTTCCGATTTACACGTCTCAAAGACAGCAATATTAAGCTGTATTTTGAAGAAATAAAGACAAACGTGACATGTTGCTCATAAGCCACGTTTCTGAGTGGCTGGGACGCCGGGCGCCGCTGCTTTTGCTCTTGAAAGAAGAAGTTGGAAGAACTGAGGTGAAAAGTAAAATCAGTGAACAGAATTAGTTCTGTTCTCAGAGCAGGACACGGTTTTTGTGTGGCGGAACCCGACGAACCCCTCTTTTTGCAGCTGCCCTAGTGCTTCACCAGCTATCTCCTCCTAGTTCAGAAGTGAATTCCGGCCAGCACAGGTAGTGCAGGTCTTAGAGTTGAGGCCCAGGGTCTCCCTTCTGTGACAACAATGCAGCTGATGAGCGGTACCCACAAGCCAGCCCCTACCCCACCTCCCTCCTCCTCAGCCTCATGTGCCAGGCACTGGGTCAACAGTTGGACTTGATGATCTTAAAGGTCACTTCCAACCAAAACCATTCCACAATGCTATTATTCTGACTCTAAGTGTGAGAACCTTGAGCAACACGCTCTCCTCTAACATGCCATCCTACAAAGACACTTCCCACCACAGGAAGAGCTTTGTGTGGAAGGATGACTCCCAGAGAGCTATGAAACTGGAGAAAGAATATCACAGGGAGGTTACACCTGAAACAGATTTGTAACTTTTGGTCCAATATCCTCTGCTTGTAGCTGTTTACAAAACACCGCCCGTGCAGGTGGGAACCACACAAGCAGTTCCTGCCCTCCTGAAGGACAAACCCATCCTCAGGTTTCAGGATTCCGAGCGTCCCCTGCCATGAGCACCCAGGGTGCTGGTTGGTGCCTGGTTTATGGAAAAGGACTTAATTAAATCCCACAGAATCCCAGACTTGGGGGGGGGTTGGAAGGGATCTCTGGAGATCACCTGGTCCAACCTCTCTGCTCCAGCAGGGTCACCCAGGGCAGGTTGCACAGGATCGTGTCCAAGTGGCGTCACAAATCACACAGTTCCAGGATAAGGCCTAACTGCTTTTCGACTCAGGGTAGATTTGTGGCAGAGCCACAGAGATGCTGAAGGGAGAAGAGCATCTCCCTGTTGAGGAAAGGCTGGAGGAGCTGGGGCTCTTGAGCTTGAAGGAGCCTGAGGGGTGACCTCATTAATGGTTATAAAGATGTAAAGGGTGAGTGTCAGGAGGCTGGAGCCAGGCTCTGCTCAAGGACATCCAGTGACAGGACAAGGGGCAAGGGGTGCAAGCTGGATCATGGGAGGGGCCATGCAAACGTAAGGAGAAACTTTTTCACGGTGAGGGTGTGGGAGCCTGGCCCAGGCTGCCCAGAGGGGTTGTGGAGTCTCCTTCATTCACAGTTTTGTAGAATCATTTGTTTCTCCGAATCTTGGAAAAATTGGACTTGGGTGGGACTTCTGAAG
>WUAM01000431.1:77664974-77676637 GCA_024336885.1 Actenoides hombroni | reverse complement strand
AGCTGCTCCTCACCACCCTTGTGCTCCAGCCCCTTCCCCAGCTCCGTTGCCCTTCTCTGGCCATGCTCCAGCCCCTCCATGTCCTGCTGAGAGTGAGAGCCCAAAACAACCCAGGATTCGAGCTGTGGACTCCCCAGTGCCCGGCACAGGGGGACGATCCCTGCCCTGGTCCTGCTGGTCACGCTGGTGCTGATACAAAAGTAGACAAGCACTTGTATTTGCCAGAAACACTGCACCAATATCTTTCTCTAATTAAAATACTGTGATTTGGTCTAATAAGTCTTGTTTTGGGAAACAAGTGCCGCGCATTTGAGTAGAGTGCGTTAGGGAGGCTGGGCTGGCCGAGCGTGCTCCGATCCCCCTGCCGCACGCCGGAGCTGACAGCTCTGCCCCGGTGCTTGCTGCGGCACTGCAGGCACGGGCCCATCAAGCCCGGCCATAAAGAGAAACTAATGGAAGCAATTAGGCCAGAACACCTGTCAGTGGAAGACCCCGAACCCCTCTGCTGCCCGTGGCCAGGAACTGCTCCCGGTTGTTACGCACAACAATGGAAGGCCTCTGGCCTCTGAACGCGGGCGACAACGGACTGCAATGCGATCTGCAAACGAGTTTGCGCACTGTCCAACACAATTCTGTGACCGTCGACCTGTGCTGGCACGGACCAACCCCCGGCTCAGCGAGAGAACCAGGGAGGAAATGTGCTGGCCAATGCCATTGGTGAAAAGGGTCTTGGTGCTTCTGAACGACCCGGGCCCGCATTTTTCACCGGTCACAAGTGGCCCTGAGTCAAACCTCCCCGAAGCGGAGGGGAGGAGATGCAGCAACAGCATTAGAGAAGGAGGAAGGGGTGTGGGGAGAGGAGAAAAAAGGATGCTTAGAAGAGTCTGTTTGCAGCGACATGCCCAGACTCCTCTCACTGTAACACGTGAACCACGACAGACCATGGCCTTCCCATGGCCATGGAGAGACGGGCAGGACGGGCACAAGATCTGCCTGAAATCCGCAAAGTCGGCCAAACGCCGCTTTTGAAATTGTTATCACCAAAACCTCACATAAATTCTTCCTAGTTTATAACTGTGAGACTTTTTTATTATTATTATTAGTCCATAAAGTGTCTCTGTTGCAACTGTTCTGAGAGAGCAGGCAATTCCCTTTCCCTTGAACATACTTCCCCTTGCTGCTGTAATGTAACTAAATGAGACTACTTCATGCCTCCAAAAAAGCCCAACCACAATATAAAGGCTTAATCAATAGACTTAATTTAATTCCATAATGATGAGCTGACTCTCTTCAGGACCTAATTTTCTGTTCTCCGCCGATAGCAGAACCCAATTTTTTGTTGCCGCAACTGTTTACATACAATGAGACGCAAATTTGTATGTAGAAATTGATTAATTAGAAATCCATTAAAGAATATCAATTGCCAGAGTAAATAAATTAAAGCAGCACTGGTTTTGCTTGAGTAGAATCCTGCACCCATAATTTCAATGTGCTTTTCAGAAGGCAGATCATTACTACAGTTCATTCTCTTTCCTCTTTTCTCCACGTTCTCTATTTTTTTTTTAATTTTTCAGGAACCAGGTCCAGAAGAGAATTTCTGCAGATGATATTCCACAGGACCTTCCAATTACACAGACTACTTCTGAGAACAGTTTTACTCCCAGTGAAGGAAGCGCCAGAAAGAGGTATCACGACAGTTCTCTCTTAAATATTTCTTCAAGCCCTAACAGTGATTTGTAGCAGAAACATGCTCCTTACTCTCAGTTCCAACCAGCCCAAACTATGCCTGAAAGCTTACACCTGGTCTGTAATGTGACAGATTTCACACATGGAAATACAACATTTTCTTGAATCCATCTGAAAGTGTGTTTTAAAATCCCACTCTCACTGAACAGAAAAATAAATAGTTCCTTGGAATAGAAGTTTTCAAGCATTCAAGTAACAGATTTACTTCAGCACTTTATAATAAAGTTTCTTTCAAAAAATCAGTAACATCACCTCCTCCTTGAGCCGCTGTGAAACAAGTGACAGCGGTGTTTGTAATGGAGCAACCTGCCTATAACTTGTGGTCACGTCCACAAAGTTTATTGTAGTTGGGAGGAAGATGAAGAGGAACCCAAGTCACTCACTGCTAATGCTTAAAATAAAAAGAGGACTGAATACGAAGCGAGAAAAAAATACAACACCCCCCTCTTTTCCAGGGTGTCACAGTCTGGACGCACAGTGCCATAGCCAGACCGTGGTGAGAACACGAGTCATGTGTTGTGACTCATGAACACCTCTGGGACTCCGGTTTTCATGAGAACGGCGCGTGATTCCAGACAATGGCATTGATGTTTACTGGTGATTTCACCAAACGGGCTGCTGTTACCCGCTTTGTTTCTATTTTCCTTTAGTGGAATTCTGCTCTTCAGTAACCAAACGTGCCAAATAGATGGACGGATACAAGACTGCACAGGTGCTCTCTTTTGCCAATAAACACTTAAACACCTTAACATACCTTTAAAATGCAAAATAACTATTGATGTTATAGGCAGTTGTTTTACCTGTGCCAGATGATCACTGAGCGTTCTTCCTGGGACTGTTTCCAGCATATGCCTTATTCTGAAAGGTGCTTGTCTTGTCAGCAGTCTGGTTTCTAGTCTGAGAACGTTCTAATGCCCAGCTCAGATGGGGCTATCTTCTTGGAGGTTGTTAAATGTCAAGTAAGAACTTTGGTCTTCTCTGTTTGGATCTTCTTAGCTCAAGCTCGGTTACAGCTGAAAAAAAAAAAAAAAGAATAATATTTTCTTTTTAGGATCACAGGCTGGCAGCCTTATTCACATTGAATAGTTCTTTGCTCTCGGAGTGATCTCCTCAAATCTAGGAGCTCTCAGTGTGTTCTGCAGAGGTTGATCTGCACAGGACAAGGTGTGAAGTCAGAGCTTGAGGTGGGACATCTGCCAAGCAAGTGTGGCATCGTGCAGCACTCTAAGACATCATTTAAAGGGAAATTATTTGTGATCTGCTGTATGCACAGAGTTCTCTCTGCATAAAAATTTCAAGAATGGCCTCACCAGGTACCTGAGGAAACAGCTAAAGCACTGAGATTTGATTTTCAGCTAGTATTTAGAGGCATATGTATTTAGCATAGTTACTGATTCAGGAGGCATGTTTAAATTCTTTAGTATTCCAGACAATAGTTATCAGCCTTTTATTTTAATTTTCTGCTAATATGAAAGGGAGTGGATCAGATATGAGAAGGGACGGAAAGATGGGAAGGGGGAATATGCAGAAAATATTTGCAAAAACTATTTCTTACATTAGGAATGATCAATGAAACTGCTACCCTAAAAGAACAAAGAAATCCGGCAATTTAGATTAGATTTAGTGTAAAATAAGGTGCTCTTAAGAAAGTAATAAAACTACAGTACACGCCTCTGAGTTTCTTGACTTTGATATACAAATTCCTCCTGCAATTCCTACTGCAATACCTCTTTCCATTTAAATGCCACTAGTTCCTACGCTGCTTTTCTGAATTAATGCTTTACTCATAACAACCAGGAATTGTCTGAGAAGACCTCAGAATGCTGATACATCCAAAGAAGTTCCCGATCAGAAAGTATTTACCAGGAGTTGGATTAATCTCATCCGAGGATTATCCAGGCCTAAGCAGTCACTCGAGTGACTGGAGAGACTCCAGCTTTCCCAGGGCATGTTTCATCTGGTCCCTAGGACAAGTGCTGTAGATGGAGATGAACCCCACTAAAGTATGACTTCCCTAATCCGCCTCTGTTAGGACAGGAGGATTCCCCTCCTGCAGTCCTCGAGCTCTCTCCCAACAACTTCAGAGGAAGTCTACACAACTGTTAGAGATGAAATGCCTGACTTGCAGGTGACAATACCTGCATGTGTTAGGAAACAGCCACCAAATGCCATTCCAAGAAAACTGCCACCCGAGCAGTTGTGGCCAATCCGAGTTCTGTTTCCACAGCAAAACTCAGTACAACCCTAACTTGGGGCTATTAGCATAATAAATACGTTACCACGGAGCAAGGAGGCAAATAATTCACATTTTGCCAGGAATCCTATCCAGGTTTTGCATTACTCTCCTAATGCAGGGAGCCCTCTCCAATACATCTCCTGTCCCAGTTGCCACCTACTGCAATGACTGGCAGGCAGCAATGGCTCCATATGGCCTTTTCATTTCTTATTGTCACTTCTGGCACGTGTCGCACTCGTTTTTGGCCCACCAGAAAGGTGTGGCTGTGCTGGAGTACAGCAGTAGGGCAGGAGGAGCTCGCTATCGGGCACGTTGAAAAGACACCCACCCCCCACCCCCCCCATTCTGGTCACAGTCACACTGGGCATCTGTGATTGAGCAGGCTTTGCCACAAGCCTCAAATCCACTTGCTCCAGCGTCCTGTTCACCGCCTTAGGAAGATAAAAGCAAATTACTAGCAGTAGCAGTTCTACTATGTTCTCTATTCACCCCCACAGCAGCCAGGTATCAAATCGTTACCCAGGTTTGGAAAATCGCTCAAAAGGCTTAACTTTATTTTGTTTAATTTAGCTGACCTATTTGTGTTGATTAAGGAAAGCTTGTAGCATTCAGTAGAATAAAACTTACTCCTGTAGCAGAGGGGGAGAACTGGTGCCAGGCACTGACAAACAAAGGGCTGTGCAGAGAATAACCAGGCACACGGCGAAGGCTCCGGCTGCAGTTGGCCTGGCAATAACGATCTGCTGCTGAGAAGTCAAGGTCATCTCCAGTGTGTTAATCTCAAAGCATCAGGACAGGATCATGCTTTTACTCTGGTAAATATGGAAGATCCACAGAGTTGTGTGGGTAATTAAAACGCGGAGTGCCCCACTGGTCATTCCTAACTCAGTTATCAGCAAGAATCTCCCTAATCATAAGTCAGGGATGAGCCTGTGCATGTGCTGTACATGTGGCTTTCTGCATATGTCTGCACATCATTTCACAGGAAACTATTTCACACTACACCAGCTTGGTGAGTAGCTGTTGTTCACACCCACCAAGAAATAAGTACATGTGAGAATAATACCTTTACAACTTTGAAATGTCCTTAGACAGACTTTTAATCTCCAGGCCATCAACCTGCTGTGAACTCTCCTCCTGACTTTTCACACTTACAGGGAACGGGAGTCAAGCAACACACCATAAGGCAATATGAAGAGACAGAAAAAATTCTGGGAAGTGCAAAATTAAGTGTAAATAAAAATATGTCATCTTTTAAAAATATGTGGCTGCTTCATCATACATATAAGCATAAGCCTGCATACCCCGATATAAACTGGATCAGTAAATTAGATTGCAACGCTCAACGTGCAGGATGATACTGATGCATCCTAACAATAGTCTTCAGTTCCATCTCCTTGGTGTCTGCTCCATATGTCATGGCTGGCACAAACCCACCAGTAGTTAAAACACCTGTGTTTTCACAGATTTCCTCCTAACGTTAAGTTTAACCTCTAAAGGCCTCTTCGTTCAGCCTGCTGCTATTACTCGTATAGTGAATGAAATATAGGTCTCACGTAGCGAGGATATAGCACAACAGAGTCCTTGACCTCAGTATCTTTCAGATGAGGGCCTTGATATGGTGCTAGCGTAAACCTTGATATCAACACCCATTGATCATTTCTAGAGATAAAAAGGAAAAGAGAAGAGGAAAGGCAACGCCTACTTCTCTGCATCCTTTTAAAGAGGAAAAAAGGGCGGGCAGATCACGCTGAGCAGGAGACGCAGTGTCTAATCTAAATCAACCATAATGTTCTGTTGGGACAGGACAAGGGCTGATGGGTTTAAACTAAGACTAAACAGGGAGATTTAGACTGGAGAGAAGGAAGAAATTTTTTTATGCTGAGGGTGGTAACTCTCAGGTTGCCCAGAGAGGTGGTGGCTGCCCCATCCCTGGCACCATTGCAAGGGAGGTTGGCCGGGGCTCTGAGCACCCTGCTCTGGTTGCAGATGGCCCTGCTCCCTGGAGGGGGTTGGACTGGATGAGCTTGAAAGGTCCCTTCCCACCCAAACCAGTCTGTGATGGTTCTACGATTCAAATCTTGTGTCTTGATTTATCTTTTTCTGGTTTTGTTATTTCCTTGTTGAGAAAAAGGTCTACTGGTCCATGAGGAGGAGAAATGGTCATTGACAGGTGAAAAGCAACACTGTGAGTTAAGGATGGATTTGAAACAGGGGCTTGATGGTTGGCACAGAGGAGGCAGAAGGTTTTTTTCAGGGACATGGAAAAGATCACGCAAAGGATGATGGAAGAAGTGCATGGATGGAGAAATGAAGTAGAGAGCACATTAGTAATAGCAAACCAGGAACGGAAGAGAGAGCAGAATCCAAGGATTTGGACATGAAGAATCCTAGTCTTGTAAAAGATGGGGATTTCAAATGAAATGAGAGAAGCCTGAAGTTATTGCTGGTGTTTTAGGGCCTACAGGAAACTGGGAGAAAGCGAAAGGAAGATGAGGAGCAGAATATTGTATACATCAAACAGAAGTGACCACTGCATCAAGAGGACAAAAAATCTGAGGCAACAGAAGTGTTTCAGAATTACTGAAAAATTCGACTGAAGAGTTAGGTAGGTAAAAAGGCAGACTAAATTTCAAGAAAATAATCTGTGGGAGGTGGGTGGGTGTATGTGACCATGGCAGGTTAGCTTAAAATCTACATTTCTGTGATGACAAGAGTTCTACAAAGCTTCCTTTCTTACCCTTCTGAGAGGGAGAGTTCTGTCTTCCTTAGAGTTCCTTAACTCCTTTGCTACAAAGGAGTTAATTCTTGATGCTGAAACCCTTGATCCTTAATATTACTTTCTAAACGACTTGGTTTTCCCCACCTTCTGTCTGGAATGGATCTCTCCTTCCCCGTCGCTGCTGTCAGCGGAATCTTCCTCGCCGGGATACCAGAGGAAGGGAGCAGAGCAGCTCTGCACACAGTGCACAGATGGGGCAGCCCATGGGGTTTCATTTTAAGAAGTCAGTTGGACTGTTGTTCTCACTGGACTGGGGGCATTCGCTCGGTAGGACAGTTTTGGTTTGCTTGAAACAACCCACAGAAATTTCACTCTACAATTGCCTGCAACAAAATGTCACCTCCCCGTAAAGAACGATGAAGACAGGCAACACTCAACTTCACAAACAGGCTGTCTGACAATCTTGCTCCGTCAATACATGCTAGAGAATCATCATCCAAACAAACCAGACAAGCTGTCTCTTTTGACATCTGCTCCTGTTTCAGTACATGAATTATCCTCCTGGGTTATCCCATTTTCAGCTGCTCCAGCACGGGTGCCATCCCATCATTTACCTACTGCAACAATTTGTCCATCTTTTCAACTGTATGCATAAGTAAAGGAATAAATAGTATGGAAAGAACAGCCAGAGAAACATCGCTGACGTTTTCTGGGATGACAAATGCACAAAATGGGAGCCCGGGGGGCTGTGGGCTGACATGTAACTCTTAAAAACTCCACAGATGCCCTTAAAAAAAGAAGTTTTAAGCAATCACTACTAATAGGTTGTGAATATGCAAAGCTGTAAGATTATTCTGTTTATTGTGACCGCACTAGTAACTAAAAGCCTCCCCCCTTCCTTTTGGCATCTTTCTTTATATTGAATAGGAAGGATTCTGAATAAGGAGAGCATCTCACGCTGTCTCTTAAGGAAACCTAGGCACTTCTTCATGGCCATCACCAGATAATAACTGGGGACGTACTGGGATTCTCATAAACTGGGCTATTAGGTGGAGGGAGAGTCTTAAATGTCTTTATTAAAGTGATTGATTTACTTTCACCATGAAACCAAAACAGAGAGCTGGCTAAGCAAAGAATCTGCTATTTTCAGACAGCTCAGTCGAATCAATCATAATAAGATTGAGGGGAACAGAAAGATTCCACATAAAATCACACAGGCAACACTTCCGCATACTAAGAAGTAACATTTCATGGAAGTAAAGTGATATTTTTTTAGGGCAGGATTTGGCTCAGAAGGATGGGAAATCTCTGGAAAAAGTTTAGAGATGCCTTTAAATTATCAAACAAACAGGAAAAATAAAAGCACAATGTACAAAGCGATGGCAGTTTCTCCCTTATCTAAAAACTGCACTAGGATCATTCTTTACTACTCTCGATATCCCTTTTTTCATTCCCTTATTACCCAAAGATTCCTATTCTTGCCATTGCAGAGCAAGACCAGTCCACGGAATGACCCTGGAATTACCCTACCCACAAGATGCTCCTCTGATTTTATTCTTTCTCCTTCTCTACTGGACATTTAATCACCTGAGCATTCTTCACACTCCTTTATCATCGTTTTCCCCCTGCAAGGACATCATTCCACCCAACACCAGGCGTGCCTTACGGCGTGACACGGGGTCAGAACCGGAGCTGCACGGGATTGAATTGACAGGATCACAGAATGCTGGGAGGGAGCAGGGAGATGCTCCCCTCCCTTCAGCATCTCTGTGGCTCAGCGCTGGACTCTTTCAAGCAGCTCCCTGTCCTTGAACTGAGGAGCGCGGAACTGGACACAATGTTCCAGATGAGGTCTCACCGAGGCAGATTGGAGAGGGAGAACCTCTCTCCACCTACTGCCCACAGCCCTTCTAATCCACCCAGGATGCCATTGGCCTTCTTGGCCACGAGGGCACATTGCTGGCTCACGCTCACCCCGCTGTCCAGCAGGACCCCCAGGTCCTTTTCCCCCACGCTGCTCTCTAACTGGTACCTGGGGCTGTTCTGTCCCAGATTCAGGGCTCGATGGCAGGAGCGGAGCCGAGCTCTTGCTCTCAGCCGCCTGTGCTTTAGAAGGAGGGTGACACTGCCAGGTGAGGATCTCACGTTTGCAGGAGACAATTCCACTCGACGTGCAGACAGCACATTATTCCGGCACCGAGCCCGAGTGGAAGAAGGAGCCCATCCTGCCCTCCCCGGGAGGAGTACAAATGTCACGAGTGCCAAGGGAGTCACACCGGAGTGCGGGCGAATAACTGCGCAGAGACATGAACGGGCACGTTCTGACTTTAACCTCCTTTGAACAACACAGACAAACCCAGTGCTGCTGCCCCGAGCGGGGCTTCAAATGCAGCCTGCACCCTGGGAGGAATTTTAGATATTTATTTAATTGTGGTCTGAAACCTGGGAGGAATTTTAGATATTTATTTAATTGCTACTTCCCTTTTATATCACCGCGTCCCTCTTTATTTTTTTCATTCCTCCCAAGATAAATCTCTTTAGAGAACTTTATAGCCAGTCTTTGCATAAAATGGAAGTTTACTTATCTAAATCCAAAATTACCCTTTTTAGCACCTTTTAACATCCTCGTGATTCTTTACCCATTAAGCTGCATCCTTCATGTTAAATAATGTTAAATTGGACGCATTTATGATTTTCATTTTGATACTAACAGAGAACATTGCCAATACGAACCTAAGAACACGCCGCTACGACAGAAAAGGGCACAGGCCAATAGACGCTGTCATTCCTCACACCAGACCTCTGCCTGAGGAAGGTTGATTATCCTATTCTCCTGCGTGTGACGTGTAGAGTTGTAACGCAAGCGCCCCGGTACGGGAGGATTAAGAGTGCTGTACACAGCTCTAGCAAACAGAATGAATAATTGAAACCCAGAGCTTTTATGCTTCACTGAAAAAAAACAATATTTCATGGCACATAAAGTTATTCAGCTTATTTGCATTAAGGTTGAATGATCACCGCTGACCAAAACAGAAGCGGTGATGGTACCTTGATGTAAGTGGCGAAGAACATTCATAAATATTCTTAGGAAGCAAGATGTACCTGCATTTAATCAGTACTTATTAAAATTTTATTCCCTATAGTTATTCAACGGGATCTGCGGTGTAAAAACATAATTACAAAAATCAGATTTGAGCTCATTTGACAACAGAAGGGTTTTATGGTGACCTATCTCCAAATGTTCCTATTTGTAATTAAATGCAGCGATCAGCAGTAAGGATTTTGAAGCTGTTTTAGTAGTTCCGCTATTCTGCTTAACATGTGGCACCCGTAATAATTAAAATGATACTAACACATGCACAATTTTATGGCCCTTATGGTGCAACCCATTATGCCAAATAAGGGCCTCTGTTTTCACAGCATACTGCACATGGTCTCATTACACCCACTTTTCTTTTCCTGTCTTCACACTAACAACTGTTAAAGTGAATCAACACACGAAACGTACTATAACAGCTTAGTGTTTATGATATGTGTGCTGTTAGTCAGTGAACAGGAAAATCTAAACATTTACTGTTTATGTAAAGAATAGCGTTAGTGGTAGCGAATTGCTCGGGTCTGCTTACTTTATTATCCAGATCACAAACACAACGCCGGGTGTCAGGGGCACCTATAGCTTCCCTCTGCTCTGCTCCCCGCCTCGATGTCCCTACCAATTAGAGGAACTTCCCCTTTGCAGTTGGTGGGAGGGTTTCTGTGCAGTAGTTTTCCTTTACTGCGCTAAAGCGGGAGAAAAATATTTCTATCGGCGGCTCCCACCATAGAAAAACACTCCCATAAATTCCCTCTTCCTCTCCAGCGTGTCGTGCTCGGACCAGTTTGGTTTACCCGAGGTGTTAGAAAGGCACAGAGTTTTCCGGCGGCGCCTCAGGAAATTCTCCAAGAAACGGGGAATTCTAGATTAGTGCTTTTTTATCATGAATAATTTTGCAATTACGCAGCTACTCAAAGACCTCCTACCCTCATTTTACAGTCATCAGTTCAGAATGGCTTTCACTCTCTGGGTCTGGGATCCGTTCCAAGGGAAGTCCCATAGGTGGGACACCAATGGATTGGACTAAATCTATCCTCCGCATTTCATATTACAGCTTTGTGTGAACATTAGTTGAAAGTTCATACAAAGAGTAACAACCTGTCCTTCCATCCCCCCCAGTTTCCCCTGTGGGCTGCCACTTGAACCCCAGGGGTTCGGGAGTTTGCTGTTATCAGTGCTAAGGGGGAACTCAAGCCCCCCAGTGCGAATGGCAGAACAAAACAACTCCATTGATTTCAAAGGCATAAAGTGAAAATCATCATAAAACTACAGTAGTTGGGCTCCAGCTATGACGAAAATAGAGAAATCAACCAGAAAACACTGAAGTGCAATAACATAGAGGGGCCACCTAGACAGTGCAGGGCAGCTTTGGTAACAGTCCCTCTGGAACCGTGAGGTTTGGAACAGCAGCAGCGGTGCCCCGACGCGGGACAAAGGGGTGAACACCAGCACTGGATTGCCTTCAGCCTTGGCCTCCTGCACACCGGTCAGCGACGCTGGGCAGAAAACTGGCAGCTTTGATTTCTGAAGATTCAGGAGGAGGACATGATGGGCGGAGATGTGAGGGAGAGGACCAAGGCAATGAAGGACAATATCATGTGCTAACAACTTCTCCTTGGCCTGTTCTGAAACAACCCTGCTTAAAGAAAGAAAAAAAAAAAAAGAAAGAAAAAAAAGAAAGACAGAAAAGAAAGAAGAGAGAAAGAAAGAGAAAGAGAAAGAGAGAAAGAGAAAGAGAGAAAGAGAGAGAAAGAGAGAGAGAGAGAGAAAAAGAAAGAGAAAGAAAGAGAGAGAAAGAGAGAAAGAGAGAAAGAGAGAAAGAGAGAAAGAGAGAAAGAAAGAGAGAAAGAAAAGAAAGAAAGAAA
>WUAM01000431.1:77651903-77664952 GCA_024336885.1 Actenoides hombroni | reverse complement strand
AAAAAAAAAAAAAAAAAAAAAAGAAAAAAAAAGAACAAAACACACAAAATAAAAAAAAAAAAAAAAAAAAAAAGCAGGGGAAAAAAAAAAAAGCACCTGATAATTACCTTCTGTCTGAACTTCAGGAAAGTTGAGTTCCACGATCCCTTTTTCTTTGATTAAAATGAATGTTTGTGATCAGCATTACTATTTACTACCCCATGATCAAAAACAAATAACCCACTTTGTTTGTTTCTTACTGCAAATGAATTAAATTAGACGCCATTAGGAGCACTAGCTGTTTCTATCCTTGTTGCAGCAGTGGTAGTATTTGAAGTTTCCTGCGGTAAGTTCATTACTCGTATTTTGTCCAGAATTAGTGAAGCGTGCTGAAAATTGCTAATGACAGATGTTTCTCCACTCTGTCACACTTCTTGTATCATTTGATTTGGAAAGCAACATACGGTGTTCTGCTCTATCAGTATGTCACAGACTGTCTGTAAACAGCTGGTCATAACTCAGTTCAGTGAAAACCATTACTTTCCAATGAAGTGCTGGACACCCTCCAAATTGCATTTTGGCATGGCCTGAGCTGCATAATGCACAAAGTTCTTCTGTTCTGAGGTTACCTAAGGAAGGATTTTTTTTTAAATTTTTTTTTTTCTCCCCCCCTTCCACTTGTTTATTGTGTTTCGGGAAAGAAAATATCTTTTTAAATGGTTAGCTAAGGGACGAACAGCGCAGGAAATAAAAACGTTTTTCCCTCCTCTCAGGAGCCCGTAAAAGCTGTGACTGGCGCTGTGCTAAAAGAAGACAAAAAAAAACCCCACAACCCTACCTCACCATTTCTGTTTGTGCCTCAGGTTGAACGGGGTGTATTATCGGGGTCAGGGCACACGAGATGATGACAGATTGAAATGTCTCCTATCAAGTAGTTGTGGCATTCTAACATCGCTATGACTATGGGGCTATTCCACAGCTCCTCATCACAATGAATCCCATTAAAACCATCTCCCTGCGGTTTACGCGCTGGTCAGACGCAAAGAAATCCATTTCACTTGGGCATGTGAGAAGCCCGGAACGCAGAGGGCAGATTTAACGCCACGCACACGGGGACAGAAGGAACAATTGGCTGCTTCTTCCCCGCGCAAGCGTCGCCTGGGCTGTTTCCTGAGATGCTGTGTTATTAGCATATATGGAACTGAATATGTATCACACAGCTCATGAATACCGGTACCCATTTCTGGGACGCGGAGAGGCTGGCACTGATAGGTTGTTTATAATGTAAGTATAAGGGATTCAGACAGCATGTTTTAATAACTGTATTTAATTGACAATGATTACCACTTGCATTATATTTAAATGAAATCTCTGCTTAGCTGCTCTTGATTTGGAGCAGGAGGAAAAGGCATCAAAGCCAACTGCAATCCCAAGAGACTTTAGCAACGCCTCCACATTACCCAGTGAAGAGCATCTTTCCAACCACCATAAAAGGATTATTTTCACACTTAAATTTAGGGCAATAGAACAAACATCATGAATCAAGAATCACGAAAGCCAAGGATCCCAGTGTAAAGGGGCAGAGAGATCTCATGTCAAGATATCCAACTATCCCTGCAGCCTATACCAAGGTTGGCACCAGAAAAGAATGGCAAAAAACCAGCATTACCAAATAAAGCTGGATTTTCTAACCGTTGATAAGATAACATTCTGGCCCATCATCAGATGCTAGCAAAAGTTGTCCTTGAAAAGGAACCCACAGATAAAAAAAGAGCTCTCATACAAAGAAATCATTCTTTCAGAGTCCTAAGACACAGAGGAAAATAAAAAATTAGGTCTCAGAGACTCGTATTTATTTGAAACTCATCAATCTATAGGAGTAACAAGCCCGTTACCTTAGGTAAATTTTGAATTCTTTCTTTTCCCATGTTGAACGCTGATGAGCAGATGGGCTGTAGTGAGACACAGTCTTACAGAGAGTGTTCAGCTGAGTTTTGCTGAAGAGGATGCAGCTCCCCTTTGGGCACAGGGCTTTTGCAGAGCTGGGAGTACAAGCCCGCTTGGGGATCTGAAGGAATGTGCAATGGGGAAAAGAAGTCTCCAGCCTGTTTTTATACCTGCACTACCCGACTGCCCCAGAGAAAC
Source organism: Actenoides hombroni (assembly GCA_024336885.1). Classification (NCBI taxonomy): domain Eukaryota; kingdom Metazoa; phylum Chordata; class Aves; order Coraciiformes; family Alcedinidae; genus Actenoides; species Actenoides hombroni. Next base: position 77,662,828 of record WUAM01000431.1, on the reverse strand, counting down.
CACGCAAAATGTTTCACTGGCCAGCACCAAAACAAGGCCCCTGTCCTTAAGAATGTATTATCTCAACAGAATAGGCAGCGTAGGAAGATAAAAGTCATCCAGCAATGACAGGAGAGCCCAAGCAGAGGAGCTCTGCCGTGTGTTAAGACAATGACTGCTGCATAAGCTACTGGCATCTGCTGAATTAGAGGAAAAGTTTTCTACTTGCTGCTGAATTGAACTTTGGTAAGGAGACAGGGGAGCTTAATTGTCAAAATTTAAAAGAAATAAATTCCTTTTCCCTTGTCAATACCTGGTGTTCATCACTCCACAAGCTGCCTACGACAGGATTATTCACTCCTACGGTTTTTACTGTATCAGAAGATGTCAGAGGTTTTTCGGTTGGCTTGGTACCCCATCCCACGCAACAGGTCAGACGTATCCTTTAGCTTCTGTTGTAAGTTATAACTTATAACTTATGTTGTATCACGAAATCTAATTAAGCAACTTCACTTTCTTTTACAGCTATTTTCCTGTTAATTTTGTGACTGTGCCCTCTGGCCCAAGCAAACTGCTGTAACATTTGTAATTCAAAACGGTTGTAATTTGTGCTCATCTCTTCCATCAAAAATAATTAGTCATAGAGTTTTGTGAAGTTTTCACCAAACTTGAGCTTTGGACAGGATACAAAAAGCAGTGGTTTCTGAGCAGCAGTGAGCTTGTTTCAGTGCAGAAGTTCAGCTGTATCAATAGAAAAAGGCTCAGCATTCACGAAATGCAAGAGGAGAAGATGCTACAAACTCTGTTCTGCTCAGCCCAGCAGAAGCATAACTTCATTCTGTGGTAAGAAGCCACAACCCATCATGGCAGACAGGAATCAAACCCCAGCGTGAACGCCCAGCTGAAGGTCTCTCACTGCTTCACCAAACCATCCCCGTGTCTGTCCACTGAACTCCTTGGATTTCTGCGGCCGTCCCACCCGTTTAACCCTGCGGGAACCACGGTGTTCTCCGAGGGTACTGAGGAGATGTTCATTCAACGGCGGCAAACGCGGAAGAACCGGATGGCTGAGCTGTCAAACCATTGCTGGAGATCTCAGCAGCTCTCTCTTGCACGCTACCTCCGAGCTTGACTAAAATAACCTCCAGTGCTAGAGTATCACTGAGTCTCCATAAGTTTCGATCTAACTAGGCTGAACACATTTAGGTAGCCAGTACTATACATTACTGGGCTGAGTTTCAAGTTCTTTGTTCACCATATGGAGGCAATCATAACAAGACACAAAAGCATGCAGAGTAAGGGGGGGGCTGTCTCCTATCTCCAATAAAATTTTGCCAAAGTGTGTCAATCTCAGCACAAGTTGCAAAGACACATAAAAAGGAAACATATTCATGAGTGCACCACAACAAGGCAAAGCTCGGATGATGTTGATACCAAAACAGAGGTCTTTGTTGGGTCTGTTGATCAAAGCAAGATTCTATAACAGATTGGCTTTGTGAAAATGGAAATAACCAGTCAAAGTAAATTTCAAAATAGACACTGGAGCTAAATACATTATCACCACTCTAAGCACATGTAAAATGAGGATTGACCTCCCACTACTAAAAGCAAAAACTAAGTTTTCCTCAGAAAACCATCACAAAAAGTAGACACGGCCCAGAAAGTACGAACTCACCCTGGCACAAGGTACCTGTTGAAAGATGTGAGATGAAGGGGAGTGGTGTAACTGCCTCCAAAACGCTTCTCAAAAGCTATTCTTACAGAATCTGATGAGGCAGTTAGCAATCTGGGAGCCTCTAAGAATACAGTGTATCACGCTCGCAAAGATTTCAGTGTGCCATCAAAACGCTTGCTCTGTTAGTACCAGGAGCTAGAGCCTGAACTCGAGCGAATGATGAAGTGAGAAGTTCCTGGGCACATTCACACATCGATTGGCTGGAGTAGTAGTAATGTTGCCATAACAAAGCCAACAGTTAAAGATTGTCAAAATCTATAAGATTCCAACACGATTATCAGCTATTACCATTCGCCAATAGTGACAGCTGAACGGAGTAGACCCTGACACTCAAAAATGTTGTCATTTCCAAACGCGAGCCACGAGTCGCACGCGCTGAGGAGAAGTCACCACAGTGAGAAACTCGCGTGCCTCCCCGCGACCTGCCTACACAGACCACTCATCTGGGGACTTGTACCAGTCTTGCAGGTCACAGTTCTACAAAGGCGGACTCAATCTTAACGTTTCTTGGTTTAAGTCTTAAATTTCTTGGTGTTCACCTGCGCTGTAAGCAAACGTTCATAACCCAGAATACTACACACGCCTGTTATTGCCGCAAATGATCGCTCCAAAAACGTACAAGCTTAAATTTCAACAGCTCAGCAAGGGGCTGCTGGTGATAGAATCATAGAATACCATCTTGGAAGGGACCGCAAGGATCTTCTAGTGCAACTTTTTAAGGTAAACTATATATATATATATATATATATCTTATATAGCTTGCGATGCTTTGATACAGCAAAGAAAGTCATTTTGGATTTGCCATGTCTTTGGAGGTTCTGATTGTGCAGATCACGGGTGTATTTGATCCAGTGTTGTGATTCAAACCAACTTTTTGAATGACAGATATTTGCAATTCAGCACTGTAATGGAAAATAAAAATCTTAAAGAGGAGACTGATGCAAAACAAAAAGTCCAAGACCAACCCAAACCCTGACATCTGTACATTAGCTCATATTTATGGAGCATGTCTAACTATGAAAGTTGAAGAAGGTTTTGACCTAACCTTGCATTTATACTGGGAGAACAAACCACATGTGACAGATTCTGCTCTTGTTATTTAATGCTCTAGGGGAAAACTCAAGTTATCGTGGCACTGGGTGTGGTAAAGAACCTGAACAGACCAGAGCAGCTTTGAAAGATGTTAGAATTGCTTCCATCATCATCCAGAATCATTGATTTTTATGCGGTAGTGGCTCCAGCACATCCTAATCACCCCGTGACCGTGGGTATTACCAAAAAAACCCCCAAAGCTGAACAGCACAGAGAAAGGAGCTGACTGTTTCACTGCAGCCAAAATGCATACAGCCTCCTGGTGCTCCCCTCCTGGGATTCTGACGTGGTCCTTTATGAAGGGATCAGATGCAAGAAGTTCTCAGGCGTTCTCTTGTCGTTATGCATTGTCTGAAACATGCAATCCTTCTCTCGTTATAAAATACTCCTGCCTTTTCCTAGAAACTATTTCTACGTTTTATTTTAAACCTGTCAAGTGGTACTTGGCTTAAGAAAGAAAGAGTAACTCCTTCAGTAGTAACCCATGCTCAGCCCATCAGGTTCTGTCCCTTTGTACCCGACGTTTTTAAAGAGCAATGACAGATTTCAGCATCTTTTCTGGAGGAAAAGGGGATGAAAAAAATCTGTCGGCAAATTTTTCTCGCTGTCCCCACACCGAACGAGTTCTCTCGTCCCTCCTTACACTCCAGAGCACTGTTTCAAGGGCGATTGCATTAGGCTGTTCCCTTCCTTCCTTAATTACTGTTGCATAGAGTTATAAATAGCAGACAGAAGGTGAGCGGAAAATGACAAAACAAGTTTATTCTAAAGTCTAACATAAAACACTACAGGCTAAATATGTACAGGGAATTACACAAACAAGTGTTGAACTATATACACATGTTAGAACAGAAGGAAAGACATTTCATACATGCAAGGAAAAGCTTCCCAAAATAACTTCAGCAAAAATGCCTTTTTATCCTCAGCTAAACTAATGATCTAAGAGGGCTCAGCAGGAGCTGTCTCTGGGGACTAACATCCTGCTGAAAGTAGGCTTTTGGTGCTTCCCAGGCTCTGGAGGCTTTCCAGCAAGCTTCTCTTCTCAGCTCCCAGAACTTCTAGCAGCCCTGCAGTACCCGGGCGTTGGTACCCACGTAAGGCTGTCTCCTCTCTAGATATGCAGGAAATAAGAGTTGGCCAAGCTGCACTGGAACCTGCCTCAGAGCAACCAGTTGTATTAACTGGTCTTTTGGGGCATCTTTTGTGTTTCAGTTACCCTGTTGTTGTCCTGCACAGAAGATTATCCAAACTCATTTTGACTCAGTGAGTCCCAGCAATTAACCAACCACTTTGGCTGGATTCCTGATACCAAAGAAATGTTGCAAGGCTTGGACTGTCAGATACCAGGATGTATTGAATCTGCCATCCTCAGCTTCCATAGAGATGCCATGTGGATGTCTCCTCAGGTTCATCAGGCCCCAGCTAGAGCAGCATCCACACCACAGAAAGAAAACTGCTCTAACTCTGTGCCTTGGCTGTGCATACAGAGGAAAGTTGGGGGGATCATCGAATGTTCGTGTTCTTTTGTTCAAGAGTGGAAGATCTTCACAGAGTTTTGACTATAGGCCAAAATGCTTAAGAGAAAAATAAATCATAAACTAGCAGTACTAAGATGCACCACTCAAAACCTACCCAGAAAACCCACTGCTCCATTTTACATGAACTGTGAAGGTTGGGAAACGCCAGCACAGAATAAACTGACAGAAGATTGCTTGAATAGGAGAGAGTTAGTGATCCTCTGGGCTTAGACAGCCTTCACACAGACACCTCTGGACTCAGTTCCTACATCTGAATCCTCTTCCCAGATGCCAGATGATTGGAATAGGAGCCAGGTCAGGGTTAGACACCTCTCATACCTTACCTGACAGAGCTTTCAGCAAAGGGACTCCAAAAGAGTTCCAGCAAGCAGAGCAGAGCACTTTGCAGAGAGCAAGTTAGAAATATGTTATTTTAAAGAAAGTTTATTATTATTTTTAAATTTAAATAATATTCATTATTGTTAATCTCAGTCAGATTTGGAGCTAGCGCTCATTTATGCCTTAAAGCAGGAGAGTTTTACCTCAAGGAAAGTGCTTACATGCTTAATCTAACTATGACTGTTCTTATCTACAAACATGAACCATCTGAACTCCTGAATTCTCACACTTGCTGCCACCTGCACTTTTGTCCCCTGCACAGAGACCAGCTGTGAGCCATGCAGAGACAGCCCTTCTGCCACACTGGAATGCATCCCTGTTCAGATTTGTTAAAGATCTCTTTTGCTATTACGAAGAAAGGAAAATGAGAACGTCTGGTTCGCCTTCTCTCAAGCATTCCCAATTTACAGGTATCTAAGATTTTTGCTTCCATCCACCTTCTCTGACTAAACCCAGGTGTCCCTTCCAGGTGTTTGACAAACTTCTAATCATTTTCCTTATTTATCCCAAGACCTTATATTTGTCTCTTAGATCCTTTTTGTAACAATGCTTATTCACTGCCTTTACGGCGAGGCACAGCGAGCCGTGCAGATTTATATGGGGTTTCACAACGTTTCCCCTTTTTTTCTCTTGCAATTACTTACGTGTGGCACCGTTTTCTGTTTCCATAACAGTATATCATACGTCAAAGGCAAATCTTCACTGCTGTTACAGTTTGAGCCTGGATGGCAAATTATAATTCTTATTACTTTTAGTATATCTGTCTGCACCTTTAGCAGCACTTAGTTCTCGCAGTTTAAAATTGGTATTTTTCCTAACTCTTCTCAGATTAATCTCAGCCTGATTACTTGTCTATACTTGATTAACCCAGATATCACCGTGCCGCTTCCAACCCGTGCTCCTTACTCTCCAAATCTTGCACGGGACTGCAAGCAGATCTGATCTAGGTGAGGGATGAAAAACGGAATTCATATCACAAAAGACAGCATATGAATGCCCGCCCTTGAAGGTGCCCCAGCTTGCCAGGCAGCTTCAGTTCTGACAGTCACAGTTCTGCTTTGCAATGTTAGTACAATTCTTTTAAGCCAGGGGGACTTTTCTGGAACGCTTCCAAGCATCCTCCCCCCAAAACCACGGGAAGCAAATGTCAGGCTGTGCCTGCAGCCTGGCAGCCAAAGGGGCCCTGGGCAGGGACCAGCTCTCCTCGGAGGGACGGGGACGGGAGATGAGGAGCCCAGAACCCCCTCCCAACGCGAGGACGGCACACGCACAGGGGACCAGGCACTCCCCTCACTGGTGCCACAGGTTTTGCAGAGAACACAAACGTGATGACACTCAGGAGCTGCACTCCCAGTGTCACCAGGGGACTCTAATGGAGCTGCCTCTTTCCATTTCCCTTTTTTTTTTTTTGTTTTTGAATCTTGATTCACTCTTTGGCAATCATTAGCTGCAAAGAAATATGCTCTGAAGTAGCTTTTTTCAAAATATTGAAATTTATTTTCAGAACAAAGTCCTATTCGTGGCGAAAGCAATTATATTGTTTAATGTACACGTATTCTCCTTCGTTTTCTTTTATTATGAAATACTGTGCTAAACCCCCTCTCCTATTTACTAGATTGTGTCTTTCCTCACATTTGTGCCAGACTGGTTTTGGGTGGATATCAAAATTCAATTAACAATGCAGAAAACTAATACTGCCTGTTTATAGTAGGTAAATGGAATTATTTCAAATATGCTGGATAAAAATATCAATACTGACTTGCCTTTCAATATGACTGATTTATTATAAAAAGGCCTGATGACCTGTGGTTAGAAAGTCCTTCAGGACAAGAGAATTAACTGTTCTTAGACCCTCAGAATTATATGTTAAATCATATAAAAAAGAGGTAAAACATAACATTTCCTCAGGTTACTTTTTTTTTTTTACAGTTTCAGGTCCCAAATAGATTTTTTCCAGTCAGTCATTTAAGAAGTTCAAAAAAACCCTGACTACACTGCAATCCAATGAGTACAGTCTCCAAAAAGGGACACAGCTCTCCAGCAAAGGGCCCAGAAAGGGCCCAGCTCTCCAAAGCAGGCCATTTTTTCCCCCTTCTCTTCAGACACTGAACTAACGGCTTCCCCTGGCTTAGCGAGTTCAAGTTTTCCTCATCGCCAGTTATTTGAATAGATTATTGGAATTCATGTCTAAACATATGCTGTGGTAGTTTCAAGTGCAGTATGTTTACATTTACAAGGAGGGATGTATGCAGTAGATGGTTGGGTTGCAGAAGGACACAGCTCTTCAGCACGAGATGGATTCCTCCGCCTCCCAGGCAGCCGTTACGCCCCGGACCTGCGGGCAGCAGTGATGTATGGAAGGGCTTGCACCAAGACACCTTTTCTAGGGGGGCCTCCATCGTTTATCACCTTCTCTAATGAAAACCTAGACACTGAAAATGTCCTGGCTAACATACTTAGCTTGAAAGGATATCTGGTTTACCGAGCAGCTCCGTTAGCTCCGTCAAATCTTAGCTATTTATCCAGGTTTCTCCTTCAGATCAAAGAGAATGATTAAAACCAAACCCACCTTGCCAGCTTTTTAAGGGAAATTGTTATCTGAGAAATAGCTACTAATACTGCCAGCTCCTAAATGCAAGGGGTTCATGATGTTTCCATTCCACGACAGAGTCAGTAACTTTTTCCAACCTTGAGCATAAGACAGACCTCTTACCTAGATGCACAAAAGCACTCAGATACCAAGACTGGAAAAGAAACTGGGACAGAAACACTGAAAAAATACCATTCCCTTTAACAGTAGGTGATTTGTCCTCATTTATTCTCTTCCAAGCCCACAATATTAAGAAGAAACAGCAGAAATCAAACATGTCCTACAAAAGGCAATTTAAAGGACAAGAGGTGTGGCTTCTGTTAGAATGAAAAATCATTTTATTATTTGCAATGAAGGATGATCACGTTAGAGAAGTGCTGTATGGAGCCCCCAGAACTAAACAATCAGATTTATAACAAAGCAAAGCTTAACCTATGGGAGCCGAGGCACAAGCATCTTCTTGACCACCACGGCAAGCACCGTGCGGGTGTCACCTTTCGGGTCGGGCACACTAGGAACACACCATGGGCACTGGCTCGTGAGGCCTCTTAGCGGCTGTTGGAAACAGAGATTTCAGCCGCCAACAAGAAGACACAGCAGTGTAAGGCCAAGGGCCCTGGGAGGGCAGGGGTGGAGTCCCCATGGTCCCTGGAGGGGTTTCCAAGCCGTGGAGCTGTGGTGCTGAGGGACACGGGGTAGTGGTGCCCTGGCACTGCTGGATTAATGGTTGGACTGGGTGATCTGAAAGGTCTCTTCCAATCCAAATGACTCCACGATTCTGTGATTACCCAGAAGATGACGGTGCCACGACAGAGGCAGGGCTGACACCGGGGGAAATGCTTTGTGGTCACTGGAAGGAGAGACACTCAAGCGATGCTGAGTAACGTTAAGCAGGAAAGGCACCAAAAGCTTCACTTTTTGCTGTCCAGAAAGCAAATGAGCATCATTCCTAGTGCCCCACGGAACTGTTTTCTCATGCCTCGCATTCGACATATGGCCCAGGGAGACACTGTGTCCCCGCGGTGCACGCGGAGTCGCGCAGAGCCCCGGATGCTCCGCGACAGTCAGCACCCAGCTCACTGCACCTCACACGTCGAGGTCCTGGCAAGCCGAGAAAAATCTTGAGAGAAAGCTGTGATCCTAGAATAACAAAAGCAGCCTCTCCTAGGACATCGCTCCACCATGGGAAAGGGAACGGCACAGACCCCCCTCACCCTGCAAACCCTCAACAAGTGAGCCCATATGAGGCAGCAGAGCTAAGGAGATGCCTCAGCCTGCGTCCGAGAGAAATTCAGTCCTGTTTGTGCCGCTCGGCGCCCCAGCCACGGAGCCCTGCCTCCCAGCATGACCAGATGGCTGAGAGTAGTCTGCAACCACCAAAGCCTTTACACACACTTGTTTTAATCATGCTGATGAGATAAGTTCTCCTCAGATTTTAAAGAGCTTCAAATTTGTCTGTATTTCCTGTATCTGCCACTTATCTTTTCACAGGACTATTCCCCCATGCCCTCCAAGGGCTAAATCCATTAGAATATGCAGATGGAGTGAGCGGGTTCTCTGATATTTTATTTTCAAGGAGACTGCAATCCCAGGTCACCCTGTAGCCATGGATATTCTAGGTTACTGGTGAGCACAGTTTTATGTGATAATGAAGATACCTCTGTTAGTCCAGAGACACTCTCAAATAATGGAAATCAACCCAGATCCTCATTCAATAAAACAGAAATTGTCACCATTTTGCTGCGCTTCCGCCAGAGCAACATATGGTAGCACAGCTGACAAATATAATCTTTTCCTTCTTTTTTTTTTTCCCTTTTTTTTTTTTTTTTTTCCATTTCACATGCACATTTCATTTTGCAGAATACCAAGACTTTACATAAATTGCCTGTTAACCCCTTGCAGTCACAGCACTCACAGCCTGGGCTGCCTTGAGCTCTCCAATACTTGAAAGCTGGAGTTAAAATGCAGCCAGCAGCCAGAGGATGCTTCATGCCTTCAGCACACAGCCTACTTGTGCTCTTCCCAAGAAAAATCTGCTCTTACTCACCTTCTCCTCCACCCAAACTTTCCTTTTAAGTACAAAAAGTCTACTCTAGCTATATGACAGCTTCCTGATAGAGCAAATTGGTACCCAATAAACCTGCTGCTTCTTTCAGTGCAGTTCAGTGCCGTGAGCCAAGTCCCACATCCCCAGGGACATCACACTGATCTAACTCATTTGGTTACCAGTTTGACTGTATAAAACTGCACTGTCTCCACTTTGCAATGCCAGTTTAAGGTACTTGATTTGTTAATCATTACATTCACTCCCAGGTTAGCTTCTCTCTGTTCTGAGCAGACAGTGCCTGGTGTAACCTTTGGGGTTCTTGGTGGCCTTTTCTGCAGCTCCAACCCCCTGTCAGGAGCTGTCAGAGCCAGAAGGTCTCCCCACAGCCTCCTTCTCTCCAGGCTGAACAAGCCCAGGGCCCTCAGCTGCCCCTCACCAGACTCCTCAGCTTCCCTGACTCTTCGCCAGAGAAGATTCATTCATTTTACTCCATTTTCTGCCCTTTATCACCAGCCGTCCAGGTGATAAACTATGAAAGCTCCACTCATAAATCTCACCGATACAAGCAGGATTCACTCCATTTTGACAAGGGGAAGGAGGTGTCTTTGCTTTGCCATAGGGCTTTTTGGCACCCAGGAATAAGACTCGGGGCTGCAGAGGGGCTGTCTGCAGTGTTTCACTGCACCCAGCAACTTTCTTGTGTAAATTGGCCTGAACTAATTCACTCCCACTCTGACTCACCCTCTGAAGGATCCTTTCTCTCTGCTGAACACACAGGGAACCCAGAGAAACACCTCCCTGATTCCTGTATAGTACAAGGGACCCAAAGCTGAGCAGGATGCCATCTAACAATGATGGCTCCGTTCAGAAAGAGCAGTTGGGGGGGGTGGGGGGGTACAACTTAGGGGCCTCTGAAAAGGGCCAGTGTGACTGTCAGGCAGAGAAGCTCGGTGCAAGGTGAAGCTGCTAGTTCCAGGGAGGAGTGTTTACAAAGAACAAAGCTTCTCACTCGTTTGGTTTAGAATCAGGCTGGCCCCAAGTGCAATTACCTTTCGTAGGCACCCAGCGTAACGCCTCGACACAGACAAGGCGCAAATCACAGCTCTGACCACTTCTGAAACACATTTGCCTCCAATTTGTGAGCAGAAAAGAAAAACCTGCTTTTTCACAAATGTCATTTGCTTCCTGACAGTTTGCAAACGCAGACTGCAACAAACAGTTGCTTTTAAAGACTGAGAGCACCTGCACAAGCTAAAAGGGAAGAGTGGGGGTTGAATCACAAACTTCTGCTAAATATTCCACAGCTAAAGGCTAACGCCGCGCTCTCCCCGGCTGCTGCTCTGGGTGCAACAAAGAAATGGGAAGGTTTAGGAATAAGGGGCCCGTCAGAAAGAAGGGGACCATTTTTTCAGCAGGGCCTGCTGGGACAGGACAGGGGGTGATGGGTTTAAACTAAAAGAGCGAGGTTCAGACTGGAGAGAAAGAAGAGATTTTTGATGCTGAGAGTGGTGAGAGCCTGGCCCAGGGTGCCCAGAGAGGTGGTGGCTGCCCCATCCCTGGCACCAT
>WUAM01000431.1:77611429-77623488 GCA_024336885.1 Actenoides hombroni | reverse complement strand
ATGAAGCCATTGTAACCTTGTCAATACATCCCTCTTGCTGTCTCCCCTGGGCACCGTCCCTGGGCACCGTCCCCGGCCACCACCACCCTCCGCTCCCTCTCCCTTTCCGCCCGGGGCTCAAGGCAGCCCCACCCCAAAGCGAGAGGGGATGTTGGGTACGCTCCAAACCCCAACACGATGCCGGGGTGCCCCCAGCACTGCTGGCCACGCTCTTCCTCGCCTGCCCCAGGAGACCGCTGCTCTGCTTGGCCACAGAAGCACACCAGGCAGCTGTGAGCATCTCAGCTGAATATGGCTTTTTAGCTGGAAGCTTGTCCAGAGTTGCTCAACGTTGCAAAGGAAATATTTTTAAAGCCAAATGAAGATCTTTTTGTGAAAGAAGAAAACAGAAGCACAAGCTTCCAGCCAGAAATTAGCCAAACTTGGAAACCAAAGCATTGCCTCACCTTTCTGACACCGTACCTTCCACTCCCTGACAAAATACCAGACAAAAGAAAACTGAGTAGCCGCATCCAACAGCAGTCAGTAGATAAGCTTGTGAATTTACATTGTGTAAAGACAGAGCTGAATCAGCTGAGGCTCTTCCCACCTATTCACAAATTGTGCTGGGAAATAATTTAGCACATTTTTTTTAAGTTGTGATCATCCCTCAGAGTAGTATGTTGTTTGGCAGGGGATCCACGGCTGATATTTGGGTTCAAACATTCTATTCCGCTTAAATTCTTTGTGGGGAATGTGGGTTTTTCTGTTCCCAACAACTACCTTCTTTATTCCCAGCAAAACTCACACGACTGTTTTGCAAGCGCTTACGCTTATTGCGTAAACCTGTGCGCCTATAAAATACTGAGGAATTGAGGACAACAGAAAGTCATTTAAAAGCTGGTTTGAAATATTTAAACCTTTGGAGGGCAGGTTCAGGTTTTTCAGGGTCTATTTTTGACAATTGAGGAGATACACATCCATAAATTATTGGCAACGCTGAATTCCAGCGCCGGGAAGGCGGCGAGGGGCCTCGGTGGCACCGCGGCGAACAGCCGCTTGCGGAGAGCCTGCCTTCCCTGACACCCAGAGCGAGGGGGGCAGGAGGGAGCGCGGAAGGGTCGCCCGAATATTCCGAAACATTGCGAAGAATAAACCTCAGCAAACCCCCAAACGTCAGGAACGCGCTTGCGTTTCCAACGCGCCTTGGGCAACGCTGCAGGAAGGACCTGCCCGTAGGTTCGGGACCTGCCCGTAGGTTCGGGCCCCTGCTAGGTGCTCAGATGTGCGTGCTTCCTTAAAAACCGAACTCACGAGCCTTATTGCTCCTGCAGGGCCTCTGAACAGCACGGGCGTCGCAGGGAGGAGATGTGTTTCCCACATACAGCACCAGGTGACCCTCTAGCTGCACCGGGGAAGGTATTTGCCCTTTTCTAAGTGTCTGATCGATGTGGTGCTGAGGGACACAGGGTAGTGGTGCCCTGGCAGTGCTGGGGGAACGGTTGGACTCAGTGATCTGAAAGGTCTCCTCCAACCAAACCCATTCTCTGATCACTTCTTAGCCCTGGCGGGACTGCGACGGGCAGAACGATCCGATCCCAGCAACCGGATGGGTCAAAGGAGCCGGGTGGAGACGAGCGCGCAGCTGCTGAAAGCAAAAGCAGTTCAGCACTGAAAGGAGCAGGGCAGGGTTGTTCTGTGGTGTCGTAGGGTCGTTGCTGAGAGATGCATTACTGCTGGTGAGCATCACCTTCCTGCCAAGACGGGCCCGGCGAGCAGGAGCCGTGGGCGAGCTACGCACACGGCGTGACTACGGCAGCTCCCTCCACCAAAGAGTTCACAGGCCCCCTGCGTGACCAGAGGAGGTAATACACGATGTGTGGAATACACAAACACAGAAGAAGAGAGGAAAGGAGATGACAGGGAAATGAGCGTGCATTTTTCATAACAGGCAGTAATTTCATGGCTTAATTTAATCAATGGTCTATCTAAGAGCACTACCTGACTCTCCTCCCGGACTCGGAAGTTTTAAGGCCCCATTAACATAGGATGTGTGTGGAATATTTTATGTGGACTACATTTTAAGTAGTGGCCCCAACGAAAAGTAAGCGTTTGCCAACCAGCGCTACTCGGCAGTGAGGTGTTACCATGAGTGACGAGGTGACAAGGTGAGAGGTAATGGCCTTTTGCCTTTGTCTGCTGTCACTCTTTCCACTCTTACCTTCCCCGTAAATGACCTCCCGCACCATGGAGTCTCAGGAACACCTGCAAAGGTCTGGCCAAGAAACTGGCTATCCAGATATAAGACCACACACCTTTAATTTCACTTCAGAAGATCATGTAATGCAGGAGGCAATTTTTAGTAGCTATCCTGATAGGCCCACAAAGCCCTTAAATATCAGAGGAGGAACAATCATCCTCCTACCTGTGCTGAGACCAAAACACACGCCGGTGCTGCCAGAATCGATTTGGGGATAATTGAAATTCATCTTACAGATTCAAGTTTTAAAGAAATTGGAGCAGACTCAAATCTGGTGCCAGCTGAACAATTTAAAGGAGAAACTAATTTGGCCCAATTATTTTAATGTGAATTTACTTTTCTTGAAAGACACTGTATTAATGAAAGCCCTTTATTCCTCCAAAGGGGTACAACACGAGTGACAGTGGCACTCCTCACCAACACAGTTTAGTCTGTTTCTGGGAAGAGGCTCCAGGGAAAGTGTCTGCATCCCATTTATCACATCCACTGGCATCTCTGGGCTTCCTGGGCCTGCCAGCAGAGCTATCATCATTTGTATCAGCACTTCTCTCACAGTGGGGACTTAGGCTCACAGAAACCAAACGAGATCGACTGTTTGGTAAACACGGCGAGATGAGAAAGATGTTCACTTGCAAGAGATGACAAAACCTCAGAGCTAGAGCACGCTGGAGGCACATATCTCCATATGCTCCCACCTTCCGCTGCCTGCATGACTCTACCCGTTGCATCTTGCCATCAGCGAGAGCCACAACGGAGCAGCAAGCTTCTGAGGAATACCCTAAACTTCTAGAACCTTCAGAGCTTGAACCAGGTCGCCCCTGCAGCGGGACTGTACTGCCTGGTCCTTTAACAGAGAAACAACAAAGGTTTCATAGGTACCACTGCAGAGCAGCAAGTTAATTTCTGACTCCATTTCATTGGTCTTCAGCGCAACTCTTGGTAGAAGAGTAATTGATTTCCTTAGATTTACATTTTTAGGAGCTCTCTGATTAAGGGAACATGGAAGAGTCACCAGTCTACACAGCTGACACCGCGTGTGCTGGATGTTTACACCCACGATACAGCGCAACAGAAAAACGTGCAAGTGTTTGGCTCGCTGCTGATGCAACCGAGATCAGGCAGACAAATTAAAAGCTAGAGGCAGTAAGTCCAACACCCTGGCCTGAAGTTCAGAAAACTTTCTCACACTTGTGGCAGAGGGGAAAAACCTCCCACGTGCCAGGTGAGTCTTCCAGCCTCTTGGCTTTAAACCACGCAGAACAATTCTCCTTCACTTTAGGCTCAAAACTTTTGGTTCCATGGGAAGTTCTGGTTTCTCCGAAGCATTTTACTCAGCATTCAGCTCCAGCAGTGGTAAGATTGCTCCAGGGAAGAGCTGAACGGTACAAACCATTTCTCTTTGCACTTTGAAATTTCCAGAAAGAACAGGAAGACCGAAGCACCCCTTACAGAAGCATTATTCTTACCCTGGCGTTCATGATGATTAGCCGTGTCTACCCAGAAGAGAACGTCCAACATGCAAACGTTAAACTTCCCTGCAAATGGAAAGCGTGAGCTGGGCTATAACCCTTCATGCTCATTAGGAAACTGAAGTGCCCAGTCTGAGATTATTACAGCTTTGGCAGAGGATTCCAGACCCTAGAATATCTAGAGTATCCTCGTTCCCTGCTCTCGCTCCAGTTACACTCCTTCACAGAGCACAACTTCTGCAAGTATCCAAACTGGTATTTTGGCCCAATTATTTTAATGTGCATTTATAGCTCTCAAAAGACACTGTATTAATGGTGTCTTACCATAGCTAATATCATAGCACCCGTGGTCTCCATTCACTGGGTGAGCTCTAATTGTTAATGCACAGCCGCAACAGTACTCATGGGCTACTGCAGTAGGCTTCAAGAACACACTCTTTAGCTGTAGGACTTTCACCTAATTTTTAATCATTTACATTTTATTCATTTTGAATATGCACAAGGTGGGGTGGACGTAGCAGAATGGCACACACAAAATGTTTGGCTTTCTTCCTTCAGCCCCCCATTTCCTCCTCCTCGTAGCGTTAATCCTTCAGCACCGTCGAGTTAAGCCCAGCCTAACGTCTTTTCAATTAAGGCCAAGAAAAATGCACCATCAACAGCATCACCATTAGCAGTCTGCAATTACCGCCTGGTTCCAGCCCTCGTTCTCGCTTTGGGGTGCCGTGCGTCCCCCCGCGACGACGGGGCCGCTGACAACAGCACAGGTCAGGCTCGCAGCCCCTCCGCAGCCAGTCACCCAGACCGTTACCACCATTGACAGCTTTCGCCAGGAGCACGCTTATTGAGAGCTATGTGAATGCCACAAGGGCTGTGTATAAAAATAGAGGAAAATTGTCTGCAGTCTTCCCTCATCTCCTGCTTGCCAATTGTAATTAGATCTTCAGGCTGCTTTGTAATCAGGCACCGATTCCGCAGCATAAAGACCTCTGCAGCGGAATACGCGCTCTACGTCTTTATCAGCGGAGCTCTCCGGTCTCTCAAACGGTTTACAATATAAATATCTTTTCCATATAGCTCAGGACAGCCAGGAAAAGAAGGGAAAAGGAGTATACCAGAGCTGCTTCTAGCAGAAACTGCAGAAGAATAACGATGGCAATTACTCTGCAGCATTTCCCACTGCAACCCTATCCTAGCAGAGGTACTGAAATACTGTCAAAAAGAATCTTCATTTACACATATAAAGCTCTGTCTCCTCTGAGAGTTTTCAACACACAGGATTACCTCCTTTCACACAACATAATCTTCCGAGTATCACTAATTTGGTATTCTCAATATCTGTGTTTTGAGGCGTCCAGCTCAATTTGGTTCCACTGATACAAGCGAAAACATACACATGAGCTCTAAGATCACATTCACCTCCATGTTCCATGATGTTTCTGCACTATTTTCTCCCAGGCACTAAAGGTTTTTCCTATCTCTTTGGCTGTTGGTTAAACAGTTTGCATTACAGTTGTCTTGATTTATAACTAGGCATGTTCAGAACCCATTTTCACCCTGTTTAGCTGTTGGATGCACTCATAGAAGAGTGTTCACCTTACTGAGCTAAAATCTGTCGTCTTTGGACTCATTACCCTTAAAGGAATCTATATGGACAAAGACTCAATTGCACCAGTTTCCTGGCTTTCATCATAAAGAGTACTGAATAAACGCTAAAGTATTTGCCGGGATAAAGTCCCTCTTGGCCAACAGTCTTTTAGAACGTATTTAATGTGGCAGAAATCTCTCTCAGCTACACATCTTTTACTAAACAATGTCAGAAATGACAGTAAATTATTATTTTTGTCTGAAAATGCTGCTCCTTACTTCTCTTTGGAGGAACTTCACCTGAGTGGTGGAAGAACAAGCACCATCGCGATGCATAAAGCTGTAGACTGCAAGCCCAGGATGCACAAGCTAAGATGTAGATGTAGCCCCATCCCAAGATGAGTTTCAATCACTCTATAGCTAAAGAGGATTTTCACCAGCAGAAGACTTTAGGGTGCAGAGGAAAACTGTGTCAGCTGGACCTGGTTGCTGGGGCTGGCAACTCCCACGTTCATCTTTTCCAATACCCATCCACATGGGCAAAGTCAGAAGGTGTCCATAGTAAGGACAGTCCTGGTCAACTTAGACATAGGAGCCCACTGCAATTTTGAATGCTGTTTCCTCCCTCAATAGGAATAATAATGGCTCCAAGGAATTATTTCTGGGGTGGAAGCTCCCACTACTTCCATCCTTACTTAAAAAAGCATTGCCAAGAAGGACTGGTGCTGCATTCCCTTGATTTCACCCAGTCCCTCTAGATGAAGACGACAGCTCAAGTGAGGAGATGGGGGCAAAAGTTAAAATAAGACATTTAAATAATGATTCACGAACCTTGGGAAATGTCACGCTGAGCTCCTCAGGTGGAAATTCAGTTTCTGTGCATTCCAATCTTCTTTCAGTGCGCCCATCTGACTCTCCAGATTCATTAACTGAGCAGCCACATTTTCTAGCAGGTTTCCTACAGTGATTGAAGTTTGCAACACATCTATTTCTGCATATAGCAATTCCAACACTTCTCAAAATGATCCCTTAAAGTCCAGACTCGTGGCAGATTGTCTTTCCAGCAGGACAGCGCAAGATGGGCTCTGGTATGTGTCTTGAGATGCACATTGAAATAAATTAACTATTTATACAGAGCATTGCATCCCGGCGTCGTACGAGCCATCCACCTCACAAACCACACGTGAAAATACCAGCCTCGGGAGTCACAGGGGGGAGCTGATGCAGCTCAGGACCTGAGGTACTGAGAACACGCCACGCTCGGGGAGCCTGATGAATTCGGGGGGTTCTGCTTCTAACAGTGATGTTATTCAGGTGACTAAATGTTGTGTAAACAAGTTTCCAGGCTCAATGATTTAATGCAGGCAATGAAATGCAGTTTTACACATCGGTGCAGAATGGCCTTTAGGCGAGACTGGAACGTTCTGCTGTGCTCTGTTAAGAACCAACACGTGTTTCAACACTCACAGAGTTCATTAGAAAAAAGGAAAGTCCTCCAAGTTCTCCAGGTTCTCTTCACTCCTTTCATTCCCTTCATCAGTCTTAGTGTCTGCTGTGACAAAGTTAGGAAAAACAGATAGCTAGCAATCAATGAGACGGAATCCTGACACTTGAAAAGATTTTCATGGCTTTGTTGTATTATGACATCTACGAGCCCCAGTTAGTGGCTAATGGGCATAATTCTGTTTTGGTTTCCCACCGCCCTTCTCTGGTGCTTACCAGCTAACCTCAGGTTGCCACCAGCCTTGTTCCTTGTGCGGGTCCAGCCAGCTGAACCCAAGTGACCTTCAGACAAGTGAAAGTCAGGGCAACGCCGAGCGCAATTTCTTTTTAATTCTTGTGTTTCTGACAGAAGGAGAACAAAGCAGAATGAGTTACGATGCAGACGATGCTGAGCAGCACACAAGCAATGCCAGGAGTTGTGCTCTCGGAGAACTTCCCGGAAAGTGAACATCCAGTTCCACTTCTTCCCTGTCTCTTTTCGTCAGGATTAAGATCACGAGTTAAGGCTACCGTGGGCACTGCAGTCCAGAAAACACGCTGCCAACTTTACCGACTTTTTTTTATGGGAAATGACATTAAAGCAGCAGCCTCTCTATCTCTGGTAAGCTCCACATATTGTACAGACAGCTCCGAAGTTGCCTTTAGATCTGTCATATGGTGCAAACAGCTGCCGATGAGCCATGTGAACTGCTTTGACCTCCTGCGTGCCATTTTCCTCTGGCTTCCCTTTGACTTTGAGCGTGCAGCCTCTTTTGCACAGCTCGCAGGACTGCGACGCAGAGGTTCTCTTCCCCTGTGAAGGGATCAGTGGTTTTTCTTGGAGGATACAAATCAATAGTTTCTCATCTTGACATAAGGGAAATGCTTATTTTTAAACGAACTCACTTTTCACCCCCCGAGACTCGTACAAAACAACCCGAAGAGGCTCCCTTAGAGCTGCACTTTAAAGACTCTGCTTCGCTTGCCCCCGTTTCCTGATGCCAGAACACGTAAAGACAAAGGATTCCACTCCACTTACAAAGGCCATCTCAGTAAGTTTAATTACATGGTGTATTCACAGGTGACAAGGTGCTGGCATTCCTGCCGATACAAGCTACCCCAGCAAACTTTCAGAAGGCTCTTCCCTCCAACTCAGGGAAATCAGGGCTACTGTCTCTCATTTATTTAAGGTCAAGAACTCCACTCAGGTGAGCAGGCAGGACCCTGGACTGACTGAACTGGCGGCAGAATAAATGCAGAATGTGTCCCTTGAACTGTACGTTCCCCCTCTCCTCCTGGACAGCACGGTGTTGGTTTTGTGAGATATAGATTTAGATTCATGCTATCTTTTTGATACTTGACCGATTTAGCTGGGGAGTGAAGTCATCTCTACCTGATGTGCCTCAAAACCCAGTGGTCTGCTAAGCACAAATTTCATCAGATGCCTCTGTCCTTTAAAATACTCTCGTAGAGAAAGAGGCAACATGTAACCATAGGAATACAGCACAGAGCTGCAGTGGGGAGGGTTACAGAGCCATGGCCCTGGGCACAGCTGGGATCGGGAGCAGTGGATCTTCCCAGGGCATCAGTACAGGGCTCACACTGCATGCCCCAGCTCTGCCCCCCTTTCTGGTTTGGGGTAAACACCCCAGAAGATTTCACTGCCGGAGCACTGGCGTGACGTCTCCTTGGCTTGGGGCATTGCTGAGCAGGATGTGAGAGCAGATGCAGCTCTGGAACCCAAGTCCTGCCGCGGTAGCCTGCACGGCTTGCTGAAATCCTGCGAGCCTTACGTGGGGCTGAGCTGTGTCAGACCAAAGGCAAAATTTGTTTTCTTGTGTTTAGACTTAAAGTTACATTTCATTTCACATTCCTTATTTGTACAGCAAAGCAGCAGATTGATATTTCAAAGCCTTTTCCAAATGTTTATTTTAAGCAGTGATACAGGAACTCTGTATTTTTTACATATGGTTAGTGATGCTGTTTGCAAGTTACCAGTCATCAGTCTAACTCTGAATCAAAGATTTTTCAAAGGTTTCTCTGTCTCTGAAAGATGCAGACAACTGAAGCTTGAGGAGCAGCAAAGTTTTAACTGAGTGGGTGCTCCAGGGATGGAGGCACAGCTCCCTGAGATACCTTGGGGCTACCCCTGGGTAGGAAGCCACCAAGCTGCCTAGCTGCGAGTAGGTGTGCTGATAACACAGCTCCTTTAGTGCAAGCTCTGTACAGAACAAACCAAACAAAACCACAACAAGAAGCAAAGAAGAGGCTTTGCTGATTATAAAAGTTGCAAAGGTGATTCTACAGAAGCATTGCAGGGGAGGCTGGCCGGGGCTCTGAGCACCCTGCTCCCTGCAGGGGGGTTGGACTAACAAATTACATACACTAAAGGCTGTATATCTTTAATATTACATCATTCTTTTGCATTCTGTTATGGAAACTTTCTATACGTACAAGTTCCCCGATTCTCTGCTTTGTTGTTGCCACCTTCTGATGATTGTGTTTGGTTCTATTACCTCGTTTGAGATGAGTGTTCATTCCTCTGCTACTAGAAACAACAGAGAAGGATGCAAACAGTGCCCAAAGCATGGGACTCTGAGACCCAGCATTTCTGATTCCTCTGGTTACTTCTCTCCCTTTTGGGGCACATATACAATGTACGTGTTAGATATTTTTATTCTTACTAATTAAAATGTCATAGATGTACATGCCTACACGTGACACAGCCAGAGAGAAAGGAATAGGTGAATATTCACAGATAGATAGGAAGATTTAATTAAGTAAACAGCTTTGAAGCCTTGAAATCCATATATCCGTACACACCCCCCCTATTCATACACACTCCTAAGTGCAAAGGGCTATTAATTCCCCAGATCATATGACCCTGAGTGATGTTCACAAGGATTATTTTCTAAGTGACAGTTAAAAATAAGCATATGTCTCTTGTATTCAAAAGACAGAATTCAGATTCCTTAACTGGTTAAAATATAAATACACCAAAAATGAAGATGAGCAACAGATTTAACACAGAAAGAATTTAGGCAAACTTAACTTCACAAAAACAAACATCTAAAAGGAGACCTAATTATTTAAAAGTTTCTCAATATATATATACAATTCTAAACTATTAATGGATATATCTGATAAATAATGGTGATAGTCTCCATATTTCTTTGTTTAATTCTCAGTTTTCTTGCAAGACCTTCTTGAAGTTTGGTTGTAACGGATCATTACGTCCATAATGTGCTCAATGTTGGAGTGAATTTTGAACAGTTTTTAGGCTGCATACTGTTTTCTTCCAGATAATTTACTGGATTAAAATTAGCAGTGTGAAAAGCTGTAGAGAAATCTAAATGCCTGCCAAATCAAAGAAATAATCACATTTTTATGAATATTTAATATCATAGTCATGGCAAATAAGGCAAGTAATTAGTACTTACCATAAATTTGCAAAGTATTATTTTATGTAAATGTTACATTCTACTAGTTAGATATGAATTATTCATTGTATTACCAGACGCTGACACAAACCAGCAAACACCGAAATCTATGTGCTATTAGCTTACATACCTTTAATGGTATTGTTTAGAGAGTATTTTTGTCAGATTACTATTTTTTCCCCAACGGGATGGAAACAAGAAGAAAGTCATTTAAAGTCACCTCCTGCACATTCCAATATCGGAGGAACTCAAGATGCAAATGCACCAACTGCAAGTTCTTTCATGTGTACAGATGAAGAGCTCTCAGCTATGCCTCCGATTGCGCAGCCCGCACGGGCGATTACTATTAATGAAGGGTGGTAAAAGCTGTTTATACAAATAACGGATGGGGGAGAAAAACGAACAGCGGCTTTCAAGAAAAAGCCCGTGACCCCTCTCGGTCAGGAGGCAGAGGCCTCGGGTCAGGGAATGGCATTGCCAGAACTGAATGCGGACCGCAACACGCGATAGCCAGGAGCTGCTGCAGGACAAAGAGGCCCCCGTAGCTTGTCGGCGGAGGTGGGGCTGTCACCTGCCTCTCAAGGCTCGACTGCGAACATTCAGCGACTCTTGGATAACTCTGCTCCTTTTCCTGGTCCGCGGCTGGCACCTCCTGATCCCTGCAAACACTCATCCTCATCACACCTCCAGTGCTACGCTTTATTAAACGGCCAAAGCCACTTCCAGCTCTTGCCCCAGCTTAAACACAACCTCATTCTACTTCCAGTATTGGGTTATTGTAACCATCAAATGTTCCCATTTGACCAATATTCCTTCCTTGGAGCTGCCAGCATGGAGAGCGACTCACCACCAATCCTACAGCACAGCCCTTCGCAGTTACCTCGTGATATGGAAAACTACCATCTACCTTCCTCGTCTGTCTTCCACCTACCAAACTATTTGTATTGAATCTTTCATGAGCGGCATCTGACTTTTTGATCGTACAAAATAAATCTTCTCCCAACACTAAGTCTCTAAGTCTTAATAAATTACATCCACTGCTTTATACTTGTCAGCTTGTTCTGTAACAAACTCAACAAAATTAAGATCTGCTCACTGTAAACAGTTCTCTCCTTTGGCAAATCCAGGTACATTTTCTGCAGACAATTTTGATCTAATATTTGTCTCTTCTAGTACAACCCAGTTTTATTGTTCAGAAGACTTGCAGACTAGCTGGTTTTGGAGCCAAATTCTTACCAAAAGAAATAATTAAGTTCTGGTATTTCATGTATAATAAAAACCATACACTGGTCCTTTGGATCCTAATTCAGCTCCGAGCCACCACAAATTACACGTGGTCTCTACCAGGGGATACTGTGACTTCCAACATCTACCTCACCCTTCAGCTGCCTGTGTTACGGCAAGAGGGTTCACACGACGCAGACAAAAAGCCAACGTTCTGTTTCTGCTTTTTTCAAATGCGACCAAAGTAACAAAGAGTTTTTGTGTCCTAACAGAGCTGTGAACAGTGAAAATGTGGCCTATCTAGGTACAGCAACAAGCAGCGTGATCATCTTTGGCCAGAGCTCGGAGGGGCGGGAGTAGTCGTTTTACTCCGAGTAGGTCAATCCCACCAATTGCCACTGGTGTCTCTCAATCAGACATTTGCAAGCGGGAGCAACATCAGTGTACGTGTCATTCGTTTGATCGAAATACAGCCTTCCTCCCACAACCTTAACTCCGGGTTACTCGTGCTTTTCACCGCTGGCTTCCACAGCCTGGTGCCCGGCGTTGTGCAGAGCAGAGCCGAGCTGCAGCCGGGCGTGCCGTCGCCGCGACGTCGCTGCCGTCGGGAACCGCGCC
>WUAM01000431.1:77598235-77610161 GCA_024336885.1 Actenoides hombroni | reverse complement strand
TGATGAGAGCCTGGCCCAGGCTGCCCAGAGAGGTGGTGGCTGCCCCATCCCTGGCACCATTGCAGGGGAGGTTGGCCAGAGCTCTGAGCAACCTGCTCTAGTTGCAGATGTCCCTGCTCCCTGCAAGGGGCTTGGATGAGATGACCTGTAAGGGTCCCTTCCAACCCAAACCAGTCTATGATTCTATGGGACAACAGTGACTACAAGCCCTTAAGCACATCAGGATTGTGAGTTCTAGGCTCTGAAATGTCTGCATTAGCTTTGTAAAACAGAACACAGGCTTCTATATCACAGCGGTGTTTCCATAAATATTTCTGAAAGGCACCTCCAAATACAAGAATAAACCCTGGAAACAATCTTGACATCTCAGCTTCCTGCTCCTGCCACGCTAAATGTATTAAACCCAGGTTGGAAACATCTGAAGGATTGTTTTGCAGCTCTGATATTCAGGCATTTTGACATTTGACATTCAAATGAGGTAACACATAAGAGAGGTGACAGCCTTCCCTGGGAAAGCTCCTATCAGCTGGGTTTGAGAAAGAATGTGACGTCCTGGCTTTGCCACAGATTGCTTTGGCCCTGTGAAGGCACTCGACCTCATATGCCTGTCTCTTACCAAGCCATACAAGGTGAA
Organism: Actenoides hombroni; assembly: GCA_024336885.1. Classification (NCBI taxonomy): domain Eukaryota; kingdom Metazoa; phylum Chordata; class Aves; order Coraciiformes; family Alcedinidae; genus Actenoides; species Actenoides hombroni. Next base: position 77,609,527 of record WUAM01000431.1, on the reverse strand, counting down.
CCAGACTCTCCAGAGCTTCTATCTTCTCAATGATGTTGTTGTCCAGCTGCAGTTTAGTCAGATTCTCCAGCTGCTGCAGATTATCAATCTGTAGGATATCTAAAGCCATGGGGGGGGGGGAAACAAAAACAAAACCAAAAACTGGCTTTTTATGCAAGACAGCTTTCAGTTTAACAGACACGCTATCTTGCACCAGGAAAACATGTCCCCTCTTACCTCCAAACTGATTTCCAGCAGATTACAGCCGTGTGTGATGACTGCCCTAGAGAGCTGAGAAGTCCCCTGGCTGGGCGAGTTTTCAGTGAACCAGCCCAGTTAACCCCAGCGTCCCGCACCAGCACACGCTGCCAACGAGTCGCTGAGGGGATGCTCACTGTAGCCCTGCAGTCAAGAGTGGCTTTGTGAATCCACTACCGGGAGGCCTTGACCTTCATTTTCCTTTCCAGTTCCAAGAGGGAGGTTTGGGATGAGACTCTGCTCTTCTCCACGTTTGCAGGCCCAGCTACTGCTTTTAGAAATCACTCTGCTGTTCCTGGGAGGCTCGTCACAGGAGAGCAAGTTGGGGTCTACTCTTTCTGGGAAGGCTGCAGTTTAGAACTAATCAATACCCCTGCATTTAGCTTTCTGCAAAACCAGAACCACAAGGGCAGGCCAGTAGGCACTACAGCAAACCATCAGGACCAAGGTGACAGAGAAAACAGAACATTCTCCCTCCCAGTTCTTTCCCCCAGAGGATTTCGTTAGCGGCTCCGCTGCTGTCGTCATTTAACGAGTGCAGAGCAAAGCAAGGAATTGCCTGCATGAAATGTTCACACTGCTCTGTATTTTGGATTTGGAACTACACACAGGATCAGGAAACAGGGAGGCTGCTCAAAAGAACTCAACTAATACACGCCGTTTTTTATAGCAGCACTCAATGAATAATCAAAACATTTTGCCCGTGAAATTACACACCCCCAAACCACTCAAATATTGAGCCAAACGTTCTTCCTTTTCATTTTTTTTTTTTTTTTTTGGGGGGGTGAATGCAAGTTTAAGACTGATTTGACAGGAAGAGGCAAGCTGTGATAATGCTATGGGTGACTGAAGGAAGCCACCGAATTGGACTGTAATCACCATAATCTCCCCGATAGCTCTCACATAATCGGTGGTGGAGCCTGCCCAGGGTTTGGTTTGGCCACGTACAGAAGGGTCCAACAGGCCCGTGGCCTGTAGGTGTCCCCACAATATAAATGTTAAATAAGCCCAGCAGTGACAAGAGCAGCGTCAAGTTGAGCAGCTTTAAAGTTACCCACCAGCCAAAGCCCCCAGCTCTCTCCCATGGAACGACTTCCTAGAGGTGTGACTAGAAATGGAAGTCCAGATGCTATTTTTCACAGAACAGATCCAAGCTAATTATGATTGTTTAATTCCCAGTTAGGCACTTCACGCTTAATTCTATTAGCCTCTAAAAAAGGAAGAAGAAGAAGAAAAAAGGTATATATATTTTGCCACTCACTTCTAAAACTAAGCTGTAGCTCCGTCACATCCTTCAAGTCGATACCTTCCCTTCTGACAAGCTTTCTTATGTCCTCTGGACACTGTTCTTCAATGGCTCTCTGAACCATTTCATCATCAATAACGTTGGGCTCGATGCTGTTGTGCGACTGACTCATTGTTAGATGGCACCAGCCTTAAAGGACAGAAAAGAAAAAGAAATAAAATCGCTGCCTGGCTGATCTTTCCAACATTCATTGAACAGGGCTGACAGTTCCAAGGAGTGGAAAGCACAGCTGAGCATGAGGAAGATCCAATAACTCCCAGCCGGTAGCAAAGACAGGCTTGACTTTTATCACAAAGTCACTGATCCGACTCTAAGCGCAGCCTTAGGGCCCCAGGCACCATCACATGCAAACTCCACGCCACGTTCGAGTGTTTTCCACGAAGAATGCCAGGATCTGGCGAGATAAATAGACCAGGAAAGGAGGCCCCGTGGAACACCTATGAGCAGCAATGGTCCATCGCGAGGCAATCAGCTGCTGCTGAAACTGTTCTTCATGATGAGGACAACTCCAAGGCTCTGTGTGCCCTTTCATCTCCTTTTAAAAGGTAAGTTTCTTGTTATAGGCAAGTTTGATTTATAAATTAAGAGGCGTGTATTTATAGCGTAGGGAAATTAATTCAATCTGAGGCAGCAAAATGGTAATAAAAGTGAAAACAAATTGGAGGAAGGAGGAAAATTTATAAACAATAAGAACAATTTTCTGAAGAAGGCATGTAATGCAGATTCATAGTGTGGTTCAATCCATATTACAGCACTGGACACAAACACCTTCGCTTTGGGAAACAGGCAGTTCAGGCAGTCACTGCCATCTGGCCTGGCTGTGTCCTTTGAACATCCCTAATGTTGCCCAGGGGGCAGTGAAACTACTTATCTTTCTAGAACTGTGTACAGTTCATGAATCCATATGAAGGACTTGAATTGTCAAGCTTTTGCTTCTGTAAGCTGTCTATAATTATGCAAGACATTCTGCTCTTTTTGCATAGGAGGAAAAGAAGGATAAACATCTGGGTTTAGAGTTCTCTCCTCATCACGGTTTTTAAATAACAAACCAAATCTCTCTATGGCTGTGCTCAGTACGGACGGAGGAGTAGCAGGTTCTGGGTTTATTCATCCTTCATAGAATCATAAACTAGTTTGGGTGGGAAGGGACCTTCCAAAGTTGTCTAGTCCAAACCCCCTGCAGGAAGTAGGGACATGTGCAACTACAGCAGGGTGCTCAGAGCCCCAGCCAACCTCCCCTGCAATGGTGCCAGAGATGGGGCAGCCACCACCTCTCTGGGCAGCCTGGGACAGGCTCTCACCACCCTCAGTGTAAAAGATTTCTTCCTTCTCTACTCTAAATCTCCCTCTTTTAGTTTAAAAGCATCACCCCTTGTCCTGTCCCAACAGGCCCTGTTCAGAAGTCTGTCCCCATCTTTCTGACAGGCCCCTTCAAGTCCTGACAGGCCCCCAGAAGGTCTCCCCGGAGCCTTCTCCTCTGCAGGCTGAACCCCCCCAGCTCTCCCAGCCTGGCCTCCCAGCAGAGGGGTTCCAGCCCTCCCAGCACTGCTGTGCCCCTCAGTGCTAATGCCTCTCCTACATCCTACATCCACCAGAGCACTGACCTAGTGCAGGTGACCCCCCGAGCTGGCAGAGGTCTCTGCACTGCTTCGTTTGGAGCAGAGACCGAAACCCCAGGGTTAGTCTAACAGAAAACGACAACATAAAGAATTTCACGTATCTCACACCACTTGATCAGAGGCTGCAGTAGAGAGCTCAGGGCATCAAATATATGGGTGGTGAGCTAGGAGCTGGAGTCCCAGGCTTGGTTTTAGGTGCTGTGGTGGAAGGTGGTGCCAGTGCCTACGAGTCTGGCCTTCTGTCTGCACCTTGCCTAGTCCAGCACGAGTCCGACCCGCTGCGGGTTTGTACGCCCCGTGAAACCCAGAGGAACACCCATCGTATTTACTATGGAAACTGCACCTAAGTCACATCTCAGTGGTTAGTTCTGCAATATGCCTGAGGATCACTCGGGATTTTTTTTTCTCCCTTTGTTCCTTCGGACCCCTGTTTCTGCAAACTTCTTCATGCCTTTGGTGCTCCGGCCGACGTGATAGCAGAGCTTCCCTAGGAAATCTTCCACCTTCCTCTTAGCTCTACGATACTGGCATAAGGACTAAGGCAAAGTCAGAGACGCGACACTCCACCTGTGCTACCGACCCACCCTTCCTGGTATTTCCTGCCACTGGGAAAGCAAACTTTGCTGACAGGGAAACCCCTCCTCGGATGCCGTGGCACGAAAAGCACCCAGAAGCGGCCATGGAAGCAGCACTCCCAATGTCAGTGTCTCCGAGTGAATGTCAGCCTAGGGAGCAGCTGCCTCATGAAGGGAGAAGGCTGCCTGCTTCACACCGCTCTGCTCCTCTCTCGTTCCATCATTGAAATGCTGGACATGTTCTCGGCATGGCTTTTTCTCTCCCTGATTCCAAAGACAGAAGATGGGGCTGCTGATCAAGATGGAGAAGCGAAGAGGAAAAAAAGCCAAAGCATTCCTATAGCAAAGGGAATCTGGTCAAATGGTACTTTAAAAGCAGCAGTACCGTTTCATGGCCGTGGCAGCCTCGCGGCGAGGCAGTCTAACCGCGGCTGTACCCGCGTGCGCTGCCGTCAGCCCAGCCACGGCTGGACTGCAGGGCCGGGCCCCCTCCCACGCAAAACAAGGGACTCTGGGGACAGTTTCTGCTGAGCCTGAGCGCCCCACCGGCAGCCCCAGACTATCCTGCCTCATGGAAAGGTGCCAACAGCCACCTGCACCACAGCGAAGGGCACTCGGGATGGTACAGGTCCCTGCTGGGAGCGAGTCTCCCTCTCAGCATCACCCGAGACTTTGCCTCTTCCCTTAACAAAACCCAGAAAAGCCATCAAAAAACATTCTGAAACTCCCACGGCTTGATATCCAGACAAAGCTGCTTTTGTGCTCTCTGTGCAGAGCAGCTTGGAGCATCTGCAGGTACCTCTCATTTGGGGGTAGGACCCCCCAGAACTGCAGCTGCTTTTGGCCACAGCGCACAGTACAAACTCTGCTGTGGTTCCTTAGAACATCAACCTGCAGCATCAGTGCTGAGAGAGACTCAAGCAAAGGGACAAGAGGAAACAGCCTCAAAGTTGCACCAGGGGAGGTTTAGGTTGGACATGAGGAACAATTTGATCCCTGAAAGGCTTGTCCAGGGCTGGCCCAGGCTGCCCAGGGCAGGGGTGGAGTCCCCGTGACCCCTGGAGGGGTTTCCAAGCTGTGGTGCTGAGGGACAGGGGGTAGTGGTGTCCTGGCAGTCCTGAATTAATGGTGGGACTCGATGATCTGAAAGGTCTCTTCCAACCAAAACAACTCTATGATGCAAGACCCTCTAGAGCCCCCCAGCAGGCAAAGTTCCCCACTTCTGAGGGATCCCTTCCACTAGCCAAGGAGAACTTGGCCAAGAGAGGCAGAAGAGAGCTCCCAGGTGAAGGGGCCTGGCTGGGGCCCTGTGCCAAGGGGGAAAGGATGGCAGGATGGAACCCCTCCAGTAGTCACTCTGCAGCTTTTTAACTATTTTTTTTCCCTTCTTTTTTTTTTCTCCCTTTCCTTCTTTGTTTGGATCTAGGACAATTCACACCCAGACGAGATGAGGTTCAGAGCCAGTGGACTGCAGCAGTTTCCAGTTAAACAGAAACCATTCAAAGTTAATAAACGAGTCTCCGCAAATGGGAGGAAAGAGATTCATGCATTCAAGCTGCATTAAGGAGGAAAGAGAAAACAAATAATTCTCTCTGTCTGCCACAAGCCTCACTTGAAGCAACCACAGCCTGTTTGGGAAGAAATGCCGTGGGACCCTAGTGCAGAGGTGGAAGGGCGGGGAGGTTACGTGGGGAGAAGAAGAAATCACTTTATTTCTATCACGACGCAGTAAGATATAAATACAATCAAAAGGGGTTAATCTAATCCTTTTGTGAAGCACTGAGTCAGAGAACAAGACAAAAACAAATCTGTGATCTGGAACTTCCTGAGCACCCACTCAGGGTGGATTAATGAGGAGTACACGGCTGTGAAATTACGTGCCCTCTGAGTCAGGAAAATGGTCCTAGTGGTGCATGACCTTGAAATGAGGGGAAGCAAACTTCACCTGATCCACAATTATAAAGACCTAAAAGGAGGGGGACTAAGGAGGAGGGAGAACACATTAAGAGCCGGGAAAATGTTTCTGAATAGCAAACCAACAAAATACTAAACAAACCCAAGGCTTGAAAGACGAATTAAATGTAGCATAAAAAAAAAAAAAAAGAATCAAATCCAGAGGCTTTAAAGGATACTGGCATTAGTGTTTGAGCATTAGGAGGAAAGCTCGTCCTCTTTATTTACATGGAGTGGATATTTTGTTGCTGTTGTTACGGACTTAGCGATGTTTGTCTGCCTTCAATTTTCTCTTTGCAATGAAAAATTGTAGTGAGATGATTTCTAGTCTTAGCTGCTTTACATGACAGTATTATCAAGGATTCATCAAGAGGCCATCTGTCGAATTTATGAAAAAAAATGCAAAAACAAAACAGATGAAAAGGAAAGAGCAAGACAGAGACTGGTCCAGGGGACGATAGATGTGGCAGCATGTGCCTCAGTGTGAAAATTACAACATTTAAATAGTGTAGAATAAATTACTGTGCCGAAAAATTAGTGATGCTCTCCCACTTCAGATTCTCCCCTTATGATGAGAACATAATGAAATAGATCACAGACCAAATCATTTTTTCCTGTGGCTATTATTATATTCTAATGAAAAATTAAAATGGGGTAAAGACATAAAACCTGTAAGGGAATCAAATAAGCTAAGCTACCAAGTCATTCCTGAGGTACCCCCAAAATGTACAGCTCACGTGGAAACAATAAATTCATCTCTTCATGTATGTAAGCAAATGATCTCCCCCTGGTTTTTGTATCTTTTTCCACCTTTGTAGCTGGTATGTGAAGAGTCAAACACCTGCCTGTGACATAGGAGAGATGAGGGAAGGGCAAAGGAAAGTGATCAGTCCTCATTGCAAGACAGTTGAATTACCTATCAAAGTAGAATCAAATATAAACATCTAATCCCAACCAATTTATACTTGCCTATAAAATTCACTGAGTATGTCCTGATTTCTAACTGGGCTGACATCTATGTTTACATACTGTGCGTGAAAAATAAAATTCAAATCAAACGTGGTTGTTGAAATCAAGCAGTTTGGATTTAACTGGAATCTGAGAGATTAAATCCAGCCTGTACTGCATTTTTAAATGGGAATACTACAAAGGCCAGGCCTTTCCAAGCCTCTCCCTTCAGCTGGCTCCCACCAGGAATGCATTTCAACTTCTGTGACAAGCCAACAGCGAAAACATCCCACTGATGGTCATCCAAAGGTGAAGATTTTCACCAGCCTTTCCTCAAAAGCAATGAGCCTTTCTCCTTTACTGGTCATGCTTAAGGCTCTGGAAAACCAGGCACCAGCCTATCCCTAGGAAAGTGCAAAACAGGCCAGCATAACAAGCCAGGTATTTTTAAACATTGTTGTATCACATAACGAAAAAATCAGGGTCTTTGTGTCCCGATTCTGAACAGGGAGAAAAGCTCAGGAAAGCAAGGCTGACACTGCTTTTATACCCAGCTGGAAGAACACTGGCAGGAGTTAGCTCTGTCTCCACCAAAAGCCCCCACAGAAGTACACAGCCTACCAGTGATGACCCATCCAATGGGGACCTTCTGCACCTGTGAGAATGAGTGGGTGAAACTGCCCCCAAACTTTACTAAAGACCTTCCTAAACTACTCTGGTTGATATGGCAAATAACCAAACTCTGCACTTAATCCCAACAGTTCCAATTTTTAAACAAACAAGTGAAGAAAGGCTACAGCTGGCAGCCCCTCAAACGGTCCTCGAGCGCACGGTCCTCCTGCTGAGACGACGAGCGCACTTGGTGCGTGGAGAAGGCAACATCCCAAACTCTTTGGCTGACTTGAGTAAGAACCAAAATACCCATTCATTTTACCTTCACTGAACTGGGGTGATCACCTTGAAGCATCAGTAATTAAACGACAGCAAACACCATAAAAGCACACTGTGCAGGTATCGTAACGGCTCGGAGCAAAGCAGAAGTACTGACAAGGGCTGAACTCTGTGTCCTTCCACAGTACCCAGAGGGTCACGGTTCAAGGCCATTGTGTCACCCGCAGTGGTCCGGGGGGACTGACAGGGACACGCTATAGGTTCAGTCCAGAACATACATGCTTACTTATTTAACTTTACTCGTGAGAGTAAGCCCACAGATTTCTGGTGTACTTGACCCAACTGTAAGGGCAAGCCCATACAATCCCTCTGAAAGATGGGCCATAAAGTTTACATTCTGGAAAGGGTTTTTTTACTACAATTATGCAAATATTACTACAACAGTATTATGCTTTAAGGATCAATTCTTTAATGATAGAAGCATCAATATTCACTCAACAACTGTGATGCAGTTACAAGCAGAAGAAGAGGTAGTTATGCGCGGGAGGGGCTAATTAAGTAAAAGTCAGAAGAAAATACTTCACAGAAGAATCTTCTCAAATATCTACATATTAAATGAAGTCAGGAGAACGATTCTCGGACAGAAATGCTGTAGAAATCGGCAGGATTTGGTTTCTGATTTAAAACAAGACGGGTAAGTGAAGACCAGACGCAGGACCCTTTCTGTAGAGGGGGCCATCAGGTAAAGCAGGGAATCGGTGACCCCCCAGCGATGCCCTGTGAGAACTAACCAAGAATAAACCCAGCGCAATCGAGTGCCCGCCATGAGCGCCTGCGATGTGACCGAGCATCTAGATAACAACTGTACCACAGGAAATGGGGAACCAAAGCTCTCGCCGACACCGAGCTTCCATCCTCACTTCAATGGCACCTCCAGGAACGGTTCAGAAGCGAAGCATGGCGTCAGCAACCCGCCCCTCTCCTCTGCGCTGGGCTCTGAGGAATCCAGCTGCCTCGATGAGAGAGATGGTCATTTCTTCTCCTCCGCATCTCCCCAAAGGCCAGAAGGCAAACGAAAGCCTCTGCCCGGCTCTCTGCGGGGAGCGGCTGACGCGGAGCCAGCGCGAGACTCCTCTGAGTCTCCAGGGTGAGGCTGTCAGCCCGGCGCTGAAGGCCGTTTCCGTTTGGCGCGGGGAATCCTCCACAGCCCCGGTTCATTGCCTGCGTTCCCAGGTGGGTGTTTTGCTGGCAGGGGATTTACCAGGGGAGCTGGCTCTGTTGGAGCCCCCAGCCCCGTCTCTGCCAAACCAAGAGCCCCGGTGCCACTCGCTCACCCTGTCCCGAACCCCTGGGGCCCCCGAGGAGAGTTATGTTGGGGCAGGGCTGTGTGGGAGAACAGGAAAACACATTCCATTAAATTAGTTACTCGAGTGTGTAACGCCGGGGAGTCAATTACCCTGATAGCCTGGCTCTGCCCCACTCCCTATAACCATATGACTGAAGAGCCATTGGATAATAACAGCCTGCACTAAGGTGTCAGGAGAGGACATTAGGGGGCTCTCAAGCAACGAGCATTAACTGGGTGCAGTATTTTCCTAGGTCCGTTTTATTGGGATAATCCTTGGACTACTGAAACACGAAACGGCTCTCTCTCCATCCGCACGGGCCCGGTGTCAAGGAGCAGGCTGGGAATGGATGGGAAGCTGTGTTATTTTAAAGAACCCTTCCATAAAATAAATAGTAAGCAGGGAGCTCAGCGTTTCGAGAGCCGCAAAATAAATCGTCACGGGAAGAGCTTACTTCCTGGACCCACAAATCTCCTGGAAATAAACGTTTGCTTCAGCTTCCCGTGTTTTAATAAAAAAATTCCTTTTTTTACTCACTCAATTACAATATCACTATCAGTTCAAATTACAGGTCAAAGATACGGGGCTTAATGTATGTACAGCCAGTGCTCTTCTCCTAATAACCTGTCATTCCCGGGATTTGGATGTCAGAAGGCAGCCCGCCGCGGTAATGCTACCCGGCAGCACCGTGATGAAAACTTTGGACAAATCATGAAGAACATTCCAGATCCAAATCATCAGAAGGTTACCGGGGAGAGCCTTTCATCCCGCTCTGACCCCTTGATCTGACAAGTGACACCTACAAAATGAACAGCTCTCCAGCTTAAATTGTTTAACTGTAGCCTGATCAGTTTTATTATCTTGCTAATCCAGATATCAGCCGTTTCATCAGAATGGAAGATATGCATATCATGAATTATTTTGACACCGAGACCTTTTAATTTTTGCCAGCAATATTTCACCGCACCAATCAGGGCCTGCAGTCAGTGATGCCATTCGCCTCCTGGGATGTCAGAGGACAGTGCACTCCTGACAGCACCAAATCATCTGGGAGCTGTAACGAGCTATTGCTGCAATTATTATTATCTCCTGTAGTCATGCATTTCATTACAGCGCAGGCAGACAGAGGTTTCACTTTCAGGCCAGCCTTATTTAGGAATCTCTGCCATTTTATGGGCTGCAGGGCTCCGTAGTGTAATTTCTTTTCTCCTCAGTAGACAAGGGTAGGTGAATTTCTAATAAAAACAAACCACTAGCCAGGTACTGTAGAAAGAGGGAGCACAATACAGTACATTAACCAGCAGCGAAACGGCTTAAATGGCCCACTTGTAGTTTCTGAAAGCAGTGGTTAATCAGCAATATGGTTTGCTGCAGAGAGAAGCAAAGGACAGTTTATCTTTAAACACATATATATCACCCTTTTTCCCAACCACCCGCTGATAAACTTTTGGGCAGGCTAATGCTAAATCCTGCAGGGGCAGGTCTCTGCTTTGCAGCGATTTTTTTCCCCACCGCTCCATGAAAATAAAGAGAGTGCAGAAGCAATGAATAAGAATGCCTGTTTTGTTTGGTTAAGCAGCTGAGGGGCCATCGTTGCAAACGGGCGCGTCGGAGAGAGAGGGGAGAGCGGCACTCGACTAAAAACTGATACAAGTGAGAAAGGTTCCAAGAGGGATACCAAAAGATGCCATGAACATCCAAAGATGGATATTCAGCGGCAGGACAGGACATGGCACACGTGCCTCTGCTTCCCAGAGGATGCACCAACCATCACCATTAAACCTCATTCCCACACCCAAGGTCAGCTGGTGGCCCAGAAGACGCTGTCCCACCGGCCACGCGTTGAATGGCCTTGGGAAGGCACCTCCCTCTTTCACAAGCAGGTAACGGAACGCGCAGCATTAGAGCTGGACATTAACACAAAGGGGATGTTCTGCTGGACACCCGACACCTCCTCCCCCTGCTCTCACCTCCCCTTGACAGTCCCTTTCACCCCGACCGCTGTCCGTGCGCCGGCACGCGCATCGTGCCACATTCCCATCCTTAGCCTCTCATGGATTGCAAAGCCTCTTCCACTCTCCTTATCTTCAGGATTTCCTTTCTCCCTTGGTTCCCTTTCTTTTCCTCCACATCGGTTCCCCTTTTTCTCAACATTTAAGCTACAAACTACTTCATTTCATAACAGAAAAGGCAGCACCAGCAAAAACAGGGATAGAATTCAGCCGCTTTGATTCCCCCGTATTTTTAGCAACGCCATGGAACACGAGTGAAAAACAAACAGGAAAGGGTCTGCTAAGTGTGGGGGGAAAGCCAAGTGCCTATCTGTGTGCACATAATAAAACAGGAAAGGGGACCACACATCCAGAGAGCTTCAAATTCAGGTACCACTGATAAAACAACAAATTGCTGCTATATAT
>WUAM01000431.1:77573767-77590059 GCA_024336885.1 Actenoides hombroni | reverse complement strand
AGCACAAAATGGGTTAGTTCTGTCTAACAAGCAATTAATAGGTTCTTCCAAACAAATCAGAACTGGAGAACCAAATTAACACCCTTCAAGAGTGATATATCAGCGCCTGATTTCACAGAATGCTTTACGACCCCTCCACCTAATCTAATGGATGGATTCTAAACATGAGAAAACCTTAACTCGGCTCGGATTTGAACACTTGGACTCTTTATAAGTGTGTATCACTAATTACAGCGAGCCTTTATTAAACCAACCTGCCTATTTCAAAGACAAGAAAGCCATTTTAAAAAAAAAACCAGGAACCATTAAACATTACATCCACTGGTATTAGCATGGAGCCTTACCCAGCAAAGGAGTATTTACTATTTCAGTCCTGCACACAGATCAGGATTATCTGTAAATCTAAAATCAACTAAATATTAAAGACGTAGCAGTATCGAGTCAGAACTCGAGCTATCAACTGCTAATTTTCTCCACTTGTCTTTCACTTCCTTCAGCTCATAAACAGATTTAACAAAAAAAGCAGCGTGGAATCAAAACAACATATTCATGGGGAGGTATGTTCATTTAAGCAACAGGCTGTTCTGATGTAGCTTTTAATAAGAGAGATGAAATCGAGTAAGTGATAATTTAACCAATGACAAAAATGGTTTTTTCATACGTTGCAACAATGCCAAGCTTTGAATTCTAATGAATCCTCTGTTTTCTCATAAACCCCCAGATCTTACAGTCAGCTAATTAGGCAGTAATTTCATTTTTCATCTGGAGGAGCGTGCACCAGGGCAGGATTCTAGGTGTTGCATTTACAAAGGGATGACACGAGGCGAACGCCTTGGCAAACAGCAAAGAAAAAAAGAAAGAACAGGATGTGCTGGGTTCGAAACTACCCGGTTTTGTCCGATGGGGTGGGTAAAAGAGGTTTCCACACCTATTCGGGGGTCAAGTGGTACACAGTTCAATATCCCAAATACCCGGGCAGCAGCAGGGCAAGGCTGGCCTGCTGCCTCACTCGCGCAGGGTAGCCTTGCTCTGCAAACAGGGCTGAATCAGCCTGCCTGGCCGGGCAGCTCCTGCGCTGCCAAAGCTGGCAGCAGAGGTTCCTGCCAATTATTTTTTGTTAAGGGAATTGGACCGCAGCCGACGATTCCTTTTACATATAGTAGAGCAAGAGTTGGCCTACATATAAAAATTCACACTGGCATAACTGTGTCAGTGTGGGGTGTGATATTTTGCTGACAGATTTACCTTTAAAAGACCTAAAGTAGATCTGGTCAAATCTGTGCCCAGATACCTTATACTCACTGAGAGGTTGATTTTTTTCCCCTGGTTTTCAGCTAGAATAAACAGGCTGAACCATGTAACTATGGCACCTTACAGCAGGCTGCCTATTTCTCTGCTCTTATTAAAATAATCCAGATGACAGAGCAGGGATAGGTGTGTACCAGAGGTTTCCAAAACCAGAGAGGATCATCAATAGGCACTCTGCACAAATCATCTCTTCACAGCATCGCGGAACGGCCAAGGCTGGAAGAGATCTCTGGAAGTCATCTGCTCAAGCAGGACCACCCAGAGCCTGTTGCCCAGGACCATGTGCAGATGGCTTTTGAGTATCTCCAAGGACAGAGACTGCACAGCCTCCCTGGGCAACCCATGACAGCGCTCAGCCACCCTCACAGTGAAAACATGTTTCCTGATGTTCAGACAGAGCCCTTACAGGAAGAACTAAGCTGGTTAGGTGGGGATATTCCATCAAATGTACCAGTATACCACCACTTGGGGGAAGTTAAACGATAGGTGTATGTAACACCCTGTGACACCAAAAATAAAGAGTCTCTTCTGTTCTGAAAGTGGTATTTTGCTTGTGGTCTCTATATCCGCGCTTCCTAGAAATGGATATTTTTGACTGAGTAGGGGAACTGGAACTCATCATGTTTAATTGAAATGTAAAGAGGCCTTGAACTATCCCCCCCTTAGATATCAGCAACCTCAGTCTTGTCAGAAACCCACAACCAAAAAGCAGCTTCATTATTAATGCAAGCTACCAGTTTATTACTCACAACATTAATTGTAGAGAGGGAAGAGATCATGATGCAATACATCTTAAGAGTCAGGATTTACATGGGGGGGAGGAAAAGTACTTTGTTAGCCAGCTATGGCTTGCTTTACTAGCATCATTTAGCTCCAAGTAGACTGAGAAATGGAAAAAGACTTGGATTTCATTGTAAACATCTCCCTCCCCCATTAATACCCCTCATCACTTGCAGTTGGACACTGGGATTTCTGGAGGTGGAGGCTGGTTTGTGCCCCTTTTCCATCCACTGCTTTCTCTAACAAAACTAGTTTGGCAACGGCACGTCAGGCTCTTGGCAAAGGTTCTGACCTCCCCATTTTAAGCACTGTTTTCTTCATATAATGGCGACATATGGCTATTGTGCTCTTAATCTAGTTACTTTGTGTCTGCTGTGTTGGTGCTATCTCATCCTCTGAATTTTCTTCAGGCAATTACTGTCAGAGGCATTTAATTTCTCCTGCTACGTATTAACCAGTTGCCAACACTCCCTTCTTCTCGGTGCGGAGAGGCTGGCTGTGGGGCCAGAGCAGTATTATTGCAAGGTGTCCTGGGTATGTGTACCTGCAAGGCCATCTGAAAACATTCTGATCACACACCAAAGAATGGTAGAGAAACTTTGGAGAGAATAAAGCTGATCTTTTGGCCTTCACATGTCACAAAGCCAGAAAAAACCCCACACCACGTTGCTTTCATCTCTAATACGTTGAATAGTTGCCTGTGGTTCATTACGCTGCATCGTGGAAGGTGCCACAGTCAGGCAGGGGGATGAAGCCAGTTGAAAGTGATGTGAGGAAACGGATGGAAAATAACTCAGGTAACCACATAAACCAAGCAGAGAAGCTCTAGCCGTAAGTAGGCAAAACACCGCGTTGAACCATTTTACGCCGTGCAAAAGCCAACGGCCCTGCAACGGCTAGCGGCACGGGCTAGCGGCACGGGCTAGCGGCACGGGCTAGCAGGCAGCATTCCTGGCCGTGGCTTGCCAGCACCTTGCCCTTGAGCAAGGCAGACCTGAGGTACACAGGAGAAACCCAGGAAGGCAGTAGCTGGTGGGCACAGACTGGACAGAGGGACAGGGGAAGGGATGTTCCTCCCGTTAACTCTTGCCGGTTCACCACACACTCCACATCCCGCGACGGGGAGCAGCTGCCCCCCCGGGATGCTGCCCGACAGCCACCCGGGCTGTATCCACCCTGCAGGATTTATTTCAGCTTATGGCTTCTCTTCACTTCTTGTCTTTTACTCCAGTGTCCCTTAACCCTTAACTAGGACCAAGCTGCCAACAGAGTACCAGATCAGAAAGTATTTATTCCACCAGGTTTCACAGGTAGAATTAATCTCTTTTCATTAACCACAAATAATTGACATCACAGGCATCCAGTCTGGGCAGTGTGAGCTCCTGCTCATCATCTTTGTGCTGCTGGGCTTTGTCCACACCCCCAGTGCTCAACACAGCTTCATTTTCCTCTGTCCCTACCTCAAGCACTGGGGCTGACAAGACCTACTGCAGCAGCAGCAGCTATTCCAGCACGCTAGCAGGTCAGCAGCCTTCCCTCTACAGCATGGCCCATGGTCATGACGTTTGCTTTCATGGAACAAACTGCAGAGCTCAAGAAAACCAGCATCTAAATTTGTTCCAACAGCTCATTGGGAATGCAAGCTAAATCCAATGTTTGCAGCTAGCACCCCACAAATACTAAAATAAGCAATTCTCGGGGGCTGGAAAATAAACCCTGAAAGAAAACCAAACCTAAACAACCAGGAAAAAAAACCCCAAAACAAACCTTGATTTCTCAGAGAAGCAAGACCAGATATTTGAAGAGAGAACAAAAGATCCGTGATCCGTGCCCGTACTTCACCGTTTGCCACATTCTGCACTGAAATTCAACCAGCCGTGAAGTTGTAGGAGAGTGTGTACTATTTACAAAACACTAGATGTAACTGTTGGTTTGACTCACAAATGCCCACACTTTTCTTTAACGATTTCTACAGGAATTTTATCACGCGAGCATAGGTCGCATAAATGCCAGTTAGACATGACAGGGGCATTGATAACACCATAAAAGCAGCAGTTACGCTTTACTTGAGCGCTTAGATTAAATGGTAGCTGCGGCAGCTAATCAGACAACTGGTTAGCAATTTAGAAACCAGTTTATTCATAAAACTAAATGTAGCATCAAAAGCAATGTGGCAATACGACCGGGCTGCGATCATATAGGTTGAAGCATATTGGGCAAGAGACCCGTTTGCAACGCCCGTGAGGATTCGGCCGTACCGCAACATTCTGTCAGCCGTCATCATTACCTTGTACAGGTACCTCCTGGACAGAATAACCATCTGAACTACAGAGAACCTGCTGAAAGTCACAGCTCAGTGAAATGCTGAGTACAGCAGCGACCCTCCATTCTCTTCTCCCTGGCACTCCCACCCTTTTGTTCTCCACTTTGTTTTTCTCCTTGGTGTGGCAGCCAGCGGTAAAAGGGTGGGGGTACCGTGCTCTATTAGTCTTCTTAGCACTCATTTATGAGGAGATGAAGAGTTGCACTGTCCCTGAACCCCACCTGGCATCCCTCCTGCCAGGGCACAATCCTGCACGAGGGACTGGGACTCCTCCTGCCACAAGCTGCCTTCTCCCTTGCCTCAGGAAAGAGGAGCTGCTTTCTGCCTCCTCTGCCTGGTGATCAAATCCAATTACAAGCCAATCTCTGTACCCCCTGAAACCAAGTTTAAATCTGAAAGATAATACAGTATTTACCACAAACATTGGTCTGTTCCAGGACTGTCATGTTTAGAATCACAGAATTGTTTTGGTTGGAAGAGACCTTTAAGATCAAACCCACCCATTCCCCCAGCACTGCCAGGGCACCACTACCCCCTGTCCCTCAGCACCACAGCTCCACGGCTTGGAAACCCCTCCAGGGATCACAGGGACTCCACCCTTTCCCTGGGCAGCCTGGGACAGCCCTGGACAACCTTTTCAGGGAGGACTCCTCGGGTCCATCCTAAACCTGCCCTGGTGCAGGCTGGGGCTGGTTCCAAGAAGGTCTCCCCGAGTGTTCTTTTCTCCAGGCTGAACAACCCCAGAATTGAAAGACTCTTAATTGAAATGTTTCTTATTCTCCTTGCCTCAGTGAGCTATTTTAAGGACAAGCTGAATGACATTGTCTTGGATGACACACTCAGAACTGCTCAGAACAAAGCTATTTTTTCCAGGGGAGCAAAATATACCACTTCCAAAAGGAGTTTGCAATTCATCACCCGACAGGTACTTAGGCTGTTAAAACCTGGCTTTGCCCAGCTTCCACAGCCAAGTTACTATGAAAGGAGAACTCATAAGAAGTTATCTGAACCCACCTAGATGTCACAGCCAGATAGAACCTTTGTGTGAGGCCTGACACAGGCTACAAAAACGTCCATCTAAAGCATCCTCCTGAGCCCCACAATGTTGCTTGCAAAAGAAGAGGTCTTCCTTTTAAGGGACATTATAACATTCCTTACCCTTCAGCAAACCACATTTTGCTCATCATTTTTACTTCAAAATGTAAAGAATGATTGTTTTTATAATTTCTTGTTTATCTTAAAATAGGAAACTATGGAGGAAAGATAAAAGAAGGAAAAAGGTCAGACAACAGGCCAGTTACTGAATGGATTATTAGATGCCATCCCCAAAAGCTGGTTCACAGAATCTCTGACTCATTGGTCGGGGACATGGGAAGTCTGTGCAGTGCCTGATCTAGAATTCTGAGCTGCTGCATTTTTCTTCCTACCCCTCCAGCCCTGGATCCATGAAGCACACTGACGGATCTGGGCTAGCACAAGCAGTGTTATTAGGAAGATGTCCTGAGACAGTGAAAGAGATAACAGAGACCCAACAGCAAGGTGCAGGACAGGGAGCTGCTTTGGAACTTGGGTGGAGTTGCTCCTCCATCATGCAGCAGAGTGAAGGAAAAAAAAATAATAATAAAAAAAATCAAATCAAATCAAGTGACTGCTTTAGGACAAGGGAAACATTAAGAAAAAGAAGTGTTAAAGGCTGGGGAGGGGGGAAAGGCAACTGATGGGGTTTCTCCTTCGTTTTGCTTCCCTGTCCTCCTCACCCCCAGCAGAGAGACAATAAATGGTCAGACTGGGTGTTGGCAGTGAATCAGGGCCCAGGCTCCATCAGCATCTACAACCCAGCTGAAATCCTCACACCATTTCCCGGGCAGTAGATAGAAAAGTTTCTGTAGGAGACAAAGCACCTGAAGTTGGATCACATCATCAGTTCTGTGCTGATGAGACACGGGATGGGTTTTCTATTACATATCCAAAGAGCAAACATCTGTCTTACCAGAAAGCTTAGTCAGGCTCAGCCAAAAGCTTTCATATTCAGGGATACATGTCATAATTTGAGCCTAGTGAACTGGAGAGATGCTGGGAGAAGAAACACGCCGGCAGGGAGTATTTCAGCACAGCTGGGACTGCTCTAACACGGAAAGGACACTCGGAGAAAAACCCAGAGTCGTGGGGTTTTCGATTCCTCCGACTCTGAGTCAATTCTCTTGTTTCCCTGCAATTCTGGTCTGCTAAATAGTCACCCGACACTCACAGGAGATAAAGCAACTCTGCTAAATCAGGTTTATCTAACGTTAGACAAAGTAACAGGAAATTTCAGTTTTCAGCCAATGCTGTTAGTTTTAAAGCACACAGCTTACATTTTTAATGAGGTAACAGGAAAATCCTCCAAAGCTAAGCCAGACCTGCCCGAGATTTAGCACAGCCTCCAGAAAGCACCTCTGTGTGTCCAGCAAGGAGAGCAGACTTCAGGGGAATCGTCCTATGAAGCACAGGGGGAAAAGCAGCCTTCGAATGCCCGTGCTCTGGCTTGGCTGAGTGGACTGCAGCGAGCAACCTCCACCCTGCCCACCTTCCCAGAACACCTACAGTTGCCTGGGGCAAACACTGCCCAACAGGACCACAAACCAGCACCTTCCTGGACTGGCAGCATGCTGTGAATCAACCAGCAGTAAGTCAGCCAGCTGACAGAACGTTTAATTTACTGAGAAGACTTTCAGAAGACAATCCACTTTGGATGCTTAGGTACCCAGGTACTGCAGGGTCCAAGCTGGAAACTACTTCTCAGAAGCAGCACCATCATTTTTAATGTAACTATTTGCATGAATAAGTCTTTTGCAGACTCACGACCTTATTTCCCAAATATCTATTGTACAAATGACATCCTAAAGCCCTTTATGGAATTAAATAACACTGTCCACTGTCTTGTATCTGTTATAAATTACAGAAAACAGCAGCATAAAGATATTGCACGGGGAATAAATTAAACCATTCAGTCATAAGGCCAAGGACCGAGGGAAAGAGAAATTAAGAGACGCAGGCAAAGGAGAAAAGATGTGTTTTAAGATGAGGCTGAGAAGAGATGGAGTCGATGAGGCAGAGAGATACATTCATGGACTGGGACTGCATACCAAGAAACACTTTCAGATGCTCCGATAGCCCAACAAAGCGACCACGGGCAAGTCTGACTGGACACATGGTACGTGGAGGCTGTCACACATCTTCCTTCAAAATCAGCGACTCTCACACCTCGCAAATGAATTACAGGGAGCAATCCAGTGCTCAACTCGTCACCTCTCTAGTTTTTCAGTTCCCTGCCCTATAAAAGGCATTCATGCCAGCACAAATCCAGCAGGGCACTAGGAGAATTGCTTCAACCCATAAACCCAAGACATACATGGTGTTTGCTGAGAGGAAGAGGAGCATTTGCAAAAGTCCTCCAAACCCTTCTGCTGTTACGTGCAGAACTGTGGTCTCTGGCAATCCAAGGTGCTAAAGAGGCTGACAAGATTACTGCAGTCACAGTAGTAGAGACACAGCAGAAACTCCAAGCAGGTAGCACTGAGTTTGGTTTTCACTTCCACTACAACTCACGAGCCATATCCTCATTCATGTTTGGGTATCCCACGTCACCAAGTTCAACACCACTTAAATACCTACATATCCCCAAGTGACATTTGACATCAGGCATTTGAAAAGCAGACACATTCTTAATATGCTCTCTAAGTCACACGGATGCTCACTAATTCTTCATTAGCCTGCCGATTCCGAGGCACGAAAGGACAAAGCCTGCGGATTTTCCCAGGTAGCCTGGAAGCCACGAGGTCAGCTGCACTGAATGAATTTATCAATAGAGTCAGAGTTCCAATTTATCTCCTACGCTTTGCCTAATAAGGCAGTTCCTGTCGTAATTGCCGTTGGAGGGATAGGAGGTTAATCTTTTAAGTGACGGCACTGAACTCACCTGCTGAGAGATGATCTGGAGCGCTCCGATAAAACATTCATGGCTTCATGCCTCCTCTGTTGCACTTAAATCTATGTTAGCAGTTTCAAAAAGCTAAAAAGCCAGGCCTAGTCTCTGCAGTGATCAATAGCCCCACGGTTAGATATCCGCGTACTCAGCTCAGTGGGATAAGTGTTCGGCCTTTGGTAGATTTAGTAGTGGGTGGAAATGACAGATGGAATTTAAGTCTTTTGTTCAAAGGCTTTGTTCTCCTTCTTTAGTGCAAAGAATTTCCCTGTGATATTTTGCTTTCTTTCCAAGAGCCCTGAAGCACTAATCATTTTGCTTTATTCCCTTTGGAAAAATTAAAACCCCCAAAAAGCCAAGCCCATAATAGAGAAGGAAAACACTGCCTTCCCAAAGACAGGTCATTAACAAAAAGCTTAGGTCCCCAGAAACAAGGCCCAGCATGGCTGGACAGCATCCTTCCAAATGTGAAAGTGTGCAATAAGATCAAGTACAATTTGTAACAAATGACTATTTGAAAGTGTGCAATTTCATCAAATAAAATGTGATAAATGTCTAGGAATAGGAATTCCCTTTTTTTTTTTTTTTTGACATTAAACTATGATTGTCTTACAAGAACCTCAACTATAGGCACATTTCCAGTCATTAATGTTTAGCCCTGGATTCAGTATATTCTAGTACTGGTCAAGCACTGAATCTGATTTATTGGTGTCCTATTGATGGATGTTCAATGTTACACTTTCAAAATGTTTTTTTGTGTAAAAGTTTGTAGTTAACAAGGATCCAACTGACATAATTTTACACCAGTGGTCCAATCAAAGACACAGATACAGGTCCAGTCTGTTACATTTGAATGGAACACACCCTAATTCAGAGATTTCTTAGTTAGATCTGCCAATCAGATTGCTGTCAAGGATCTTCTTATTTCAACACACTTTCTGGGGAGAACACCACCCCCACCACTTGTAAAATTGTGGCAGGTCCCTGCTAAAAGCATAACACATCACTACAACCTTCTTCAGCACTGGGACCATTCAATCTTTTATGCAGTCCTGGTCTCAGCACACCAACCCTTCCCATATCAGCTGTTCCTCATCGAGAGGAGGAAGAGTTTAATTCCCTGACTAATGCCAGAAAACTGTAATGTAATCACTTCTTAAATTTCAGCTTCTCTTGCTTTCCTCTATGAGAGCAAGGAGATCTGCTCGTACCACTTCCAGAGCCTGGGCCTCTTGCTGTCAAAGTTAAGCAGAAATTCACTTACTTGTGGGCATGAAGGAAACACCATCAGTGAGGAACTCTCCTTGATTAACTCTTTGCTAATTATTTTTTTTTTCCCCACCAACTTTCCAGGTTACTCCCAGAAAGGAATGAATTGGCAATGTCCATCACTACTTTCTGATGATGACATTTCTTTCCTACCCCTTCCAACACTGTCTGGTGCAGTGCAGGTAAGACTTTGGCCTCTTGACACCTGCAGTCTCAGCCAACACCAGCCCATCGACAGGGAATCAGGAGAATGACACCAACAGGACCTCGCTGAAGAAGACTCAGAAGAAATGCAACAAATTCAACAGCTGAAGGTTCAGGTCCAGTGGCAAGGGCATACACGGTCCTGGGCAATAACTTCCACAGAAGCTGGAAAAAGTATCTCTCACAAGGCCATTTTTAAGCCACATTCAGAAAATGTCTTCCTAAGACAGCCAGGTGTAGAAGAGGAAACGAGGTTCACCTAGAGAACCAAGATTTCAGCGGTGGAGGAGGTTTTGTGGGCTACAGCACAAGGAAGGCTGATTAAGATAAATCTGTCGTTATTTCAATCCTTAAAAGAAAGCCTTTTTTGTCTCATCAAGACTTTTTACTATGAACAGAATAGAACTTGAAAACCCTTGAAAAAATCCTACTTAAAAAAAGGCACGCAAGGGTTAGAATAATTTGGAAGCTGCAGCATAAGTAGAGCCATACTGAATATGAAGATGAGACACATTTAGTTTAAACCTCAGAAAGGGATTTTCTCAAAGGGGGATGAAACATAATGTTTGCTATATGCAAAACATAAAGATTGCCTCACCATCCTTTTACTTACAGCATATGAACATATCTGCTAAAAGTCAAAAGTGAAAGACTCCAGGAAGCTGCCAGACCTAGGGAAAAATGAATAGTCTGCAAATATATTTATTTTATATATGAAGCAAAGAAAAATATTGTTAAATATTTACTCATCACCCAGTAGCTTATTAATCTTTGTTGCAGCAAATACAGCTGACTATAGAGTGTGGGCAGAGATGGTCCTTACCAATAAAATACCACGGCTGACTATTACAGGCACTTGATAGTAAGGGTTGCAACACCTGAAAACCAACTGCCTGGTCCCAGCACGATGAGTCAGGCTGCTGATACAAGAGCAAAGGCTCCCCAGCAGCTCTGTGGGGAATCTGATTCTGTTTAGCAAATGTCATTTTCCACCCTCGGCCCTCCAGGCTTCCTGAACACCTAACGCAGAGCTGCCTACCTCCAGCTGGTAGGAAACGACGGTTCCTTGCTTACATGCAAGACTCACAGCACCAGAGAACAAAGAGGAAACCTGCCAGAGCCACGCAGAAGAAGGGGAAGAGGTCTGGTTTGTGGTTTCCATCACTCAGAGGTTCTCATCAATTCAGAAGAAAAATATGAAGCTTCCTAGAGCAGGGACCAGATTAACTTGCAAGCGTCTCCTCCTCACAAACAGCGTAGAGGAAGCAATTTTGGTTAGCTCTTGATCAAAAAATTCAAAGGAAAAGCCCCTCAACATTTAAAACAGCACACTTTGAAGAGTCCACAATATAGTTCACAGCTGCTCTGTTGGGACTGGCTGTTTTCCCTGGGGACACACTGGCCTTCAAGTGTGAGTTATTTAGTGAACCTCCACAGGTCTGTGTTATGCAAGAAGGCAGATGAGATGGTCACAGCAGACCCTGCTGCTCTTCAGCAATTAATCTTTGATGTGATGTCAGAAGGTTGGTTCATCACAGCCAAAGAAAGCAATTTCCTTGCTGATAAATGAAAAAGTAAATCAATGTTTACTCCAAGATGAGGATGGGATTCCACTGGTCCCTGGAGGTTGTTTCCCTGTCCAGGCTCTAAGCAACTGAGCAAGGGACTGCTGCACCAAACAGCACGTACTCTGACCAAGACCTGGATTTAGTCTCCCTGTTCCCAGCAGAATCCAGACAGGAAAGGTGAATTCTGGCCTTTGAAGGGACTGATAAGTTTGGATGGGGTCTTGGCTTTCAAAAGAGTACAGAATGCTCAGTGATATGCAGCTAAACAAATGCTGGAAACCAGGGGAGGAAAAAATGGGCTGATTATTTAAGCTCATTTAGTTCTTCAAGTCAAGACTGGACACTGACAGACAGTTTTCAGGAAGTTTTATTACAAGAATTGTGCAGATGGTGAGTAATTGGTTCTCAAATGCCTGTGAGACACCAAGGCAATGCCCTCCTGATCTCCAGTTCACCAGGGAGGGAAGCAAAACGTGAGATGACATGCCCAAGGGCCAAAAAACAAGTAAGCAAAAGAGAAGGGTTTGAAAGTGCAACAACCCAGCCCCCAGCCCCATATTCCTACCGCCAAATTTCACGAGCCCTCGGACGTCACTCCTTCTGTTTCCCAAACTAATGCAACTTCAATCTCCATTTAAATTTAAATCTCCTCTTAGATAGCACTATTTTCTCTTCCCTCTACTTGGATCTTACAGAGACATTGAGAAAATAACTGTGGTCAGAGCCTGCCCCTGGCTTTGACTGAGGAACGGCTGCAATTCTAGATGGCAGGAGGAGCCAAACCACAAAGCGGGTTCCGCACCGTCACCCACAAGGATCAAAGTCAGTGGATTGTGCTCATTTCCCTTGTTATGACCCTGCCCACCACAGCAGACTCGAGGATACCATTGCCAAGACGATTGCTTATACCTGCCTTTGCCACAGAGAAGAGTCTTCCCTAATGCAGCTGCAGAAATAAGTTACTACATTTTAATTTTTCATTGGTTACATTGAAGTATAAAGCAGAGAAAATAATGTCCATGTTTCTAAGGGGCTGATACAGAGGAACCGCTCAGAAATCATTTGGAGTGGGGCCACAGTGCCTGTCTTTTGCATTTGAGGCACCTTCCCAGGCAGAGAAGCTGTGTGAAAGGTTAATGTCGGTCGAACTCTTACCGGGGACTGTCATCCGTGCACTGTCACTCTCGGCACAAAGGGTGCTTCAGCCCCAGCTCGGTAACACTCCAGCACAGTATTTCCAAGGCACCTGAGAGTTTAGAGGATTACTGAAGGGCAGACTGTACCCATGTGGTAGCAAGGCCGAGTGCAGTGGCAGCCTCCATACGATCTCCAGGAACGGGCTCGATGTTAATCTCGCTGAACGCAGCGAAATAGCTGTGGTGATGACCCCAGTGGAAGGTTCCACCAGAGCAAAGGCACAGACTGCAGTGTCACTGTGCTGTGCTTTATCCACACCGAGGCCTCCAGAAGACAGACAGAGGTGGGTGGAAAACAACCCCCTAATACTTTCTGAAAAAAGACCACGCTCCTTTGCAAGTCGAAGCTGCTGTTTCTCCCAGCCGTTCCACTTGGATTTTAAGAACGTGCTGCAGAAGAAAGAACTAAAGAAATCAGCTGAGATTGCCATCCTGTTTCCAGGGACAATACCCAGCTTTAAGGCCCTCTGGGTGTTCCAGTTTGGCACTACTGCTTGTGCAAAGACCTGTTATACTGATCCGGAAAGGAAACGCTTCCCAAAGCCATGATTTTTTAGTGCTGCCTTTGCAACTTGGCTACAGCCAATTAGTCAAATCATTTAAAATATAATTATGTAAGGATGTTGCCTTTTTTCAATTAGGGCCTCATTCCTCATTCACAAGCCGATTCCTCTTCCCGATTTTGTTTCTTTGCCGTTGCAGTTTAAGCACACAAGCCTTGCTTGCTTTTCCTCTCCTTCTGAATTAAACCAGGATTCTGGTAATAAATGGACAAGTACTTATCAATATGTTGTCACCAGCAAAGACACAAATATGCCACTAAATACTTACGCAGCTCCCACCAGATGCAAATGTATCTGTAAGAGCCATCACTGATGTGCTGGAGACCTCTAGAGCTGCAGCTCTTCTGATGAAGCTACGCTTGCTGATACGATCAATTCTTAGGGCTACGCTTCAGGGTGTGCAATGTCAAGCCTTCATAAAACCAAAACAACCCAAAACTGAAAGGTCCCCTGCAGAATTCTCAACATATCTCCAGACACAATCGTTCAGTGTGTGACACTCCAGCAACCACCGTGTTTTAGACACTTCACTGGAGCAGAGGGATAGCAGCCCCCAGAAGAGCCCTGATGCCATGCAAGGGACACGGAACCACCGTTGAGAGAGGTGTTGGTGGTGTGTCTGGGCACCCAGAAAAGTCACTTCTCCAGAAGACAAACTAGGGAAGATGCATACCAGCAGGATGGTGGTGGGAAGGACATGTACATTCAGGATGAGCAGTCAGAGGGAGAAGCAGTGCTCGTGTCCTTGCCAGCAGGACCAGCGCTGGGGCTGGAAGGGCAGCTGTTCATGCCTTACTCCCACAATGCCCACCACAAGCACCAGAGATCATCTGTGGTGTTTTTTTAAGAGGAGAAGGATGTCTTATCAAAAGTGAAGTCTAAATTCAAGTGTCACTTGCAAATCCAAAACATCTCTCCAGTGATAAGAAAAAGCCTCAGTTCTTCCCACAACAGTGCTGGGCATCTCCTTTCCTTGACCCATAGCCTGAACTCAGAATACCATCACTTTGCCTTAATGTATGTTAGATCATTCTGGTTGTTCTACTTTTTTTCATTAAAATTTTCAGAGCAATAGGGAAAAGCAATCCTGTAGAGCAATAAAAATACACTGTCCTTTGAACAAACCAGCTGCTTTCAACACATTTTTTTCCAAGGACTGAGCAGGTCAGAGCATGACTTTGCTATAATATTCAGTGTCTGCTCTTCCTCATGTCAGCTCAAGACCCTGTGGAGGTCAGTGGGGGCTCACACAGACAAAACAATGAAAAGCAAAAGAATTCTGCAGTAATCTGCACACAGATGTACAAACTTCACTGAAATACCCTTTCTTGTGTGTGCAAAGAACAGATTTCCAATTTCTGCTGCAGTGGAAAGTAGAAACTTCATCCATCCAGTGCACATGCTGTCTTCTTTGACCTAAGGGGAGATCAAGTGTGTTTTCCTC
Organism: Actenoides hombroni; assembly: GCA_024336885.1. Taxonomy (NCBI): domain Eukaryota; kingdom Metazoa; phylum Chordata; class Aves; order Coraciiformes; family Alcedinidae; genus Actenoides; species Actenoides hombroni. The sequence goes on along the minus strand of WUAM01000431.1, from coordinate 77,575,440 downwards.
GTGTTAATCACAGCTTTATAAAGCCCACATACCTCAGGATGAAGCTGAACTAGCTTTAGGAGAAGGCTAGCATGAGTTGTGCTGGGAATTCAGCATCAGTGGGCTGTGGTTGCTGGGGCTAACATGGAGCCTCTGTCTGGAGAGCCAGAGGATGGGTGAGTTGTGTCCACAGCTGCTGTTAAGGCAGTTGCCAGCACCAGCAAAGGCACCGTGAAATGAATGTGGCACAAGTATACTTTGAGAAGAGGAAGAAGCTGGAAAGAAAAAAAGCCCATTGTTTGGTTTCATCACTCTCTGGACAATGAAAAGACCTTCCTGAGCAAAGCACAGTGGCAGAACATTGCAAATTATTTATATATGCTTAATTCATGTAATTTTAAGTGCTAGGTTCAGTTTGAACATTTTAGAATAGCCTTCTGTTTTAACAAGCTTGTTTCTGGGTTGAAGTGTTGTGAGATGCAGTTCTATGTAAATCAACAGATATATACAAGTGTCAATATGTAAGCATATTAAAATGAGGCAATATGTATTTATGAATGGAAGAAAATGTATGTTGACTGAGGCTATAAGTATTTTGTTGAAAATCTTTATGTGGAAATGGTACAGAATATTCAGCAGCAGCTAAATTGTAAAGATAGACTGATAATGTCTCCTCACTGTTACATTAAGCATATGTCATCAGGAGCATTAATGTGTTGTTCTGCTAGCTGTATAAAGTGAAAAAGCCAGCAAAACTCTGTCCCATTTTTCAGTTTCATTTCTGGGAGAATTTTCCACTGCTGTAAGGGAAGCGGCAGCAGGAGGCTTGTGAATGGTCTGGATGATAAACAACTTGAATCATGCACAGACTGAGGAGGCACAGTGGGTAAAATCCTCACCCCTTTGAGGTCAATGGGAGGCTTGGCGCCAAGCACAAGGGAACCAGCCTTCACAAACACAGTTTCAGTTTTCCCTGGGATGTTGCAAGAGCTTTGCAAGTCACACTGTTGGCTAAACAGTGAGAGTGTTGCAGCATGAGGTGGAAAAACAGGAGCTACTTTTCCCATTGCAAATGAGAATCAGAAATATACACTGACATCCTGCATCGTTGTTCTCCCCTGGAAACAAACTTGGGATCCCAGGATGAAAATTTTCTTGACCTGTGTGGGGACAGATATCCTTAATCCCCCAAACTAAAGACATCCAGAGGGCAAATGAAGTACTTCTAAATCCTTCTGCCTCCAGGAAGAGCAAAGCTATTTTGAGAAATATGCTTCATGCATGCACACTTCAAGCTGGAAGTCTGGCTGAGACATGGTTCATCACCTGCGCTAGGGGGATTTCAACACTCTGAGAGAATAATATCTACTAGGCACCACCCCACTTCTCACTATAAAATATTTCAGAAATTTTCTTTATTGGGAGAAGCTGTTTAAACAACGTCCAATAGGTTAAAGAAATACAGCTGAGATTCATTTGAAGTACCACCATCATTCTGTTGCATGGAGAGGAGCTCTAGGACAATGAAGAAGGATAATTTAGAAAAATATGAGAGCAAAGGATTTCAGAAACTGTGTGTGTGTGCCAGCAGTGGATAAATGGCTTACCAACCAAGGAATAATATGTTCAGGGGGAAAAAAAAATGCTCACAAAAGTATATTGGTATAATCTGAATGTCCTTTTACTGTGCACCC
>WUAM01000431.1:77558273-77573667 GCA_024336885.1 Actenoides hombroni | reverse complement strand
ACGCCCCCCACCCCCCCGCCCCCCCCCCCCCCGCCCCGCTGCCGCCCTCCCAACGCCCGCGCGTGCTCCCATCTAGCGGCCCCGCCCCGCCTCGCGCGCCGCCCGCCAGCGGCCCCTGGGCCCGCCGAGGAGGGGGGGGGGAGGCGGCCCCTGCCCCAGAGCAAGCGCCTGCTGACAGACAGGGCCCGCGCTCTGCGCTGGGCCATGCTGCAGCGAGAAGCCCAGGCACAAGTGTGTCTGATTCACAAGGTTATCTGAAGGGGACTGTTACTTTTCAGTGTCTGGAGGCCCCGGCCCGAGCCGCTCTCTTGTTGAACTTCTTCAGTGCAAGGGTTACAGGGCGCTGCCCAGAGAGGCTGCCGAGCCTCCTCCTCTGGAGGCTTTCGAGCCCTGTCTGGATGCATTTGCTCTAGTTTTGCCCTGCTCTGGCAGGGGGGTTGGACTTGGGTGATCTCCAGAGGTCCCTTCCAACCCCTGCCATGCTGTGATAACCCAAAGCCTGCTTTCCTGCCCGAGCAAGTCAGGGCTTTACAGGATGGCCCAGCCAGACAGAAGCACAGCACCATTTGGGGGGGGGTGTCCTGTTCTCTGCAGAGCAATCCCCCTTGGCCGGGGAGAGGTTTTCTCCCCCATTTTTCATTTGGATGTCTCATACAGCAGCTTATTGCTTCCTGTGTATAAACAGCTGCCTCCAGCCACTTTATTTTCTTTTATAGCGCTCAGGTCTAGAGGGCAGACAGCCCCAGTTACGCTGTAGGACAGTCCTAGCTCTGCTGCACTCTACCCCGGGAACAGGGAAAACTATGTAGAGGCCAGGAGGGGTTCTTTCTGAAGGAAAGTTGGTGCAAGGAGCAATCACTAATAACCAGCTGGCTTCTCCAGAGCCCTAACTCCCGCCCTTGCCAGATTTAAGGGCCAGCCCCAGAAGGGTGCGAGGGAAATACCTTCTTGCCCCCATTAACACACTAATATTCGAAAAGACCGCTCATGAGACAGCGATTGCTTTGGGGCACTCCTGTGGCACTGCAAACAGCCACCAACAATTAACAGAGGGGTTGTAAGAGACGAGTCTTAGAGAAGGGAGAGACCACATCACCCATGGACAAAATGCAACCATTTTTCTAAGGTTTATTTCTATCAAAGAAAGTTTCCCGCTAATCGCAAGGGAAGATGTTGATCAGCTTGCAGACTTCTTTAGAATCAGCTTAAGAACAACACTGCAATCACAACAGCATTATGTGGGGGCATTTTTGTCAGCATTGACAATTTTTATCCCGTACAAATGGTGGTGTTTAACAAAGACATATGTTTACACAGATGGAGGAGGGAGGTTGTAGTAATGGTGTGATTGAAAGTAAATTGGATTGGTTGAGTAGCTGATGCCAGCTGCCGCTTCAGACTGGGAGTAGGTGGGTACTTGAGTTGGGCTGTAGTCGCCAGGACCCCCTATTGAAACTTTGCTGGGTACCTGTTAATCCTCCCTTTACGTGATCCCCAAACCAAAAATCACCTCCCAGCAGCAGCCCCAGAAGTGCGTGAGCTGCAGCTTTTGCTGCTGCTCCCCTGGGCTAAGCCGGGAGGTTACTTGCCAAGGAAGCCTCTCAGAGGCTCAGGCTTCAGGAGGGTGCTTGGCTTTGGGTGTTCCCATCCCCAAGGAAGTAAACAAAATGTTCACTGGTGGCAGTTAAGCACAGACCTTTTCCTCCCCCCTCTTCTCTTCTTCCTACTCCAGTTAATTTAAATAATGCAGGGAACTTTTATACATGAAGGGTCTCCACAAGCAATAGCCAGGTCTAGCTCTTACTGAAGTTCACTGGATGTCAATCCACTCTACAGAGAGCTCCACCCCATGCTTCCTTATCTACTATCTTGTGTCTCAATAAAGTGACTTAAAAAAAGTTACCATTTTAAAAAGTTCTAAAGCTCTTTTTGGTGGTTTCCCTTAATAACTACCCTTTCCTTTTCATAATTTACAGGCTCTTGATTGAACTGTACCTGACTAGCTACAGTGGTACCCATGTCAGGGTTCATTCTGCTGAGGGTAGGATCTATACGAGTACACGGAAGGCTGAAGAACAAAGAAAATCAGAGCACAGTAAGGATATTCTCAACATATCTAAGTGGACACACAACTATAAACTGCAAACATAATGATATTAAAGAGGCTGCAGCTTTTGAGCCATCCCAGGGTCCTGGCTCTGAAATGGGGAACGTGCACCTCTTTGAGAAGACGCTCTGCAAAGTTACGTTTCAAGAACCTTCCAGCAAAGGTTTATCTACAAAAGCACTATTTTTTTATTTTTTTTCCCCTTAGAACGAAATGCAGGGAGCATTTTCATTGTCGAAACTACTACAGCAAAGAAGAGTTCAAACGCAGTCATTATTTACTTTACCTTTGCTTATTCTGGTGCTCAGATGTAACTTCATTTAAACAGCAAGAGCAGCCTTCGAGCGCCGGTGATTTACCGGTACCAACAGCGATGCAGTTTATACACCAGAACATCCACACATATGGAGAAACAAAACCAGCTACGCTGACTGTAATAATAAGATTGCTTCAGCAGCCTAAATGACAGAGTTAATGCTCAGCCATGTTAAATGGCTGCTATTTCCCTATTACAGCCAGTGATCTATCTTCATTGTTTCAGTAATGTAGCCAACAATTGAAAGCTAAGTAGTAGCCACTCTTCACCTTCAGCAAGCGTTACCGGTGTTTTATATGCAAAGAAATAGACTCCTTAAAATATGCCATTTACTGCATCCCCCTGAATTAGGGTGTATAAACAGGAATGGTTATTTGCTAAAACGTTACAGCGCGTATTTGTTGTAGCAAAGGAGGCAGAGCCATGAAAACCGAGGACAACGTATGAGCTTCTAGTTTTATACTGAGATAATGAATGTGAATGGCTTGGTCAATATTAAACGTGGGACTTCCACATTAACATCAGAGGGGTTTATAATCAAAAATCTATTATGGTAGTTTAAGTTTTTATTCAGAAAAAATTGAATCTTGCAATAATAGAAATTAAACCATCACCTTTAGGCATGTTAAATTAGCACTGTTCCTCTGGCCAGCCGTTTGCAAGTGGAAAGCCTGCTTGTCTGGCAACTGGCTTCCAGCTTCCCTCCAAAAAAAAAACAAAAAAGAGTCAGGATCTGAGAATGGGCTGAGTGGTTATTTTCATCTCTACCTTCATTACTTCTCAATACTTAATTTTAACAAATAGATTTGTTCACATCTTAGGAACTCAGCAGAATCAGGTACAGATGAAGCAGCAGGAGTCTATGGCCCAGGCTCCTGCCAGACTAATACAGCAAGGAGTGCTGCTGCTGCACCTTGCTGGGGATGGTTTTTAAACCCCGCTGGCTGACAGCTGGAGCGTTGTTCACAGGCAAAAAAGGAGCACCCACATTTTATCTTCCCTTGCAGGCAGTTACAGGAGTACTTCACACCTGCCAGTTTGCATCTGTTGTGGTGTTCCAGGTTTCCTCCCAACTCAGCGCCACACAGCACTCTCCCCCCACAGCTCACCCGGCCTATGGCAACACTCAGCAACATCAGCTATTTTCGATGGGAATGAGGCACGGGTGATGGCGGAGCGGCCAGACTGGAGCACATCGTACCTCACCACGCCGCAGAACGCTCACGGGGCTCTGCCGGCTGGTCACAGAGGCACGGTTAGGAGCCTTGGGTTTGCCTCTGCACGTCCCAGCAGCGTTCACCCCCATTATGATGAGCCATGGTAAGGATCAATCTGTTATGCTGTAACCCTGGGACAATTCAGGAGCTTAAACCATGACGTGTGCAGTGCCTTCCTGGGCAGCAAAATACTTGGCAACTAGTGCAACGCAGTACCAGTGCTCTGTCTCCCATTTCAACTTCTCTTTGGAAGCCTCTAATTTGGCAGTAATTTGGTCATCCCCCTAGGTCAAAGGGCTTTCCTAGCCTTAATCTGACCTCTGAAAAAGTACAAGCATAACATTAACAAATGGGTTTTTACTTATTCAGAATAAGAGGTCTCTCCAGGCACATTGATTCTTCTTCAGTTCCCTAATAATATGACCTACACAGCATCAGTTATTAAAAAAAGCTAATGTCCAAAAAAAAAAGAAAAAAAAAACCAACAAAAAAAAAGCCCTGCAGAATGAATTTGATCTGATGTCCTCAAACAGCTTCTACTTACCTACTTTTTACACACACTTGGTTTAAAATGCAAGCACGCTCTAGACATGCACAAAAGCCCCGTTGCGATACGCAGCAAAGGTCTCGCTAGGACTGGACGGTCGCGTTCCTCTCTGTTAAATTAAAGATGAGAAAGATGTAATTCTAGTGCCACAAACAGCTTAAAAGAACATCAGAACATTTTAAAAGGCACCGAACTTTTAGACGTGTAAAAACCAAAGGCACGGAACTTTCAGCCGCTCCAGAAGGCGCCAGTCGTGTTTCGTTTAGTTATATACCCTTTATTATTTTACAATATATTTCAAAAACTTTTACAGATGCCTTAAACTGTTCTACAAGAGCTGCAATACTGTCATAAAAGCACACCCACGGACCGAACGCACAAACAAGCTGCAATACCGACTGGTATCCAACCATCAATACCCAAAGGGTGGAGTCTCTCAGTAAACAGATGTGCAGTGATGCCGACGCAGAGGGCTGGCAATGCAGAAACAGGAAACTCTGCCTCCACGGCTACAGAACAGAGGACGTCTCAAACATGTTTGGTACTGTAACATTCTGGACAGCAATAGGAGTAGTAGTACAGAGTTAAAGCAATACATGCCCTGAAAAGCCTGTATCTTCGATCTGTGCGTGTAAACCTGAATCAAAAATAACCTAGATGCATTAAAAAACATGAGACATCTCGTCTGCCGACAAGCTTTTGTTTCTTTTCGCTTTGGTTTTTTTTTTTAGCCTAGAATGACAATTAACTCGGGTGGGTGAACTCTGACCTGCATTATTATTTTACATTATCATTTCCTCAGCATTCCTGTAGTATTCTAACAGCCTGTGCATGGGTTTAGTTATTTTTTTTTTTATTCCTCGTGCGTAGGCACAAGGGAATAACTGACACATTACGTATTTTTTTTTCCCTCCCAGTGGTAAATATAGCTCATATTACAGCAGATCCATTACCACAACAAAGCGCTGCATGGCGAGGTGTGTAACTTTACTGGAAGGTCTCAGCTGCATTTCTCTGGTGCAAGGAAGCAGTGGCGCTGCGGGTTCCAAGCACTGCGCATCGCAGCTCTGGGCGCACAGGGGCTACTAACAGCTCAGACACACGTGATTCTCTACCTACACAAGTTTTGCTTTTATTATGACTTCTGGTCACAGCAACTACCAAGACGTCTTTAAACCCATACTGTCTGTAAGTAACAAGGTAAAGCCAATTGTCTGCAGATGGTTTTAAGCCTGTCCAAGCTGATGCATCTTCATGGGAGTCTCATGAAAGACATTAGGAGGGAACAGTAATTTCATTTCCGATTAGTTGGGTGAAAAAAAAAAAAAAAGGAAATAAAGCCAAACTTTATAAGTGTGGCACTGTGGCAAAAGAGGCATTCACTTCTACTTTCCTCTCCAAGTTTAAACTTTCAGTTTCCACTACGTATTTGCTCACAGAGAATGCCATTTCTTAACCAAATCCAGCCTACATCCCTCTAATCTCCGCAGACAGAGCTGCAAGGGGTCATCATGACATCAGACCTCAAGTCTTTTTTTTTTGCAAGTCTTCCCAGCTAACCTAAACTGCAGTCAGGGGTATTTATTAGTTGGGTTTTTTTAGATATATATACACACACACACACATATATATATCTACCTCAGTCAGTCATACCCATCATTACAAATATGTCCTTGTTTGTTTACTGTACAACATATGTATACACATTTATGGTTAGTCAATCCCTTATTTCTTAATCTCAAGCACTCCAGTGGTTAAGGGCAGGCTGGGAAAAACCCTCGATATACATTAGAGGGCTATACATTTCAAGTCTGTAGTGATTCTAGTTTAATAGCAAAAGGGGAACATCATGCTCGCTCTCCGAATGCGGTGGGCAAAAACAAAGGCAAAAGAAGAGGCAGACTACATTTTCCTCTGGAGTCAGAATTTAGAAAATTGAACAAAATAACCTTAATCTAAAGGGATGGAGAAATAAAACGGGCATTTTGTTTAATGCGCAACTAGAGCTATTAAGGGTTTTCTTTCACAGAGGCCCTGAGACTTGAGTTAAATGGATTCTCCCTACCGTGCGTTTCACGTGAAGTCAAACTTAAAGCTCTACACGCATGAACATTTGGTATGTAAGAGTGGACCCATTTTTAAAAAGTGAAGCAATAAAACCTACATGAAAAACAAACGAAAGAACAATTTGATTGGAGGCCTCTGTCCTTTGACCCCTGCCCTATCAGGCTGAACGTCCAATAAAATGTAAAATGCAGCATACATTTGCTTAATCTAAAATTTCTGTGACGATTTATTGCAAATTGCACTTGGCAGTTCACCACACCAATGGAAAACTGGCCCCCCTGTTGGTTCATTCACACAGTCTTTTAACACCCAAACCAAGTCACCAGTAGAAAGATCTCGACAGGAAGTTTGCTGCCGTGCTGAGCCAACTCCCTGCACCCTCCGGGTGCGACCCGACACGAGACACCGCTTTGTCCTGCTCCTTAGTGGGGCTTTCATCTTCTGGTAAATACTCGGGGAGATCTGTATTCTGCTCTACTTCCACTGGAGTATCTTGGAACGGAACCAGCATCTGGTAAAACACAACAGATGAAAATTATGGCAAGTGTTTTAACTTAAACCAAGGTATGAAAGTTATGCATGTTGTGAGACTCCTCCCTGTCCCCACGTACAGTCAGAATATAAACGGAACCTACTATGTCTCTGGAATCCACTACACTCACAAGATACACAAGGAAAGCTTTGGCTTAACATGAAAGGAAAAATACCAAATAACTACAGACACAGCCTTTCTACTGTAGTTGTGAAAGAAAGCCACTTCAGCAACTGCGGCCAAACAGAAACGGTTCACTGCGATCCTTTTCATATCATTAAGGAGAGAAACAGTTACAGGATTTTCATCCTTCTGAACAGTAAGTTCTGATGAGATGCCAAGGGGACTGGAACATCTCTGTGCCCAGGAAAGCCTGAGAGCCCTGGGGCTGTTCAGCTGGGGAAGAGCAGCCTGAGAGGGGAGCTGAGCAATGCTGAGCAAGAGCTAAAGGGCCCCTGAGGGGCAAGAGGATGGGGACAGACTCTGCTCAGTGATGCCCAGGGACAAGGCAAGAGGCAATGGGCACAAACTGGAACCCAGGAGGTTCCATCTAACAGGAGGAGAAACTTTTTTGGTGTGAAGGTGTCAGAGCCTGGCCCAGGCTGCCCAGAGAGATTCCAAACCTGCCTGGACAATGTGGTCCTGGACCCTCTGCTCTGGGTGACCCTGCCAGAGTTGGATGAGATCATCTCCAGACCCTTTCAACCCCAGCCACTCTGGGATTCTGTTAAACTCTTCTATGAAACATGTCCTGACACAGGATCCCCTTTGTTCTCCTTGTCCCGCACATGTCGCGCTCCCACTTAAAACATTTTGCCTGGCGTTAGATGTTACGGGCACAGAGGTGCAGGTATGAAATACACAGCCCAGCTACACCCACAGGTATTTAGAAAGTTCCATATCCTACCTCTTCACCACTTTCACTTTTCACCACTTGCTGTGCCTTCATAACTTTGGTCGATGCTATCGCCGTTGCCAGCGCCTACAAGCACACGGGAGAGACCAAGGGCTTAGTCTGGCCAAATGCAGCGTCGCGAGGATCTGCAGGGTTCTGGAGCACTTACCTCTGCTTTTAAGTCTGAGCGAATTCGGACCACGCACCTCTGAACGGCCATTTGAAAGGTAAAACTAATAACACCTTTAATTTTCAACAAGGCTTCTTCACAAAGATTCCTTCGAGACTGCAAAACAAACAGAAAGCCCACAGCTAACGTCCGTCCGTAACACGCCGCGTGACAGCGCTCACAGTTCAGGCTGGAGGGATTCCTACCTGTCTGAGGGCAGCTGGTTACTCAACTGTGGGTTTGTAAAAGAAAAACCAACACTTACATTTTAGTGCACAAATATTAGATTCTCTTGCCATGGGAAAAAAAAAAAAAAAGAAAGAAAAAAAAATTGCTTACACTTTAGAAGTCAAAGAAGGATGGAATCAACTGTAAATAATTAGAGGAAAGTGCTGAAAAGCAAAGAATGTTTTTCTCCGTATGATCAGCTAAACAGTCCCCTCTGGTTAAGTTCTGAGTGACTGAAGTGCTCATTGATGAGTAGTTAGTGTTTAAGTTGCTATTTATCAGACACCTTGCCTCCATACTGACTGAATGCATCAAAGCAGCTGCTCCATCCTTCAGCTGCCGCATCCCTGGCAGCTCCCAGACATTACTGCGCAGCATAAGCTTAATTCTTATTTCAAAGGGGAAATATGTGGTCGATAACCCACAGAATGTTCTCTTTAAAGCAAGTGACATCGCCCACTGTGCTGCAATATTACATTGACCTGTACTAGTTGCATCTGTTCTATGTTATCTTAGAATGTTCTACTCTTTTTTTCCTTTTAATATTTGCACAAGATGGTCGTAACAAAAAGGATTAAAATACACTCGGAGAAACTGCTAGCACAGAAGGGGAGAAAAGGAAAGATGCACTGTACCAGAAATAAACAGACAGCCTTATACAGGTTCAAAATAACTCTGGATTTAGCTTTTACTGCAAGTTTCTGCAAGGTTTAAAATAATAAGTTATTTCAAAGCATATTTATATTAGTTCTCAATAATCACTAGTCAGTATTTGGGATAGTTTCAAGCACAAGCAAATTAAATTCTTTTACTCTCTGGAAGAACTAACCAAAGCTTTTTTTTTTTTTTCCCTTCTTTTTTGGCTCTTTAGCAGATACATTGAAACAAGTCATTTGTGTAAGCTTACATATTGAAATAATGAACACTTTTGAGACTCACAAACCAACTCTGCCAGCCAGGCTACCTTTCCTACAGACGGGAAAGATGTGACGCACGGACGACAGGCTGCCTCGTGCAAGTGAAAGGTGAAACTGCTTTTGGACACAAGAAGTGACACATTCATAGCTTACCAGCCTGAACAATTTATGCTTACGTGGGTGTAGGGAATTCTGTGACAGAATTTGACTTTTTACTCCCAGACCCCAGGTTAAAAGCCACCTCGGTTTAATTCGAAATAAAGCTTTCTGCGATCAGGTAACCAGCGAATCACTTGGGAAAGACAAAAACTTACCAAGGTCTGCACAGGCTCCTTAAAAAGCTGGAAGCTTGGCAGCCACCAGCCTCCCTGCACAACTGGCTTTTGCAACGTATGTGTAGCTGCCTTAGTTAGGAGGAAACCCCAGAAAACCAGCTTCCTTTTTTCCTTTTTAAGCTTGTCGGCAAATTGGATAATTAGATCTTAAAATAAAAAGATCTGACCCCGCACTGAACAAACGACCTCTCCCCTCCTTTCTGCAAAGAATCAGTATCTACTATTTGGGGTTTCAAAATCCACCAGCACCTGGAGGATTCGCAGTCATTCCCAACAGCAGCTTCATGCCTCAAATCTAAGTGACACAACACAACCAAGCGCAGTGTTTACAGCCCTGCCTGGACTTACGCCTTGTAACACTCGTATTCTTTGCTAGTTAGATGGGAATAAACTGTTGAATGAAACTAAGCTGCTTTTATTGTTCACATCCTTCCTCATCCTCTCAGTCCCAACTTACAGTGACATTCAGAACAGTGCTACAGGGGTGTTTAACTGCTGGGTGAACCCCTGGAGTATCACTGACATTCCCTTCATCACCTGGTGACATACAGAGCTATGTACACAAGCCATCTCCAGCCAGCTCACAGTCAGATCTTGTCTTGTCTGCAACAAGGAGCTAAGAAAACTCGCTGGTGTGCTCTGGCCAACTACAGAAGCCTGTGGTTTTGCTCTCTGGAGCTTAGTATCCAGTATCCTTGCAGAATACCTTTGCCTCAGCATTTGAGAGAAACTCCACAAATCTCACTAAGTTCCATTTGTTGAAGAACACGAAGAAACAATTTTAAGGTAGAATCAGACTATAGCCAGCATATCTAAGCTTGCAAAGCGGAAGCAGATGAAATTTCTTGCTTGGAGAAACCTGTAAACAAACAAATCAACTACAAGCTTAAACACAAAGCAAACTTAACAGGAGACAACCGATTAAAAACCCGCACACTTCACAGGACAAAAGCCAATGGTGTTGACAAAGCACCACCTTTCTCGACAGAGCAAGTGCTGGAAGGACAAAACCGTAAAAAAATATTTCCTTTGTATAAAGTGAGCTAGAGCAGCATGTTATTTCTAAAGGAATTAACCACGGTCTTCTGCAAACAGTACAACAGGCTTGCTGCTGATAAACTGGGCCCATGGACACGCTTACTTGGCAAAATAGAAAGCAACAAAGCAAAGGATCAGGTTTGATCATTTGAAATGGGGACAAAACTGAAGATACAGAGTCCGGAGGGCACTTGTGGCTAACGTGCTTAAACAGTCGACATGCTGCTTGGCAGCCGTAAAAAGGCAAGCATGGCCCTGGGGGGTTATCTGCAGGGGCAGGGGAGAGAAAGCCGGAGAAGTTATTCTGACATTACAGAAAGACTCAGTGAGACCTCATTAACTCAAATGCCATTCTGGTCACTACAGTAGAAAAGATCTCGCAGACAATGAAAAGATGGAGCAAAAGCAGCTCAAAGAAAAGGCACCATTTATACACTAAGAGTAACAAAAACTCCACAGCGGCATCTGAAATCTCTCATAACTACAAAGGGACTTTTTGTTTTACTTTAACACGCCGATACAACCACAAGATATCCTGAAGTGAAACTGCTGAAGGTACCTCCTTTATTCCATTCTTTCTTGAAAAGGAAAGAAAATGAGGAGAGGTGGAAACCCAGTAATTTTTTTAGAGCATTTACAAAGCCATCAAGGAAACCGCCTTAAAATATCTTTAGACACTCTGAGTAAGCTCAATTTACGCAAGGTTTTACACATACCTTGCAACCGAAAACAGGGTTCAAGGGAATCGCTGAGGCCACACGAGTAGCCTGGGTATGTCACTTTAGTGGGCAAAAGAGAGGCCAGTACAACTCGCCCGACTGCCACGACCGCCCCGGTCCCCTTACCGAATCATCAAGGCCATCTATGTGCAAAACCACCGTCTTGGCGCGTTTGTTCGTGCTGCCCAGGAAAAACTGCGCTTTCCGCCGCCGGTAGTTCATCTCGTTCCCACCGTCCGTGTCTGACACGCTGGAAGACTGAAGGATATCATAGACTTCGGAAGCTAGAAGTTTAGTCTCTCCCGGTGTAGTGGTCCTTAAAGAAAAGGAGGGATTAAGGCTTGTGAACGGTTGGTTTTACAGCGGCGTTGCCAACAGCTGCCGACCGCGTCCTTGCAACTGGAATACTCCACGTGCTACGGAAACACGATTATACAGCCAACTTCAAAAGAGAAATTAAGTCAAGCTATTTCCTCTCCCACGCTCCAATTTTGACGTTGATGTTAATTCTGGTATCGTTATAAACCAGTCTGTTCTCAACCAACACACACAGTTCACACCAGTTTGATGACTCCAAACAAAAGGCAGTAGTGGATGCTCACTGCACCACTGTTACTTTGTGTTGAGTCTTTTTTAACCAAAAGCTCTCCAGATGCCTTGTGATAGGTTTCATTTCCCGCTCTCCATGTTACATAATAAAAAACAAAATCATTTCTCTGTAGAACTCCCATCTTTCCAGATGTTTTCTCCTCCAAAGTCATGGAGCACCGACAGCAAAGCAGAACCCCAGATTTTCTTAGAGAACTCAAAGGTTATTTCTGATTAGTCTAGAATTTATGAACTATGTGATAGCATTTTTTTGGATAGGAGAAAAAGTTAGGTAATAGACTGAACATATATTAATTTCTTACAATTAATTAAAACTAATTTTAATAAGGTACCACCATAAATCTGTTGTGCAAATTCAGCCCTGGTGTAATTACGCCGGTGATTTAAAGCCACGTGCAGAAGCACAATTACCGCACCGACTCGCAACGAATCCTGAAACGCTGAACGACAGCTTTGCTGCTTTGTTTAGCAAACACCACCTAAGTAACAAGTACCTTTAGTTTTATTTTATTTTTTTTCCATTTGACTTCTTTAATTACCATCCATTAAACACATTTTCCACCCTGCCATATGGGCAAGGACACTGCAGCAAGCGCATCAGGAGTTCTCAACTTGTGAGACAGCCTTTTTTTTTTTTTTTCCCCTCTGCACCTTGTTTTGAACAATGCCTGTTTGGAGAGGAAAACGTGACTTCTTGTCAGCATTCAGTTCATAGCATTTGAAAAGTTAAAAAAAAAGAAAAAAGTAATAAGCAAACAAGCAAGCCCTAAAATAGCAGAGCATTTCAGCATATGTTCGATTCTAAATACACACTCTCTCTCTGCTTTCTTACAGTGAAAAAAATCCTTTTGTTAATTCACAGAAACAAGTGCTGGGAACTCGCAAAGACTGCAACTTCAACCTTCCATAATTTATTAGATCAAGTAAGAGAACAGACAATAAAGCTGATGTCTTGTGCACAAACTAATTTCTTACTACCTCAAGTGACATCCAGATGCTAAGAAATTTACCCCGAGTTAGTTCTGGCAAATTCTCTCACATACAACAAAAATCCTACCCATATCAAGTGATTTACAACACAGGGCTCCCATTTTTGGGGTAAGGTCGAATACAGTGAACAAAACACACTACTGAAATTGTCACTATGCTGTTGGTCAGAGATTTTGCTTGGATACAATCGCACTATCGCATCCCAGAGCTGAAAAAAAATTCAGAAAGGCAAATGAGAAATAGAATACAGTTAATATTAGCTGTGATGTATATACACGTACACAAAAGAAAGAGAATTTTAAGTTGGCAACATGTCAGCAACTATAAAACATGCAAGTGCCTAAAACTAAAAAATAAACACTGGTTTTCATACATGTTTTGTGCTCCCAACCTCATAGTCAGCATAGTTCATGGGAAACCAATGACCTCAAATTAACTGTCCTATCGAAACAACCTGTTCATTTGAAAACACACCTTTAAATCTGCTCCTATTCGATGAGGTATTCCAAGATCCTGCTCAAACAAGCCAGGTTACACGTATGCACACACAGTCACAAGCTCCCCAGGGATGTGGCAGAGGTTTTCCAGATGCGACTGGACAGGGTGCTGGATGGATCTAACCCAGCCTCCCTTTCCCAGGAAAGCTCAGACCAGATGATCTTTTGAGGTCCCTTCCAACCTGGTTCTATGATTCTATGACTAGTGTTCTGCTACCCTGCGAGGGAACTGGGAGTCTCTAGTCAGAGCAGGGTAACAGTTGGTAAGAGCTGGTTACCAGCTTTCAGAGGCAGTAACATCTTACATTACTGCAGCAAGATTCAGAAGATGCCTGTCAGAAACCCAAACCTTTAATTTTCACTGTCTTCTTGAATTCCTGTCATCCTAGATTGCTGCCTGTCCTTCCATCATGTTCACCCAAGGCTGGCTGTATAAGTAATACAAGCACAGAATCCAAGTGACATGTGCTGTATCTGTCAGAAGAGGATGCAAGAAATAGTTCTCACTTCCTTCACAATTCAAAATAACTTTGTAAACACGGTCCAAGTGCTGCAGAGGTTTTATTAGCCTGACTTTTTTTTTTGGAAAGTTTTAGCTAAAACTTAAAGGACAAGAAAACTACTGGCTACAGCTCCAAAGGTGGATGTGATGTGGGTTGGAAGGACCGGGTGAGCAGCACACAGCTGTCCAACCGCCTGTGACTGAATTCAACCCTAACAAATACAGAGAGTTTGAAGAATAAACATGTCCTCATTATCCAAATCAAGGCTCAGATATCTGGCAATGCCTCAGCTGCATCCCATGCTAAATAACCTACTCGTAACCTAAGGGTAACAACGACTCTCGGATTTAACCGAAAGACCCCAGGCAAGTTGGTGAATGCAACAAAGGGCTGAAAAAGGACTGAATGCAGCACTTTTTCTTCAGTTTACTAGTTTGAGACACTCCATTTCTAGAATGACCCCAGCACCTTTCCAAAAGGTTTGAGAAAACTTATATGCTTCTATCTACTTCATATTACCTACAGACATGGAAGTAGATGTGCTCACTGGATCCCCACCCTTTACATACGTGCAGGGACTGCCCCGTAAGGCAGAATTAACGCTCCCCTGGGATCCTAAGGAGGGGCATTTTCAATCATCATCTTATTTCCACACTGAACTTCATTCACTGCAATCAACACAGTATCCTCTATGACACAAAAAGCACAGCTATAAACGTAATGGCTTGACAGGAATTCTTTCTAGATACAGAGTTGGGAAATGCAGCTGGGTTAGAAACCTTAAAGCATATACTTGGTGGAGATTTATCATTTAATTACAGTTAGAAAATGGCTAACAAATTGATATTCATATCGGCTTATGCCTTAAGACCACTGATGTGTTTGTTTCCAGGTGACCAATCCCTTTCAGGGCCTGTTCCTCCTCTGTGTGAAGACAGGAACTGTTGTCGTCGATACCCAAAGGGAGCAGCAAGCTGCGAAGAATCGCTGCCTCCTGCAAAGCAGGGTGGGAAACCACTAATCCTGGATTCTCCAAGTGAGATGCAGTGATTGACGTGCTTTTGATGAGAACTTTGAGCATGAATGACAAGCCTAAAGAAAGAGCATGGTATTAGAGAAAAAGCAATCTGTTTCAAGACAGTTATCTGATCTGGCTGGTTTTCTGGCTGTTCTGCTCCAGTGCCAGGGCAAGATACTCTCTTATCTCCAAGAATGCTGCTCTTTCTGGTGAGCTTTTGGCGCACCCCGTGATACGGTGGGTTCACAAGCATATGGCTGCTCTCCTGACTCAGCCCAGGCAACGGGCAAGTCAGTTGAAAACAACTTGAAAAAAAGAGCTTTACTGCAGCACACACTTTCTCACAGTCCTCCTGTGCTGGCCATTACAGCACACCTCAGTAACCTCCAGCCCCAGTAACACCCAGTAAAGACCAGGTAACGGTAGACAGCAGCTGACAAAAAGTATTGCCACCTGCCTTCTTAAACAAAGAAGTCAAAATCCTCAAGAATAGAGACAGAAGGATCCTTACGTTGGCCAACAACAGCATACCAAGCAGAGTATCACAGAATCCCAGCAGGGTAGGGTTGGCAGGGCCCTCTGGAGCTGATCTGGTGTCCCCCCCCTGCTCCAGCCAGCAGGGTCACCCAGAGCAGGGGGCCCAGCAGCGCAGTGTCCAGCCGGGGTGGGAATCTCTCCAGACAAGGAGAC
>WUAM01000431.1:77516672-77546502 GCA_024336885.1 Actenoides hombroni | reverse complement strand
CAAATTTCTGCTAACTCCAGCTCGTTACGAGGCTTCGTGTGTCCGCCCGTGCGTGCCAGTTCCTCCCAGTAAGATCCACAGTGCTTCACGCAACGCTGGCTGAGTCATGTGGTCCCTACAGCTGGCCCAGGGCAGCTCCCCGAGCAGCGGTCCCCATCCAGCATTCTCCCCGTGCCCCCTCTCCAGGAGGATGCTGCCTGTTCAAAAGGGCTGCCTAAGATGAGTCAGTGAGGATGTGACGTGGAGGGTACGGGAAGGGCTCCCACAGCAGAAGCTGTACTGGTAGTACTGGGAAAAACTGTATTTCAAGGGAGAGAAGGCCTCTTATGAAAGGATGACTTATCTCACTCCCATCTGATAAACCAATCCAAAATGAACTACCCTTACAAACAAGCTAACTTGCACACAGAGCTTCTTCCTCAGTCACTTACCAAAAGCTGATCATTATCTGTATAAATATTCCATTTTTCAAAGCCCTCACCGCTTTCCTTTTTCTACCCACTTCCAGCATTAACTCAAACTGTGAGGACACTGCTTTCACCCCCGGTTAAGCCGAGCATCCCTTCAACCAACCAGGAGAGAAGAATTCTCTTCCTGCACCAGCCCAAGTGTCACCAGGATGCTGGGCTCGCTCTTCTCCTCCCATTCCCTTTGGAACTCAGCTCCCGTTATCATTTCTAACCCCAGACCTCAGCCTGCCCCGGGCAGCAGCCCTCCCCCCTGCCTTCCAGGGGAAAATAAACAGCAATTTCTCCTTCCTACCACATGGCTGATACCAGGTAGCTCTTCTGTCTGCCCATAACTTGAACAATACCACATTCAATTTTCTTTTACCCAACTGCTTCTGTAGCTCCTCCTGCCATTTGCAATGGGTGCACCAAGCGAACTGTAATGTTCTCTTCCTTCTTCTCTTTCGTACAGCAGCTTCTGTCTGCTCAACTCCCAGTTCTCCAGGCATTCTATTTCCGCATCACCATCACGCACTCACACCAACGTGCCGCCTTACTGCGCTGGGAAGTAACAGAACTACTCTAGCTAGTGTTAAATTTAGCAGACAAATACTTGTTTGGTATAATACTAGTTCGGTATGTGTCCTTCTGGACACAACTACACAAGTTACCAGCACTTCACAGCTAGAAAATAAAAAAATGAGCAAAAATTAAAAAAAAAAAGAAAAGTTAGCAAACTTATTTGTTATTTTTTATCAAATTACTATTTCAGACAGTAACAGTGTTTTAACTGTGACCAGGCAAAGCAGCATTTAGATTAAACACTATGGAATCCAGAAGTGCCCCGCTGAAATCTGTGCTTTCTGGGGAGGAGCGATGACGCACCGCAACGTCACAGCAACCGCTAAGTTACGCCAAGACAAACGACAGATGAAACAGCAAAAGTAAACTCACCATTTGTCAGTCTATCAAAAAGAAAAATATCAAAATTCCAATTTCCAACCTTCTCCAGCATACACTGAAAGAAAACACAAAAGGTGTCATTTTTCCCTCAGCACGTGGCTACCTTCGCACAGCCCGCAGGAGCAGTTCAGGCTTCAGAGGCAGGCACCGATCTTAGGATTTCTACACAGAAAAAACTGCATTACAAGAATGATTACATTTGATAACTGGAAAACTTCTTTACCAATCAAAAAACTGACAAAACCCCACCACCCCAGGAAGTGCCTTGGCCGGGCTGGTCGGAGATGTTTCCTTCATCCCTGCAGAGGCCACTGACGGTGCCAAGGCCAGCCCGGCACCGCGGCCGGGACAGCCCTGCCCGCCCGCTCCTCCTGCTCCCGCTGGCACCGAGAGCTGGGAACCCAGCTCTGCGCTGCCCTTCACCGCGGGCTCTGGCCCTGGGTGCTTACAGCAGAGAAACAGGATCTGGATGCTTCACCAGACAGAGAGGCCAAGCTTTTCGGACCTTTGTTAAGCAGCTGGTTTCTGCCTTCCCGCCTCCCTGCCCAGCCCCTCTTCCCAGCTGCCCCACGGGAAGCTCTTCCAGCGCGGGATGGACCAGAGCCGCAAACCGGGGCCCCACCGCGCTCCAGCAGCCGCCAGCTTCGCCTCCCTCCCTCAGTCAGAAATAGCTGTCCAGCACCTTCCACACCAGGAACTCGGCCTCTCCTGCTCTCCTGAGACTGGTGGGCTGTTCCAGGATCCACGTACATGTTCCCGCTTTGCTCCACCAGCCACTAAAACCCCATGACCAGGAGAGCAGCATTAACAAGATCTTCTCGCTATTAAATTACGGGCACGTTTTTAAAACCCACGCTCCATGCTGTCAGCTTCTTCCCTGACTGCAGCCTGCCCGTGCAGCGTTGGTAACTCTGCTGTGTGCAAGTGTATTCTCCTTCTGCACCCAGATTACGATGCAGCCAGGAAGACAAGGCAGACTTTGGGATCTTGCATAACCCGAGTAACCTTTGCCTGCTGCCTCCCCCTCGGCACCATCCAGCCTCCGATACATTTGCCTTTCTTCAATTATTAAAGTGCATCCTCCACTCACTAGAATTATTAAAATACCCCAAACCACTAGACACACAAACTCTAAAAATCATCCCTGTAAACTTGAGGGTGTAAAGGAGTTTGTTTGAAACCGTGTAATTCTGGCTGGACTTCACCAAGACATATCCACAGACAGACACACAAACACGTACACATATAATACATGCTTATAATCCACCTTGGGTTGCACTTTTAACATGAGATAGACAATAGCAAGCATTTGAAAAAAAACAACAAAACATAAGTTTAAAAAAAAATAAAAATCAAGCAACCAACCTTTGCTTGTCCATTATAATCATCATCTAAAATGTTTGAAGAATTTGGAACAGTGATACCACGGAAAAAACGGGAAGATCTCAGGTATCGCTGGAAACTAAGCAACCTCCTCACATTTCTCGCAGACACAGACACCTCGATTTCAGAATTTGCTACAAAAAAACAAGAAAATAAAACACTCTCTCTAAAAAACCTTCACCAAAAAGACCATTCGGGGAAGTCTGGTACAACAAAGGCAATGCGATTTTTTTGCGTATCAACTGTTTCAGCCACAAATGCAGACACTTTTATCAACAGCAAGTGCAGAGCCATGGCTTAGAAAAGACAGCTTTCTGTGCAAGCATCCTGTGAAGAAAAACAAGTATTTAAACCGCAGCTGAAACTTATCTTGTTGAGGTATTGGAAGGACAGAAATGTTAAGGAAGTTGTGTAAAGCCACACAGAGTGCCACAAACAACGTGGGCTTGGGAAACTGCTCTGGTGCACACACCTCGATCCACGTCCCTCGCAGACCACCAGCAAGAGAGGACGGGGAACCGTGCAGATCCACGAGCATGTGCAAGGAACTTTGACACGGATTTTAAAGCTCAGAAATTCTCATAACTTCACTGGCAAAGTTTTTAAAACACTGAAGTGAATTTGGTGCTTTTGCAGATTGATTATGCTCAGAACTTCTCTGCCCAACAAGTACCACGTGGACTTTCCCATTCCCAGCACACTGAACACACTACAGAGAATTGGTTCAGCCTGACTTCAAAGACTCATCCAACTATTTTATTTTACTCCTACTAGGTTAACTGGTTTATCCCAATGACTGCTGCCCCTGTTCAATTCCACGGTGCTTTAGAAACAGTTGTATATAACCACTAGTCAATAAACCTGGTATTCCCCCACTCTGCCCAAAATGACTTTATTGAAAAGGAACAAAAAAGAAACAAGGTACTAAGTGAGGGAGTCAATGCAAACACGCTCTTCTCCAAGAATGCAGACCCTCCAACCCACCATGAGCCCAACTGTGTAGCACAGACCTCTCCCCTTTCCAAGAAGAAGGCATGTTAGACACTGGTGCAGTAAGCAGTTACAACTTCTGTCTTCTGATCGGTTCCAAGTGTTGTACAGGGCAAGGTCTGGCCTTAGTAACAGCCTTAATTAAAAACCTCCGTGGTATCTCGTGTAGAATTAACCTGCTTTCACTAGACCAATCTCCATCCACATAAATTCTTCTCCCTGCAGAAGTTCCAGTGTACCTTCTGTTCTGCATTAACTCGTTACTAGATTAATTACCAATCTCCACTAATAAAAGGCCTCTGAACAGAAGTGCCAGTTACACCAGCATGGAACATCTACTGACACGCAGCAGCCTTCACCTCACCGGCTGCGCCGGCAGAGACCAAACCGACAGAGCGGGCAGGTTCTCCCACAAACACTTCACCACGATGCCGAAGCTCCCCCTGGTTTCCAAGGGCTAACGCCGGGACCTCCACGAGACCCCTTTCTCCGGTCAGCACGCTGAGGGCCAAGGGCTCTTCCCCTGGAGACACCGGCACCTCTACAGGCCAGTGATGTGGGCGGGTGCACTACAGCTGCTCCCGGCTGCCGGTAAAGCGAGCATCGCATCGCCCCCGCTGCAGGCCAACACACGGAGCCTGCCGCGCTGCGTCGCTGCTGCCCCTCTACCCGCGGCTGTAGGGCGAGGGGAGGCTCTGAGCGCTGCCAGCCTGGGACAGAGCCGCGAGCAACGCCGCTGGGAAGCGGCTCTGCCCGGCTCCATCCTCAGCCAGTCCGTTAAAATCCAGACTGCAGAACAGAAGTCCTTAGGTTTGGAATAAAGTACTTACGAAATGGGTCTGTTCAGGCCAGAGAGTGCCCACCAAGCCACAGGCGAAACCCAGGAACTTCACTAAATCTCCAATTTCAGTAGGAGAAACCCTCACTGTTCTGAAGTGCAGGGAGTGTTCTGGCTCCTAAGGACTCTTTTACAGATCTGCAGTTGACAGAAGGCTACTTTTGTTCTCGTGCAAGAAGCAAGTGTTGCTGTCGGGGACGGCAGCCGTCCCTCTGCAGCGGAGCAGCGTGCTGCAGGGGAAACAAGGGGACAGCTCGTGTCAGCAGAGCACCCAGCAGAGCCAGGAGCGATCTCTGGGCAGCACGGGGCTCTGCTCCACCTCCCTCCAGGAGGTAAGGCATTCAGGGGGCTGCACACGGTTGTGCCTCGGTATTTTTTCTGATGACGATGTGAGTAGAGAGGCAAATCACTCGGATTCTTCTGAAGCTGACCAGGCGTCCCTTTGCTTTGCAATATGCTGCCGAGACGTTCATCTTTATAGTATCTGAAAGCTCTCTACATTATCAGCTGTTTGGGTAGTCTGCAAAGCACCCCTCACACACTAATCCTGCTTTTTTTTCCTGCTTATTAAAAACATAAAAGTAAGTAAGACAAGACAGCAAGAGCCCTGCTCCAGCTGATGTAATTCAAACAAACCACTCCAGCTCTCCCGGCAGCAATGCTGCTACTGCAGGCTCACAGAGCAGCTGAGGTGGGAAGGCACCTCTGAAGGTCATCTGGTCCTACCCCCCTGCTCACACAGGGCCACTCTGAGCACATTACTATGGTCCAGGACCATGTCCAGATGGCTTTTCAGTATCTCAAAGGACAGAGACTCCACAGCCTTCCTGGGCAACCTGTGTCAGTGCTCGGTCACCCTCACAGTGAAAAAGTGTCTTCCAATGTTCAGATGGAACCTCCCATGTTTCAGTTCGTGCCCCTTGCCTCTGGTGCTGTCACTGGGCACCACTGGAAAGAGCCTGGATCTGTCCTCTCTTCATCCTCCCTTCAGATACTTGCACACGTCGATGACATCCCCTGAGCCTGCTCTTCTCCAGGCTGGGCAGGCCCAGCTCCCTCAGCCTTTCCTCATCAACCCCTGAAACATCTTCCCGATCCCTCCCTGGACTCTCTCAAGCACATCCATCTCTCTCATGTACTGGAGAGCCAAGACCTGGACACAGCACTGGAGGAGCTGCCTCACTAGGGCAGAGGGGCAGGATCACCCCCTCAGCCTGCTGGCTGCAGCCCTACTACAGCCCAGGGCACCACTGCCCTTCCTTCTCACAGGGGTACGTGGCTGCTGTCCACCAAGAAACCAGGGTCCTTCTCTGCCAAGCTGTCAGCCCCAGCCTGTGCTGGTGCCTGGGGCTGTTCCCCCCCCAGGGGCAGAGCTCTGCCCTTCCCTTTGAACTACTATTTATTCCACAAGTTGGTAATAACAACTTGACAAAATACCTTACCAGTTAGATCTGCAAGGAGAAGAATAACTTGCAAATGAAGAAAGAGATTTTAAGCCCTGCCAGCCCTCTGCAGTTCCAGAGCATCTAATTCAAGGGGGCTACACCAACCCAAAAAGTAAATTGCTCTCTCTTTAACAGCTGAAGGTTTGCCACAGGACAATTCAGAAGAAGTGAGTCAGATGTGGAGGCTTGACAGGTAATTAATTTAAGAAGGGAATCTGAAAAAGAAAATAGCTATCTTTCAAGGAGGGGGGGGGAACAGAGGCTCTTCAGCTGCAGGAACACTGATAGCACCCATGCTCCCAGTTCCCTCTTCCTCACAGATAAATTGCTATGCAGGATACAAAACCCAACCTCTTTCTGGCTCTGGCAGCCCAGCAAAGAGAAGTTCATGGGCAGGACTGGGAAACCGAACGGTAGAGTTGTGCAATGGAAACTTGGTATTCCCCTCCTGGCAGGGGCAGAGAGCTCATCCCCTTTATGGGCATGATTAGCAGGAGAACACCAGCCTACCCTGAGTCACGAACACGCTGCTCCCTGCAGGGAGCCTACCAAAGCAAGACCCAGTAATGGACTGATCATGAAAATGAGCTTACTCAAGAAAACGCCCGTTGCAAATGCATCCTTCCTCCCGGCCCAACGTTCCTTTGGACTGGAAGGAGGGCAAAGCCAGGATGCTGGGCACGTTCCGAAGGAAGCTACAGCACCCACAAGTGCCCTCCACGCGAGGAACCGGCCGGCTGAAGCTGTAGCCCCTCTGCCCAGTCAGAGGCAGCTCCCTGGGACCTCCTGCCCTTCCTAACTCTTCACACCCTAGATGAAGTTAGAATATCACCCACAGTATTTTCCCCTTCCAAGTTCCTTCTTTATCAAAATGATTATATTCTTGTTTCTGAGCACGTTAACAGAGATGTTGGTATAATAAAATATACCTCTCTCTACAATAAACACAAAAGGGAGTAATTCTGCTTACTGACATCAGTTATTTTGCTAATGTTATGTATATACAGCAAGAAAATAAAAGAATTCAAGTTGTCTTCACACAACAGATTTCATCTGTATTCCAAGACACTTATTTTAATCTCTCTTCCCACTCCCAATCTTTTAAGTGTTGTGCTCTTCACGAAAATCTAAAATAATAATTTTA
This sequence comes from Actenoides hombroni, assembly GCA_024336885.1. Taxonomy (NCBI): domain Eukaryota; kingdom Metazoa; phylum Chordata; class Aves; order Coraciiformes; family Alcedinidae; genus Actenoides; species Actenoides hombroni. The sequence continues at coordinate 77,539,290 of WUAM01000431.1, read as the reverse complement.
TCACATTTCACAGGGCTATTAAATACTTATTTTTCTCATGCTGAAATAAAAAAACCAAAATAAGACAAGTGATGATCACTTACAAAATCACAATATACTGATACATTTATTCTTGGAATTTTTGCATCTTTGGCATAGTGAGGACAGACAACAAGGGGAAGAGTGACAACTTGGATACAGTTTGGGTTTATTTTTTATTAATAGAAACCTTAGATCCCAGCAAAATGCTTCAACTTGCTTTTCACGCAAAGAAAAACTCAAAGCCTCCGATCAGGTCCTGGTCAAAAGAAGGCTATCCAGTGTAAGAACCACCCCTCCACTCCTTCCCTGCTGCAGCCCACAAGGCAAATAGAGAACTGTCCATGATAAAAATCACCACATTTTGCTACCAACAGAACGTGCTGAACTGAGGATCTCGGGTTTGCCCGAAATAAAAATGCTTTTTGAAAAGCATTTGAGAAGATGGTTCTCTCTCCTGTGTGAAGGTGAAACCCGAAGCTTGAGCTGTGCAGGTCCACCAGAGAACGGGTTTTTCCTTAAATTCAAGGAAATATCTTATGTTCATGGAAGAAATCTGTCACTTTTTTTTCCATATTAAACCCAACACCAGTTATTTTTACATCACCAAACCTGACATCATATCCCAGTTTCCACTTCCTGTAAGTATCCAATTGAATGAGTATTTCTCTCAAACGTTTAACATGCCAATTATACCCAGATTTGTAAAGCCTCCCAGGATACCAATGATTTTCCATTTCTGAATCCTCTGAAAGCCTCCTCCAGCACTTCCCACCACTAGAGGGGCCCATAAGCATTCTGATTCCACATCTATTCCCACCCAGCCACAAGAGATGCATTGTATTAGATCTGTGCACGCTTCAAAACCCAGCATGTCTTCTGAGTGGAATCGGAAAACTTTGTGAAGAGTGAAAAAAAACAACCCCTCCAGTAGTACCACAACTCTAATAAAGACCCCAGCAGTCTTCAACAGATCCTCCCTGATGGAGGGCAACCCCCAGGGATCACCACCAGAGAGATCTCTATTCCTGGAGGGTCCTGCAGACTGAAAATACCACTCTAGCAGAGTAGAGAGCCACGGGACAAACTTTACTTTGGTAACACTAGTTGAAGTTGCAAGTAAAAATGTCATGAAACATAAGTGATTGTTTAGGGAAAAAAAACCCAAAAAAGCCCAAAATATCAACCACACCACCACCAAAAACACCAAAAAAAACCCAGCAGCTTCCTGAAAAATAGAGTAAAGCATTTAAAATTCAGTACTCTTCAAACCTACCAATAAAATAGTGAGTTAAGAGGCTATTAATAAAGTAATGGAAAAAGAGAACTGGTCAGCAGATTATTAGCTGGACTTCCTGAAAGACATCCAACTTCTTCACAAAGCATCACTGACAGGAAAAGGAAGATAACGCTGAACAACAAAAGTTGGCCAGGCAAAATACAACATGGCAATAAAGCTTCAACGCCACGAACGACATCCAGTACGTACACCACCTGCAGCACTGGGAAGCAATGACCACTGTGAAATATTTAGAACCACAGAGTAAAGTTAGTGAAGAGGAGAAGAAAGTTACAGTGAAACTTCAGAGACACATGAAGGGAAGCGAACCCACGTGCTGCTGATGTTCAGCTGTGGTGGGGGAAAAAACCAGTCAACATTCCACTGGTTTCATCTGCTTCAGCTGCAGATCAGCCCCTTTTCAGGCCAGCTTTTGCCCCAGGCTGGCTCCTCTCAGATGCCGTCTGTTAGGTCAATGTTTTCAGCCATGTAGCTCTATCTGGCAAAATCCTTCTGGAGCTAACAGGGCAGAGTGGGGAAAATAGCCTAAAAATGAGGTCAAATCTGATGCCTGTAAATTCTCTCTACCCACAGTCTGGTAGTATGACACTCAAACTCTTTTCCTTCAAACAATTAAGGGACCATTGATCAGGACTCAATTAGCATTGCAGAGAAAAACATTTTGCTGACTTTTTTTAAAAAATAAATATATAAATCTGTAAACTGACAGCTGATCTGGTGAGATGGTGAGAGATGAGGCTGAATTCCTTACTGACTCAGAACGAAACTCCACAACGTAGCAGGAGTCGGAAGTCAAAGAGCACACTCTGCAACAGGCCACAGTCCTGAAGTGCAAGAAACAAAATAATAATAAAAAAAAAAATCTGACTGTAATATGGCAAGTCTGGAAACTGCCACAGCAGCTGACTCGAGAGGGAAGTTACAGCCAAAGAATTTTTTGGGCCTCCTAGCAACATTCTTTGCTGTCATCAGACACCACAGTTGATGTTGCTCAAAGTTGGTGCCTGTGCCTGAACAAGTAGGGACAAGAAGAAAGGGTGTGAAAATCCTCTTCCTGATTAGTCATGGTCTGCCTGATGCACAGTCATCGGGATGGCAAGAACCAGCGTGCTGAGTGCCACTGACAACACAGAGAATTTGACAACAGCGGTACCCCATCCGGGACTGCCTTTTGACAGGCAGCTCTCTCCATCCTTCCGTTGGTGCTTTCCCCAGCCAGCATGAAATGTCACATATACACACACAGAGACATCGCTATGCGGTTCCCAAACCACGGGCTATTGCTGCAGAGGATTGGGTTTATGTTACTCAGAATTATCAGGACTTGAGACGGAATTCTTATCTGCTTTATGGAAAGAACCCAATACAGCATACTCTTCAAACTTTGTTTTCTCACCTATTTTATCGTACTAACTTTTGAATTAAGCTACAAGTTTAAGAGTTTTAAGTAGTGATCTAGTTTTAAAAAGATTAACTTCAGTTAACAATATTAATTAGACCAGTTTCTGCCACTCATTTTTATTAATAAGGTAATTACAACCACACTTGTTACCATGAAATAAGCTTTTCTAAATCGCTCCACTGCAATCAGCACACTTGGAATTGTGTCGATACAGTCTTGGTATAGATACTTTATGACACTTAATAAGTTAATATTGTTGGCATGATTTAATTAAGACAAAACTCCTGCACTTTTGCTGCATATTGGCTTGGCAGTTATTGAGGCTTTTACATTAGAACAACCACGGACATATTGTTTGAACTAAATATAGATGTAGAGAAAGCGCAATTGTTAAAAACATATTCTTCTTTTAACAATTATGAGGGGAAAAAAAAAGAGTTTCCTAAAACACAATCAAAAGAATTCTGTTCCTTTCTTATAACACTTTAATCTTTATTTAAGATTTGTCTATGTCCAAAAAAATTTAAGTCCTAGCTAAATGTTTGAGTAACTGTAATGTTAACTGATTCTGATGAGGTCAAGAATATTGACATCTCTGTCACCCTCTTCCAACACCATCCTGGGCCAGGCCCTTCTGCTGCTTTATAAAAGCAGGGAAGTGTTCCTCTCCACTGACCCTGTCTGCCACTTCAGAACTTGGCACGCACATCAGAAGCTGTATATACAATTGTCTCCATTTCCAAGGGATCCAGGTCTACATTCAATGAGTTTAAACTATATCTTTAAAATCAAGAATTTAGCAGTGAAGCTTTTCCTCTTCTATCTTTGGTAATGAAGTAGCATGAAAGATTTTTCCTAAGAAGCATAGAAAAAATAAAAAATGGTGTGGCTATATAAGCTGCTAACTTTATTTTTAGAGGCTCAGTAGTTAAAATTAATGGAAGCCTTTGTTTACTTGTCATTTATCTGCTTTTAAATACTTACAGTGAAAAATACGGAAATCAATGTATGGATGAGAACCTCTTCTCTCTGTTTCAAATCCTGCCCGACTTCTTACTCGCACATCTCCTAGAAACAGGGTCAAGAGTGAAATAAAAGTGTGGAAGAGTGGCAGAGATAAAATGCAAATGAACATAGCCTGGAGGGGGAAAGATTCATGTACTTAATGGAGGAGGGTTATTCAAACAAGAGGCCTACTTCAATGCTTTTTGGTTTAAAGGTGAAATTCAAAACAAAGTTTGAAGACTTGGTCCACATGCAATCGCATGCTTTCTTGTCAGAACCTCTCCTGCCTAAGCATACGTTGCCAGAAGCATGTGATAAGCATTCAGATGAAATTGGGAACAGCTTGCTACACCAGGATGGTAAAAATGCACCTTAATATGACAGGAAACAAGAACATTAAAAGTTGATTTGTTCCTCAGTAACACACACAAAACGATAACATTCTGGGTAATACAAAAGAAGATTTGGTTTCTAGAAATGGCAGCCTTTAGCAATGAGCTAGTTACAATACGGGCTTAGAGTACACGAGAGAATGTTCTCCCACTGGCGGTTACTTACTTGTGCTCAGCTGTTTGAATATTACACAAGAGCCTAGTAAAATACCAAAACTCAGTATTAAAATTTTATCAGACTATTTTGCACTGCAATTAGCTTCAACCTGAATCTTTCAGCATGCCACTCGATTTCTACTTACGCATTGTACCACCTGAAAGCTGATCAGAATTCTTTCGTTAGGTATACAAGTAGTTCACCTGGATTAAAATCTTTCTGTAATTGCAAATTTGGGCAAACCTTTGAGGATCAAATGCAACAGTGTTTCCCTCCTCAAATCCTAACAAAAAAAAAAAGTGAAATTTAAGATGTGAAAATCTTCTCATTTCTAATTATGGAAATCCTTCAAGTGCAGTCTTCTCCTAGCCTCAAACAGCAACCTTCATATGAACCAAGACTAAGTGACACAAGGAACTAGGACTGATTTTGTAGGAACCAAATAAAAATATACCTATTTAATTTCCAGCAATTGTTAAATTCAAGAGTGTTTTTTCCCTTTTCTTCTCCAACCTGCTAATTTGTAATGTCAACAAAGGCAATTTGTCAGAAAATCGTTAAAGATACCAACTAAAACTTTAGTTAACACACTGTTAGTACTGAACAGGTATTCTTCTAGAGATACACATCTAGGAACACTGACTTATCTCCAGTGACACACTTCACATGAATGTTACTTTGTAAGGCACACTGGAAGGACCAGAGAAAGCTAAGTAAGCCCAGGGCTCCCCAAATAAAGGTTATCCCTCAGAAGAAACACACCAAATACATGTGGGCTTCAGTTACGACTCCTTTGGGTGGTTTGAAACTGAAAGCCGTGACAGAGCTGCAAGGGCAAGTAACCCAATTGATACCTGTAGATATTGTTTTTCAGACCACTGACAGTATCTTACTTATAAAGGTTCCAAGCGTTCATCTGAGCAGAGGGCAAGAGGCTTGTCTTGTCCCAGGCAATACAGAGGCAGCAAACTGTAGAACTCTTCTGCTAGGCAAAAGCAGCTGGTGAGTTTACAAAATAAATCGATAAAAAGGAAAAAGGGAGGAAATTTTGTAAAAGAGGTGAATGCATAAGTAGCAGTGTTTGACAGCATCAATTTGCATGGAGGAGAATGCACCTTCCATTACCCTTCACCTGCATCTACCTGGGAAACCAATCATAGCTACAGCTATGTTAATACATACATACAGCTGTGTTAATGACTTCAAAGAAAAAGAAAAGCTTTTTTTTTTTTTTTCAGCTAAGCTAACTTTTTACAGCAAAGGTGATATAACTTTTGTGAATTTAGTTTTCAAGGAAGTCTTTCAGATCTTACCAGCTGTGACACGAGCTGGCGAAGAGCTGCAGCGAGCGTACAACCAGCAGTCGGTGAACAATTTACCTGCTCCATGTGTCAAGAATTCATGAATTCAAGAATTCACCTGAATGCGTTCACAGAAACATACCTGAAGACCAACATGGAATTCTGCTAACAACAAATCAATCAAGCTCCTCTGATAAATCACATCCTACAGCTTCTCTGCGCTCTGCTCTTTCCTGATGGAGCAGGAGCCAGCCAGAGAGCACAGCTGGAGCACCAGCACCCCGGGACCTGCAGTGCCCACAGCACGGGGGTTTCAGTGGGGAAACAACAGAAACTGTCTGCAAGGGAAACGCAGAAGTGTGACTAACTACACGGCTTTTAACAGGAATTCCCAAAACATCTGCTGACAGAAACAGCCACGAGAGGAAATGACAGGCTAGAAATGCAGGTGGCAAGCTAGGAAAAAGGCGACTGGAACGAGATCAAGGTAAAACGAAAGGATTTACTTGCATACGCATGAAATGAGGAATTCCCAGCAAAGAAAGCAAAATATGGTCATTAAATAGTTGTTAAACAAAATCCTCCCTCCTCACCTGTGGCAGCAGCAGAGGATATTTTGTTAAGAATGAAGATCTCGGCAACAGATGAATTGTTTTAGAAAACATCTGGATTTTTTCTGGGGAAAGATATCACTTCTATGGGACCAGAGTTTATCCCAGTGAACACCACAGAGATCTCTGTTGGGCCAGAGTGAAGGCAGAGGAGCTGTCTCCATTAGCACTGCACGGAACTACTGCATTTTTCAAGACTTCAGACAATAAATGTGCTTGGACAATGTTGGTACAAGTGGAATTTGGAGATCCCACACATCCAGCTGAGGCTTCTGTGTATGTAGAAGTGTAAAAAGGAGAAGCATCAAACTGGCTGCACGTGGTGAAATGAAGTGCTGTTAGCACAGAGAAACTAATCCCTCCTGCACATGTGGAGTTAGTCCCATACCATCCAGATGTGCCAGAGCATCCCGGTGCTGGCCAGTTCCTCGGAGCTGCACAGAGCAGGGGATCCCAAGCACACCCACACAACCTAACATCTTCACAGCGGTTTGCTTGGGAAATCCTGCACAGGCTTTTTAACCCTGCGACTCCAAAATGATACAGAATTTGATTTCAAGGAAGAGACATGTTTATCATCACAGGTTACCTAAAGGCACGAGACATTTCAGATTTGAGATTACTTTCATCAGACAAAAGGACACTGTTACATAAATCCTTCAAGCAGCAACAGAAGTCCAACCTCAGAGCTAATCATGATTATGGGAGCTGAAAGATAATTACAGTTCCACATCTAAAGCAAAAAGAACTTAAGAAAAGTTTCATTTAGGCCTTTTTTTAAAAGAAAAATAAATAAACAAAAAAAATAATCAAAGTGGTTACAAAATCTTTTGAATCCATCGGATCGCACCATTTGCTTATAGGTGAGTATCCTTGGAGGGGCAGAAGGGGCACAAGCTGACAATTGTCTGCAGTGTCTCCTCTGTAGCCACTTCAGCCTCTCTGAAAAGCCTCCTGCGTGTCCTGAAGGGAACAGATTCAAGGCCAGTGTCTTAGTGACAGGGGACTTCCAGGAACGATTCTCTTTGAGAGCTTCTGTGAATTCGAGGAATTGGGAGAAAGATTCAAAAACATGTGAAGCCTCCCTTTCAAACCCTGACCCTGGGCACAAACACGACCCGGTACCAACTGGCCCACTATTTAACCAGGGGTTTTTCCCAGAGTAGTTCTGCGTGAGTGGGATTTTTTGCATTTTTTTTTTAAGACAAAGGCCACGGAGGCAGAAATTCAATTGGAGATTGAATAAATAGGGGAAGAAGGAATTTCAGGAGGAGGTTCACAGCCCCAGCTGAAACCCAGAAAGGAATGAGGGCTGTAACAAAACTTACCTGGAGACAGCTCGTTCAGCGCCCACCCCTCTCTGGCTGCCGCTCAGAGGCAAGGGCAGCTCCGGTACTCCCGGGGCAGCTGCATCGCCGTGCCTGCCATGCCCGGGCAGCAGGGTGACAGGGCACGTGCTTCCCGCCGCCCCAGCTCCAACCTGGCACAGAAACCACGCGGCAGCTGCCCGGGGAGCCGAGGCCTTCTGGAGCAAGGGGCAGAAATCTCCGGCTGGGAGCAGCGATTAGCACAGCCACCCCACGGGAAACCACCCCGGCCACAGCCACGGAGTTGAGAAGAGCAGGATTCCCAGAAAGAATTACTAGCTTCACAGATTAAAGTTCCTATTAAATTCGTTGGAGAAACAGATGACAGGTCAGCTGCGTGTGCCAGAATTCAAGCCAAAGGACTACAACGTCAGCAGCAGCACGGAGCGGAGCGTGCGCTTGCGTTCCACAGCAGCCGGCCTCTGCTCCCGCCTCCCCGAGTGGCCGAGCCCCAGAAAGGAGCTGAGAAAGCTCCGCTCTCCCGTGAGAGCTGCACGCTCACCGACACAAGCAGCCAGTGCCCCGCTCCTCCTACCCCACGCACGGCAGCAAGACTTTCAGGCAGTATGAAACGAGAAACAGAAACCAGAAAAGCAAAGAGGAAGAAAAAATTAAAATATAATCAAGGAAGCATCAAGATTCCAGAGAAGCACTTACAAATAATTTGGGGAACTCCTCACAGTCGCTGAGGGAAACAGCTGACGGAGGTGATGCAGATATTGATGCAGATAGATTAGCCCCTCCAAGCTCTGACGAGAAAAATTCTACAATGCTGCATCTGTATCTATATTTTAAAATAGTAAAGAAGCCACTGGGGAGTGGCTTGGTGTGTATTTTGGGAAGGGGTATGACAGATGAGTCAGAGGCAATGCTGTTTGTTTATACCAAGCCTGATAAAGGCAGCTAATAGTGGTTTATTCTGTGTGCCCCTAAAGTCTGATCTTTTAAATCGAACCTGGAAGCACTGACGTTCCACAGGCATCCCTGGTTACTTGCTTCAAACAATTTCCATTGGATTCCTGTTGGAACAGCCTGAAAACACTGAAGGAAGCAACTCTACGGCCAGCACAACTAAACAGAGGCAGAGGGAGGTGTCCTAGATATTCCTGGCTTTAGATTTTCAGTCTGCTAAAATCAACACCTTACTGAGGTGCATTTAATTCGTAGATATAGCCTGTTTGGAATAATAACCAAACGAATAAAAGGGAACAACCTCTCAAGCCTGGGTCTAACTCGCCTTTAAATTACAGCTGAGGATTCCTCACAGCTTACTCTGCTCAAGTGTACGAAGATAAATCAAACAAACAATCAAAAATAACCCCTCACGATACTGTCTGGGAAATGCAATCCTTCACATTTCTCACAGAAAAGTCTAATTGAATATATTCGCTCTTGAGTCTCGAACGTGCCTGCAGACCCATGTGTCCCACTGTCCAGCTTTCAGGCTGCTCTGTTCTACAGTCCATTCCCAAACACACCAGGGGAGAGCTGTTAACGTGTACAGTGCAGGGTACCTAACAGCAGGGAAAACAAAGCGATCACCAAGTGAGAAACCCTTCAAAAGCCTCACTGCCTGCGAGCAGCTCCCGTCACTGACGGCAACGAACGCCAGCGAGAGTTACACCATCCACAGCAACCATCCATCACGCTGCACAATTCGTTCCGGTGAGAGAACAAGGGAAAATTTAATTCACTCAGCATCACATTCTGAAGATATTCCAGCTCTGCCGATGAAGAGAGTCAAAGGAAGAGTTCAACACAAATGAGATTCTGCCCTCAGTTCAGGTGTCTCCAAAGTCCTGCTTTGCTTTCCTCTAGAGCTGCTTGGGGCATTATCATGGCCCCTCCTGCAGAAAGGATGGGCCTAACTACTTCATGGGACAGCTCGACTTCCCAAGGAACAAAACAAAGCAGATTATTCCCCCAGAAATTAAGTGTTATTTTCTTAGAAGCTGAGTTTCTACCAATAGCAGATTAATTTTAGAAAGATAAAAACACAGACGTATTCTTACAGTACCTTTAATTCAATCATAGCAGTGCATTTTTTAAATAAGTTAATACACAGTTCCCCTGTTGTGGACTTAAAAGTACTCAATCTGTAGGATTTTGCAGCAGAAAAAGAGTTATTTTCTAATTACAGAACAAAATAAGCTTTGCTCTCTGAAACGTATCACACAATCACAGCAACAAAACTAACTCGGGCCGGAATTTACTTTCTTATGCCTAGAGCAGAAAAATCACATTTTCAAGAATTCTAGCGCTCAACCTGAAAAAAGGGTGATTAAAAATGCAGAAGTTCTTTTAACTTTGGAAAATGAAATAAACCTATTTACAACAACATCAGCAACAACCCAGCAGCTTTTCAATAAACGTTTAAGAAGGCAGCACCTTCTCCTCCTCCTCTTAGCGGATTTCCAAAGCAATTACATGCTCTTCTCAAAACCCCTCCAGCTGACAGTCAGTGCTACCGTATTAACCACCTCAAACTGGAAACCCACCTAGCTGAAAAGGTGTGAAGACGCCAAGTGCCACGTGGGTGTCTCTACCCAGGGGCACGCGTGTGCCCGCGTACGCAGGGCGGGACTGTAGAGTCCCGTACACACACGTGTCCGCGCGCACAGAGCTCCCGGCTTTACAGCCAGAGCCGAGGCCGGGAGGAATTTCTGGGGACTTTAACACACACAATAAGCAACCCAACTGAAAAGACTCGGGGCATAAAAAGACGCTCTGGCTGACTCTGGGGGAGCCAGTCAGGAATCCATAATCGCTAGCTGTTGATGCTCGTCGAGCCGTGCGAGACATCGCGCAAGCATTCCTAGTCCATTCCCGCTCGGAATCCTAGCTCAAGATGGCTTCAATTAAGTGGCAGAATGTTGGAGGGAAGCAGATTTGGAGGCTCTACGCAGCCCCTCTGCCATCTGCCCCACCAGCAGCCTCCCGAAGAGGGGTGGGAAGCAGAGAAGGTGGCAGCCGGAGCCGCAAGAGCTTTGCCTCTTTCTCCTCTTAGGGAGCGAGCTCAGCTCCTCCCGCAGCCCAGGGGCCATACCCACACCCAGGGGCTCTCCAGACACCTGCCCCTCCCCATCCTCTCCCATTTTAACTGGGCTTTACCCCATGGCCAGTTGCTACTCTGGAAGCATCCTTCAGTAAGCTGACTGAAACCCTGGCCCTGTCACGTGCCCTTTCCCTTTTCAAGCAATCTCCTAGGATTAGCAACAGAAGTACTGTTTAAAATCACATCATTATTTTAAGAACACCTTGAGCACTTCCTAGCCTCAGCACTGAAGTTTTTAAGAGCATGTGTTCACCCTCACACAAATGTCCTCTAAGCTACAGCTTTAACCAGAAGGTTACCACGTGAAGGTGATAAATTCCATCACAGAAATAAAGATCAATCATGAGTCACTCGGAAAACTTAACTTCTACCACACACATTAGTTTCATTAAAAGAACTTTTTTTCTTTCTCTCTTTTTTTTTTTTTAATATAGGAGTAAAACATCTGACACAATCATTAACTCTGGAAAAAAACAAAGAAAAAAAAAGGGGGGGGGGGGAAGGAGGCAAACAACCAAAAAACCCAGGTCAGCATAAAGAACTAACACTCTTCTAAAGAACCTAACCAGCACATTATCCAAGAGAAAGGGAATGATAAGTTTAAGAATTCAAAACTCAAATATATATAAAAGATTATGTGAAATCAAATCATAAACATCAGAACTTTGCAATATAGAAACTGAAATGCTTACCTAGCATACGAATGTACAACGCAGTCTGATCAGAGCTGTCATAGGAAATTGCTCCACGTCTCTGCCAGAAAGAAAAAAAAAAAAAAAGGTGTATCTTATACATGTTAGAACTGAATCATTTTTAAGTTGAAATGAAAATAAAGTTTCAATAGCCCATTTCCAATCGAACTCTCAAAGTTAATTCTGGAAATGTGAACATGCACCTCTCAAATACTTATCTATATACTGAGTTCAGTTTAGGTGGTGACAAAGAAAGGACAGGAACTGGTAGAGAAGAGATTATGAAAACCAGGACCAGAGTGTGGAGAAAATATCCCCAATAAATGTCCTTCCAGATGCTCCTCAGTCATTCCTCACAATAAAAAAAAAAAAAAAGACACAGAACAAGACTAAGCAGACAAAAAAGAACCAAAACAAACAAAACCAAAACCAACTAAACAAAAAGCCCCCACCAAACAAACACAAACGTGCCCCTCATATTCTAGAGTGTAACACTTAAATACTTGCAGTTCCTGGTTTGCCTATTTACTTTTACCCATATTCCCATCTTGCAAAGCTAAAAGGAGTTTTAAAAGAAGAAACTCAAATGCCACTGGTCCTGCAGTCCTGGGAATTCAGCTGCCTGCTGCAAGGGCAGGAGCTGGGTGCCACAGCTCCTGCCACCCCAGACAGTACTTGCTGCAGGCAAACCAAGGTACCCCTGGAGCAGGATGCAATACATCAGGGTGTGTTAAAGAAAACAAGCAAGTGGGATCACTGAAAAAAGAGTGGAAGAAGAGTCCTCAAGCTGTCCATGTACAACACTGAGATACTACCATACAGGCTGCATTTCTCATGCAAAATCTCTGCTTCATACACACTCAGCTAGTGTGGTAATGTTATTCCATAACCCCAGCAGCAGAGGATCGCTTCCACAACCAGAAAAACTCCAATTTTGCCAATACACAACATTTGTTCTTGAAAGAAGAAAGATTTTTCTGTGTGCATGCGTGTGAACAACTCCTACGACCTCTCCCTGTTCAGCACCCTTCTTATCTACACGGCAGACAGTGACGTCCTTGGTGCCACACAGGGTCACCAGAGCCCTCGGAGACAAAAGCCAGCCCGGAGGTGTGTGCAGTCACCCATCTTTCCCTGTTCCTGCAGGAGCAATGCTACACCAGGGACACACAACAGCCTGAAAATCAGCAAGTTCAACAGCTGGGAAGCCAAACCATGTTAGAAAACAGATGTTGGTTATTGAAAAGAAGCCTAAAAGAAAGAAAAAGGAATCAAGAAATAAATTATTTGGAAGGGGAAAAAGGCAAAACCACGTATATGAATCCATCCTACAGAACAAATGGAATGAGCTCAAAGAAAGAATACAGATTAATACCTCCCATGAGCATGATGTGCACAACTGATGTGCTAAGACTCCAAACCCAGAAGTTACACTTAATTGTTTTAATATTTTTCATACTTACACCAAAAAGAAAACTTTACACTTGAAGGCAGAGAAGTTTTTTCAAAGGTAAGCTCGCCATCGAATGACAGAAGTGACCAGAGCCCTGGCTCCAAAGAAGGTTCCATTACAGTAGCTGTTGTAAAGACTACAAGGAGAAACTCCCTGTACAGCACTTTTCCATTGTCTTAGCTTTTGTTCTGTATTTTCTTGGGAGATCATAAACATGGAAATAATCCTTCCCTCGAAATATGCCTGTACAGCCTTTCTCACCGCACCGTGCCTGTCTGGATGGGAAAGGCAGCAGCACAGCTCCTCTGCCAGAGAATGATGTGGATTCCCACTAACTGCTTCAAATTTCTTCACAGAACTTGCCTTTGAATTTCAGTAAATCTCAGCTGAATATATTTTGGGTAGCCTGGAACATTTCACTTCACTGCCTAGGCACAATCAGTGATGTAATTTAGTGCTAACTTGCAGTGTGCACCTGTCTATCAAGGATTTCTGGACATGTCCAGTGCAGTTCTGTAACCCAATCCAGGAGAAAGCTAAGCACGCACGCAGCCAGGAGAGCCAGGGCCAACTGCAGCCTCAGTCTCCGAGAAGGAAAACGACATGTCAAAAATTAGCCAAAAAGAAATGCTTTTGGTGTGCTGATTCTAAACTATTCTCACTCTCTAAACTATTATTTGCCAGATAAAGTAGCAAAGGCATCTATGGTATCAAACACAAAGTGCATTCTTTAAAACATAAACCAGTTGCTTACACAGACCAGTGAATTTGCTCAGCAAGGACTCCGAAAGATATCTGAACAATCAAATCCTTTTAAAATTACCTTTCAAAGTCTGGTTTCCTAAGCGAAAGAGAGACAGTATCTTGTCAGCCATCCGAACTGGGTGAGCTGGTTTGCTTCAGCAGCCAAGCCAGAGGTCAGAAAGATGACTAGGAAGGATTGTTTACATTGGATCTCCACTTTGAAAACCTCACCTTAAATTTCAGTTTCATACTAGACTGTCATTTGTTCTTCCAAAGGGCAACAGAGGAAGAAAGGCTTTCATTCCTCCTCTCTTGTGTCACATCTGTACGGAGAGTGAATGGAAGAAGCTCAAACTCTACTGGCAGCTCCATGAATCCTTTCAGAACAGCAACGATACAAGGACTCCCCAGAAACAGAGGAAGGGTGCATCCACCAAAAGACAGATTTAGGTCAGACCTTTTCTGCTGAACCCTTGGAAACAGAGCACCTGCTGCTGTTTGTGCCACACAGAAACATTCCCGTCCATCTACCAGCTTTATCTCAAGGACCTCCCCATCTGCTTCGGAGCCCAGCACCGGCAGTACTGCCGGGAACTTCTCTTTGGCAAGTGAAACTACTGCTGGTCTCAGTCTGCAGCGGCAGAAAGAAACCGGTGGAGTTGCTGGCCGTTGAAATCCTGTCCTTCCCCTGAGAAAGGCCCGTCTCTGCTGGGTGGCAGGGTACCCAACCCTCACCTCCCGACCCGGCCCTGTATTCAGAAGCTGGGAAAGAAAAGCCAGAGGAGAGCAGCACGGCCAGTCAAGGGGTTTTACCCACTTGGCTTTTCTGCCCAAGTTCTTTGCCCAACAATCAGAGAATAGTTTTTAGAAAGAGAAACTGAGAGCAAGTTTGCAGAAGTTGTTACACCCTGGCAACCGCAGCCTGCTGGTTATGCTGCCTCAGATAGACACGCTTGGAGACTGCTTAAGATTCTAAGACAGTTTATCAACTGGAAGTCCCTAGAATGACAGATTCATTAGACCAGACTTCTCCAGCTATTGCTGGATTTCAAAAGCTGGAGTGTCGTTTATTGTAATACTTAGAATTACTTCAAGTAATTTAAAGTTCCATGCAAGGCATCACCAAGCTTTTATTCCCTAAAGCACAGGAAAATATTCCTTTAAAGCACTTAACCAGCCACTGAACACAGGCAAGCCACTGAAAAACAGCCTGCTTCCATTTTCTGAGTATTTCACTGGAGTTCAAAGCAGCAGTTGGAAAGCTTATCAAGCCGGTGCTAAGAAGATGCAGTCAATGGCAGGAAGGCGACACTGCTCAGCAGTACAAACAAGACATTCACCCCCCCTTCAAATATCAGAACGGGGCAATTTTAGTATTTTCGTCCCTATAAAGCTACTTCACAACTGACTCCCAAACCAGATGGCAATTGTTTATAAACTTACCTAATGTTTGAGTTACAGTTATCAACCTCGGTGAGACATCTCACAGGCATCTGTAAGGTAGGGTCTCTCTACACCTTAGACCTGGCATCCTAAGATTTACCCCAAGTTTTATCAACAAAGAACTTTGGTATTTAGTAAATACAACCCAAGAGCTGGAAAACTGACCAGAACAGAGAGCAGAGTCAGACAGCAGCCTGTGACCGACTGAAGTGAGGCCAGGAACACACGGGGCTATCACCTTGAGAAACTAAGTCACAGTGGCAGGAGGACTCCAAAGCAACAGCAAAGCAGGATAATTGGATGAACACACACAGATCATTATTGAAAAGAAACAGTTGTCAGCACATCTAAAAACACAACCACAAGCATAAAACCCTCTCCTGTTTAACCCGTAATTTCTGGTTTTTCCCACCTTAACAGCATCTTTGACCAAACTGAATTACAGACAAAACCCTGAAGCAGGAGTTCCATGTCAAGTTTCACAAAACCAGCAATTTGAGAGTACAAAGCCATCTACCTAGAAATGCACAGACTCTGGGTTTTGTTCTTCCAGTTTCCCTCACTCTCCCCAGTCACTCTGCCCCTCTCCTCCACGATCCTAAATTTAAATTATTCCTCCTTTTTGGAATTAATTTCAGGTCAGGCCGTGAGCTATGCTGAGAAGAACCTGGTGTCATCACCAAGCACCAATCCTGTATTTGCTACCACAATATACATTCTGGGGACACTTACGTTCCTTAGAATGAGAAAGCAGGAGCTCCTAAATTTTCCCTAATATTAGCACAGATTTTTCAACTCAAACGGAAAGGCTACAAAGGTAGGTGAAGTAGCCACTATTTCACCTGAGCAAACAAAGCTGGTATTTCCACTCCCGTCACCCTGCAATCAGCAATACAAAAAGGATATCCTGTCCAGGAAGCAGAATACACTGATTCGTATTATTCTCACTGTGGTTAACATTGTTTTTCCTTCTTTTCACAGAGCCTTTAGAGCACTATAAAATCGGCGAGCTGTTAGGAGAGGAGGCAAGCAAAGCCCTGCTGTGCCGGAGCCATGTCGGGTGCCTTTCCCCGTCTCCTCGCTGGCACTGCTACAAACACACACACACACACACACACACACAAGGCAGAAGTCAGAAGCTATGAAACCCTGCGGGAACGCTTCAGAAACGCGATCTTAAATGATGAACGATGCGTTTCCAACACACATTAACTTTAAAAAAAAAAAAAAAAAAAGAAACAGAAGTACTTGTGAAGCTCTTAATGACTTGTCTGCTCTCAGGCTGCTTATAACCCCGGTTAGTCGGCCCAGAATAATCAGGCGGCCTACCTTAGAAGCAAGCCATTTGATGAGGCTCAGAGCTAAACACCAGACCAAGGCAATTGCCATCGGGTCCCCCGCAGCCCGGCCGCATGCTCTCCTCCCCGAGCCCAGCAGCGCCGGGCAGCCTGGCAGGAGGCGGCGGGCAGGGGCTGCCTGCCCCGGCAGCTGCTGTCACCTGACAGCCGGCCATTCGCTCCGCGCCAGCCACGCTGCCCGCTGCCCCTCTGCCCGCTGCCCCCTGTCCCGCTGCTCGCTGCCCCGCTGTCCCCTGTCCCGCTGCTCACTGCCCTGCTGCTCGCTGCCCACTCCGCGCTCAGCCTTCACGTCCGGGGCACACGGCAAAGTAAAACCTCGCTAAACCCCACGGAAATGCTGAAGGAAATGAAAACCCACCATTAGGTGCTTTTGTAACATGCTTTCCTGGAGCAAAGCGTGCCAGGCTGTGGGATCCAACTCCGGCACTCAGACCAGCAGAGCCAGCCCGGGACGCTGCCTCGCCGTCCAGCGCTGCCAAGAGCCTCTTTCCAGCAGGTTTCACCAGAGCTGACACTCACAAGTGCCTTTTATCTCTGCCACCTGGGGATCTGCTATGAACCAAACTTCAAAACATCCCTCCAGGTTGCTTTTCTAGCAACTTGCTTTGGTCAGCCTTATTTACAGTAAGTTACTGCACTGCCCAGATGCAATCACCAAAACCGAGCACCGCTCTCTAACCTCCTCCTTTGTCCACTACGTACCAAGCCACCCTCTGCGCTGCCTTCCTAGCCACACACATGCCTGAACTGGAATGTTTCTTTGATTTATTGGTCTGAGAGTTGAACTTGCCTACAAGCCCCTCAGACACACACCCAGCACTTTCCAGGGTTGGAAAGCAGACAAACTGCCACTCAGGGCACTGGGGATGCAGCCAAGTGGTCCTGGGTGCCTGATGCAGCCTCGGGATTCATTTCAATTTTTGCCATTTTAAGCTGACAAAATTGTTTCATTTCAGAAATACAAAGAAGTCTCAAAAGGTTTCTGGGAAAAAAAAAAGAAACAGAGTGTGGGATATTGAGGAGTTTAAAAGGATGAAGTTGAATAATTGAAAGGAAAATTATACAAAGATTCTGCTCTTGCTATAATTATTTATTACATGAAGATCATCTTGCAAATTCCACCATGTGCAGAAAATACAGAAGTGAGCACAGATTACCAGGGGAGAAGCTTCGGAATGGAAAAATTCCTTTCCTCCTGTCCCCAGGAAAAGGAGACACGTGCCGCCGTGGATGTCTCCTGAATGAAAACACCCAGGGTTCTGTTAGTTCAAAATACGATTCCTAATATTTGTGCTGGGTTTTAAGCTACAGTCGGGGCCTCAGCACCAGCTGCGGGCTCTGGCAGCACCACTCCCTTCCAAACACTTCTCTTTGCCCTCCCCAGGGCCCTGAACACCAGTCAGATCAAACCCATGGCAAGAACATTCAGTACGGACCTTCAGGTGCCTCACCTAACGAATGCAGCAGCACTCACTGAGAGGTCTGTCAAGATCCACCCAAGATACAAACTGTCATGGCAGGAGGTTTAAACACACTGCCATCTCCAGTGGCAATCTCCAAACCCGTGCCAAGGTTAAGACACCCTGACAATCGGTCACCACCAGTCTGATGTCATTCTGAAAGACCCAAACCCACACCAGATGCCACCAGGCTCTAGCTGCACCACTGCAGCCTCACCAGGTCCTTACACCTGCAGGAGATGAAGCCCAGGAGGGGTTTTTTTTTGCAGGCCACATTTACTCCAACTGGACCCCAGGGCAGGAGGTTCAAAGCTGCCAAAGACGACTGGTACCTGGTCACACCTCCTCACTCCTGTCCAAGATCAGAGTAGAACTGGGGCACACAAGGAGTGGAAGGGTTAGCACCTACCAGAACTGCTCTGGAAAGACACAAAAGGGCATGGTAAACAGGGACAACGAGGAGATTCGCTTCCAGACCGAATTCTCCACCAAGTGAAACTCCAACACAAATAAGCCTTACACTCTTTGAAAGGGCAAGCACTGCTCTGTCATCCTTATTTGCAACCCCTGATCAGTCTTCTCTGCTTTCCAGTCTCAAAACACATGAAGATGTGTGCGGAGCGTGCGGATGGTCTCATCCCCATGGATGAAGCAAGACTTTCTTCCCCTGACATCAGAAACACAACATTACCTTCGAAAGCACAGCAGCACAGAGTAACCACTCTTCCCTCTTCTTTCTTCTAAAACTAAGTGGGTTAATAGGCCTCTTCTTACTGAAAGCTTTTCTTGAAACCATGGTCTCCTACATAAGCCCAACACCAGAACACAGACACAAACCCCCTTGCCCATCTGTTAAGCACCACGGCAGCGTTATTACGCCCTGGGGTACGAGACTAAAAAAACCACCAGTAAATTCTCTGTGACGACATGCTATTTATTGCACTACCTGAGGTCTGGGAGTGCGACCAGTGACCCTTGGGCTGTGGACATCACCATCAGCCCCAGCTTCACCCTGGGATGCAGGGGCACACCAGAAAGAACACCTCTCATGTATCCCGGTTTTGTCTTTTCAAAACTACGGAAGCTCCTAAGGCTGTTTCATTGTCTGTCTTCTTTTTTTCTTTCCTGCTTTTCAGCAGATTCCTCTGCAGCTTTTCTACAACTGATTTTCTCAATGCATGCAGAGACACAGGGGTTTGAAAAGGCAAGATCTCCAGTGCTACACACTTCAATACAGCATGCAAGGCGTTCCCTGGTCCCTCTGTCCTTACCATCTGCTCCAGTGCACAAATGCAATTGCTGCCTCTCACCACTTCCAAACAAACATCCCAAAGACTCCAATACAAACCTGTTAAGACAGCACTGTAGATGCATCTAAGCAAAGGCACATTTCGATACTATCTTTGCCTTTCCCGAGTAAACCTTCCTGTGCAATTCCCTTCGAAGACATTATTTTTCATTATCCATATAGCAGAAAGCACCAGGGGTATTGCAACAGTCGTTACACAGATTCCAGTAAGGAATTTGCCAAAGATACTGGTTTGCTCTCACTGTGAAACTGGCATCCCGTGGCATCAGCTCAAAGTAGCTCCCCATTAACGGGCCCCCACGATCTGCAGGGACCCAGTTATTTCCACACCTGCCCCTAGAGCCGTGCAAGGCTCCACATGGAAACCCACTATTTCCTACTCCTCTGTTCTCTGAAGTACCAAATACAGGCTCCCAGTTTCAGTGGTGTATTTCTAAACACCCATCTGTTCCAATCCTTTTCTCCCCCCCCTTTTTTTTTAAAACACATTTCAGCAGTCCTGAAAAATGACTCAGTGCTGCTTGACAAACCCCAGTAACTACAGAAGTGCCTCTAAAGGTTGCCCACAAAAAAAAAAAAACCCAAACCATTTCAATAACACCTCCAGGAACTCAAGTGATAAAGCAACAGCACCGTGTTTCAGACATTCCGGGGTCTCCGAAGCCGCTCCGCTCTAAACGCAGCGGGGCTTCCCCCGTCCCCATCACCACCCCAGTCTGCAGGCAGCAGCCTGGGGCCCGCTGCTCGTCAGCCTTCCAGACTGACCCGAGTTCACACGCCCGGCCCAGAACGGAGATCTCTGCCCAGTCTCCTCTGCCCTGCAAAGGAGACCCTTCCAGCACAGGGGCCGGTGGCACGGCGGTTTCTAGGCTGTGTTTCTGCTGGCACAGCACTTGTTATTGCCCAGACTGAACCTACTGCCATCAGCAGCACGTGAAGACAGCGGAGGAATCAGCCCATCATTCACCAATTCATCAGCACGTGATGAAAAACAACCACAGCTCTCAACTTGTTTCCATCTTTTCGTCACTCTTCTTCCTCATTATCTACCACGTGTGACCTCTCTCTCCAGCAGACCTCACTAACAGAGAGTAACTAAACGGTACTCTGGGAGAAACACTCTTGTAACACCCGTGGGTAGGCATTGCCACAGCCCAGCCCAACCACAAACCACTGCGCTCAAGGAGGAGAGAGAGGAAAAAATCACCCTTATTTTGATGGATACTGAGAACAGATCTTTTAGCATTTCACAACACATACACACCAACCAACTTCCACAAATGCTGCTCCTGCTTATGTCTTAATTTAAAATGTTACCTAAGCATTTGACTTGCAGTTCAGCTTCTTGGTTAAAACAGTCACCACGTTGGCCTGTGCTGCAAAGAGGTACAAGATTCTAACCGTTCTAGCTGCTTATTAATAAAGCCACATGTCAGCTGGTAAGCAACGAGCAAGCATGAGAAGTCACAGCAGTTGTATCTTATAATTCTTCACTAATTATCTACAGAAGACACAAAGGATGCAAGAAGTTTGCCCTCTAAATTAAAGGTTTTTTTCCACTGGAGAAAAGCTTGTCCAACAACTTTTATTCTCAGATGAGCACTACTAGCTCACCTCTGCTGCTTCACAGCCCCTACAGCTTCTCTCTCATGCAGGCATGAAAGGGAATCAGAAATTAATAGACTGAATTTTAAAAAGCCCTAAGAGTTTCTAAGTGATGGGTAATCTCCCAAAACTGGGGGCTCAGCTCCTTCTCAACCTAAGAAACCTCTGCCTGCCTGGTTCTTTACTAGCAAGTTTCCCCCACTCCTTCTAGCACTGCTACAAGATCCTCTTAACCCCTTCATACACAGTCAATCCACCTTCTAGGATTTAAAGAGTCGTTTACAAAAACAATAAAATATTCATATCTCTTGAGACTCCCCAGGCAACACAGTCTCCATTTATTACCAGCAGGCATTTATGCAAGGATTTTAGGTATCGTTTTCAAATTTTATTCAGAAAAATATATGAAGAGTTCCCACAGAAAACCCACATTACAGCACTTCCCTAGGCACACAGGCATACGCTCAAAAAATTACTGCCTTTTTCATGTTTAGCACATAAAATCATCCTTTTTTCTGGTTCCTTGCTAGACATCACACAAAAATATTACGTTGTCAAAAAAAGGATGAAATTTCAAGCAGAAAGCTGGAAGTTTCACATTAATGAATTAAGCAGAGATGGCAACAGAACATCTGAAACAAATCAAGCTTGGCTTTTATTTTCCTATCCTGTGATCACTCCCATTAAAATAACTGAAGAACACTGAGACTGCTTTCAGTGTCTGCTGTCACATTCACAAATCAACACAGTATTTTATTTACGGTCTGATGGCACTACAAATGAAAATAGTCATTAACTTCAGTAATCATCACAGAGTTTATAAAGATTACAGAGATCCACAGAAAGATCACATTGGCTGGGCCCAAGCATTTCACAAAAAAGCAAAGCACAAAACTAAGCGGGTTAAGAGGAGTTACCTTGACCAGCTACATTCAACTTCTTCCACCTCCAAAACCTAACGTTTCAACATCAGCAGAGTTACAGCTTCTGCTCCAACGCTCTCTGCTCAGCAAATTCACCCAGAGATGGGTCTGCTCTCAACACCTCCCTCAGACCCTGCTCACGGACTGTACCCAGCAGCGCTCCGAGTCTTCCAAGCATCTTCCCAGGAACTAATTAAACCTACCCCATGAAGGTTAAGCTGACCAATTCAACGGAACTGGTTAAGCAGACCAGTTTCAGCTGAACTGCTTAACCTTGGGCAGGCTCTAATGAGCTGGAGAGCTGCACACCTCAGCCTTCCAACCACGACCGCTCCAGAGCGGCCACTCCAACACCTCCCATCCCTTCCCTGGCGTTACTGCCACCCTCCCACCTTGTATTTATGGGCCCTGTCTTATGTACTCCCAAATTCTCCTGCTCTGACCTGTAGCAGATGCAAATTTCTTACACAGAATGCTTTAAAAGCTTGCTGATATAGTTTAAAACAGGTATTTTCATGTAAACCATGTTGCTATTGCCTTCCCTGGCTGTCCGGTGCCAGCCATCCAGGCAGCCCGAGACTTCCCCCCAAACCCTCCTTGACTGGTTTCAGCATCTCGCCCACTGCAGCTAAAGCTGACCCAGTAACAGAGAGAGCTCTTCAGTAATGTTGTGGCTTCTGTCTGCAGGTGTTAAACTGGAATAGACTGTGTTTGAGACTGAAATACACCGAAGAGCTTCAGCCTTCAGCTAGAGACGTCAGCATAAGGTGTTTGTTCTTGGATACAGAGAAAGAGAATTTTTTATTATTTTTTTTTTCCCCAAATACGTCAGTACTAAGAAAGGTAGCTGACAAAGGAACAGAGGAATTACAAGCTCAAAACTAATATTAAAAAAAAAATCCCCAGGCAAAAAAAGCCATATGATTGCAATCCCCTATTAGGGGGAGCACGGAAGGAGGTATGGAAACAAGCATACAAAGAAAGTGTTCTATTAATAGATTACTTTTTTTAAATATATATATA
>WUAM01000431.1:77496256-77508879 GCA_024336885.1 Actenoides hombroni | reverse complement strand
ATGACACGTATCTGTGTAGCTCAATTTAATGTTAGACAAGCACAAATGTTCGTGTGCATTTGCGACGTGTAGATATTGGTAAAGCGGCAGCACAGATAACCGTGTCAGCTAGGAGGTGATACCACCGACCAGATGGACGTGAGGCAGTTCACATCCTTGGGAGGCCCCAAGAGAGCCTTAAAAGAGCAGTAGGAGAAAGGAGGATGCGCTGTCCCACGGCCCCGGCAGCGGCAGGGGCCGGCGCGTGCTTTCAGCCGGGGTGACCAGGCTGGGACACAGACACCGAAGAAGCAATCGAGAAGCAAGCTCCGTGCTGGAAACCGTAACTCAGCAACTACTGCCTCGCCGGAGGCTTCTCCCGGTTGCGTAGGCACCGCCACACGCTCTGCGGCACGATCTTCCTTCCATCCCCTGCAGAGAACTGGTGGCCCAGCCCAGGGCCGGCGAAGCGGCTCGCTGCCTGCCAAGCGGGGACCAGCACTCGCTGCTACGCCGGGCCGTGCGCACCCCCAGACCCACGGCTTTCTCCCCCTGACCACAACTGCTGCCTGCTTTCTCCCAATCAGCGGAACTCATCAAAAGCAGGGATGTGCTTAAAACCGTATTACATGCTACTGTCATAAGTAACCCGTATTTTTGCAATAGATTTATTTCCTTTATTTACCAAACTCGTTTCCATTGGCACTTCTGGAGTAAAGTGAAGTACGGGGCCCCACGAAGACAACTGAAACTTTCACGAAGGGTTTGCGAGGCTGCATCTGAGCCTGGGCCACCAGGCAGGGACGTGAAGAAAGCAATGCCACTACCCGGGTCGTAGAGCTGAGAAAATACAACAGATGGGGATCAATGTGTGCAGTCACCAAAACTACACTGCTTTCAAAACACTCACAAAACGCAGAGGCAATTTTCTGCCATCGAGCGCTTCACAGGAATTACCCGATGGGCACCTTCTCCCAAGGGGCACCACGCCAGAAGGCAGCGGTGGCACAGCTCTCCTGCACTGCCTTTAGTCGGCTCTCGTTCTCCGCTCCCACAAATGTTACAAAGGAAACTTCAGTTAAGACCTTTACACGGTTGTCTTCTACAGCCAAAAACGTGAAGAGCTACTAAGAAATGATGCTCGTGCACATCACATTTTCCATCCTCAAGTTTAACTTCATCTGCAGAACAATCATCTGCTCCCGCTCAGTTCTCTTCTCCCGAGTGCCAGCACGCAGGGAACGGAAGCCAAGACATTTACTGCTGCAGGTTCCTCTCTCCCATCGCGATCCAGCAAACACGTCAGCAGCAGGGCCTATCTTATCTCCTGCATGTTGAGGGCTCCTGGGAATGTTCTCATGGTGCTGCGCTGGGCAGAGCAGCACACGGCATTCCAATTCCCTCAAGGCACTTCTCCTAGGAGAGGGGTTGGGTTCCGTACAAGCCCCTAATGAGCCCCCACACAAATATCTCCCCAGCTCTGGATGCACTTCAGGCTGGGATTCAAAGCAATTCTGCCAACCAGCGTGCTCAGCAGACTGCGTGCTCTCCTAACGGAGCGGGAGCGGATGGCAGAGCAACTGCGCACATGGACTCAGCCAATCCAAAGTTGTCTGACTTGGCAACTCCGACACGGACAACAGCTATCTAGGATGGCTCAACTGCCTTTGGCCCAAGACGTGCTCAAGGCAAGCACTGCAAGGTTTGAAGGAGATAGCTAACAACCAGGAATCTGGACAAAGCACCAAAAGAACAATACTAAAAAGAACAACCCTGACAGTCCCCAGACATCATCCTGAAGCATCTACAGCAGCATGAAACCAACGTGGCTTTATCTATTGCTCATTCTGATCAAGTGCTTCTCAAACCTTACCGGGCATGCTAAAGGGTACCATCAAATTAACATCAACTTCTTGCTTAGAAACATCAAGTGACAGCAACAAACTGTTCAGAAACTGATAGATTTAGGATATGACTCGGTCTTGAGACTTGCTGGACCCAGGACAAGAAGGTAGCAAATAGTATAATGAATACTGTGGGTGTTTTCCTCTTTCCTGACTACACAGCACTCACCCTTCTTCAGTTACCACATTTTCATGCATATCTATGTATTTATTTCCATGTATATACACACACATACATTATATACACACACACCCCCCCACATGCACACACAAGCCTTCTCGGTGTTCTGAGCCACTCTCCAAAGACAGGATTGATCCCCACGTTCTAACACATCTCGTTTACAAACTCTAACCACAGCGGCAACTTTTCAGTAAAAAAAAAAAAACCCAAAGGCAGAAAGGACAGATGCTTTCAGTTTCACCTGAAAATAACCTTGCATTTGGAGATTATTTCTAGATATTCTACTCATACACACGAGAAAAACAAAAAGAAAATTTCCTATTTTGGAGAAGTCTGTTAAACTAAACTCCCAAACTGGATGTTTTTCAGTTAAGAGGAAGAAATATAGATTCTCTTGACTGTATCAAGCATTTGTTCAAAGGTTAACAGCCCGTTTCAAAATGTTCTTTCTACCAAGTCAAAACTATACAATCTGAAAAATACAGAAGTGGGGACTCATCCAATAAAGACAAAATTACCTATTTTCAAGTTATGTGAATTACCAATGTACAAAAGACACCAGGTGCTCAATGGCTTTTTCAGGAATATTAACCAGCAGAACACGGTTCATTTGCACGACACCGTGGAATTATTCAGCCCACTCTTGTTTGGGGAGAAAGCAAAACAATTCCACGCAGTTGTCAGCTGCCCTGGACATTCCTCCAACCGCAACGGCAACAACTTGAGTCAGTGTTGCCACACACTGCCCTGCCTCTGACTGCACGGCCCCGCTCCGTCCCTTGCCCCTCCGCTCCTTGGATCCCACACGAAAGCCAGGAAGAGCCAAAGCAGCAGAAAAGGACTGCTGCAAAAAGGAAAGGGCTTTCTGCAGGGTCAGAGGAGCGCAAATGTCAGCACAAGAGGAGAAGTGGAGAGACTCGGCTAAGAACGATTACCATGCAAGCAACCCTGCTTACATTTAACACCAAAAGTGCCTTGGAACTATGACTGTAGACAATAAATTAAAATCCTAGCTGAAAAATAAGAATTTCTCTTTAAAATAAGATTAGCAATAAAAACCATGGCTGCCATCAATGACAATGATCAGCCACCACATCTCCCCAAGCACTAAGCGCAGCATCGCAGTGTCAAACAAGGTGAATTAAAGAAACTGCCCTCCTATTTTCATGACACGTTTAATACAAACCCCATGGTATTTAACTTCACGAATCTTTACACGAGAAGCGTCAGAAACAAAAGCCTTCTGTAACGTGTATTATTACAATAAAAAATGAGCTTAAGATGTATTCTTTAACTCCTCAATCTTTGCCTCCTCCCACCCTAGTGAGACCCTCTGCCCCATTCAGCCTAAGAGAAAAATGTGACCTCCCGGCTCCCAAATTGGTTTCAATACAATCACATTTTCCAGTATATAGCCTCTTTCCTCCTCTTTCATATGAATACAACAGTATTAAGGATATAGAACAAAGTCTTCAACTTCATTAGTCATAATAGTCTTTCCTGCGTAGTCAGCCAATCATGAATAACAACTTCTTGTCTAATCCCCTCAAATCATGGTTCCCAAAAGGCTTGTGAAAAGGGATTAGTCCCGTAGCGCCCAACAGATTATTGCTCTTACAGTCTATTGTATCAAAAGGGGGTAGGCGACAGATTTTAACCAAGGGCCTTTTATTAAGGCTGCAGACTTCCGATAAGATATCCCTTCACTACTCGACTGCAGCTGGAAGGCACTGGCAAAAACAAAGCCATCACGTCACGTGAGAACCACCGAGGTAACCAGAGCTTCAACCGTTCAACGCTCCGAGGGAGATGAAGTCTTCCTCCTCCTTGAAGTCTTCCTCCTCCTCCTCCAAATCGCCCCAAACTCACTACAGACACCAGAGCACAAGTCCAACGCGTTCCCTGCAAGCAGAGCTCGAGGAATTTAGTGCCCGCAATTCGCTGTGTTTAACTTGTAGTCGGCATTTATGGTAGGTTGCACAATTCACACAATAATCTGAAGTGACAAAGATAGAAGCAGGGTGACTATATTCAGAAGATAACCAGAATCCTTTTGGAAATGAGAAGAAAAAAAAAAAATGGGAGAGTGACAATTTTTGTTAACTATTTGGGACATCATGGGATTCTCAACGGGAATAAACCTCAAGTTCACTTTTTTCTTTAATGCAAACAATAGACAAAGTTCTACCACTTCCCCTATCAGTTTGTGAGCTAAATACTACATGTTCTATCTGTACAAAGATGTAACCAGTGTATTTTGTCCTAATAAAAAACAAGCTAGGAAAAGCTGATTAAATATATTGAAGTGAAAAGTGCAGCAATTCCTGTTATCACCGTGCTAAGAGAAGCGCAGCTCAGAGCTTGCAACAGAAGAAACGACAGAACAGAACTCCGTAAAATGACTCTCCAGATCTCTCACAATAAGCAAGAACATCAAAGACAACACTTTATTTAGCAGCTTCACACCATGTTTAAGGAACTGTATGGATTTTTCTTCGCCCAATACCAGAAAGAGCTCAATTATTGCAGTTGCTGAAATCTTGCCTCAAATTCCACAGATAACACTCAAGGAAATTTAAGTAGACCGGACTTCTTGAAGACTGGTTACAGGCTTTTACCACCCCGGCAGAGAAGCAAAGACAAGGCACTGCTGGTGAAACCCCCCATCGCCACGGCACACGGGGCTGTGTTACGCGGCAGTGCGAGTTAACGCCCGAGGAAGCGTGAAACCTCCTCGGCGTGCTGGCTGCAACGTCGCTGTGTGGAGCGTGTCAGCTACGAACAGAAAGCACAACTAGCACGGGCTGGGGTCGCTCCTGGCACCACAGCTACCGACTACACCGTGGAAAAGCAGGGCAGTTCTGCTAAGAGCCTCTTCCCGACCTAGACGCGTAACCGAGTGCCTGGGGAAGTCACCTGCCTGCCAGCACCCCAGCACCCCCCGTACCTCCACGTTTAAGCCAAGCGAGAAGCACCACCTCGGAGGCCGTGCACACCGATGCTAAACCTTTCCTGCTCCCAGGCTGAGACGCCCACTCAAGTCTCAAGCTTCCCACAGAACCTTTTCCCTCCCAGCCTTAGAGTAGGTTGCTGTTATCTTTGCCTTTGTATCCCCCCCGCCCTTGGGACAGAACTGCCCCCTCGCCCTGAAGTGGGCAACAGGTTGTGTTTCACGTGTATTAAACAGCCAGTTTCACCAGCCAGAGCAGCCTCCAGTCACGTCTGCTGTGGAGAGGAAAAATGAACGAAGTATCACTGGCAGAAGGAAACAGCCTCCTTCTCTCCACACCTCATTCAGCAGCAAGGAGTGGGAGAAACGGCAAAATCTCCTGCTAATACAGAGCTCTCCATTGTTCCCCTGCAGCACAGGCTTTCTGCTGCTCGGGCAGGCAGAGAAGGAGGACCTGCTGCAAATTTTGGCTCCTTTACACTTTCAGCTGGGAGCTGAGGAAAGAATTTGCCCTCTACATTGCGATAAAAAGCAGACTCCTGGAATCTCTTTAATTATAATTATTGTGGGAGTGTGGTCAGGAAGATAATAAACCAGACTGCCGTATCACAGGTGCACAAAGCGAGGGGAAGCGGGAGGAAACAGGAGCTAGACTGCCGTAACTGGAATAAAAATGCTCCGGGTAGGGAAGGGAGGAGGGCAGGGAAGGCGAGATAACAGCCACAAATTTATTTTCAACCCGAAAGAACACGAAATACTTGGCTACAAATTTCTTCCAATACACCTCAGATGCAAACGTACAAATAAACAACTCCCCAACTAACCTTTAAATCCCGTTTTCCAGAACTGCATTTTCATAACACAATACTTTGTCTCTGGCAGGCTGCCCGGCTGGATCACGCAGGGGGCTCATTTGCACGGCACTGCTAACGACAGCATCGGAACAAACCCAGGAACGCTTCTCGCCGAACGAAACCCAAACTCTTCCAGGCTTTCTCGGGAGGATCTCCGCGCGTAGCCCTGAGCTGGAATTCAGGAGGTGGTCTACGTTCAGTTCTCCTTCCCAGCCCCACACTGCTGTGAACCCCTACGTGCACGTCCAAGCATTTGTATTTGCCTACACAAAAGAAATTTCTTGCGTAGGATTGAACGTTGCATTTAACTGCAAGTGTACGCAGAAAACTTTCTCCTAAATGCATTACCTAGCGGGATCTCCCAGATTAAGCTTAAGCTCTCCAAGTCTTCAGCCTGTTCACCCTCAGTCCTTCATTTACGAGGAAGGGATATGCTAACAGGACACATTCAACACAGAACTAACCAGCAGAACGCACATTTAACCGTATCATGCCATAGGTTAACTTGTATCTTAGATACCTGACTGTACTTCACATGTGCAAAGCACCAATGGGCGTTCACAGAGATTCACACAGTAAAGGACAACCAAGTTACCTTGGTTTCACACTTCTGGGGGGAAAAAAAAATAAATGTAATTTGAGCTGCCAATTACTCAGTATTTCCATGCAGATTCAGGGAATTTTCCAAGAAAGGCAAATACAACAGGTTTAGTCCAATTAGAAAGGTGTTTCTGATACGTGAGCTACAACCTGTCAGGACCTGGAAACACAGTCATGAATCCGAGGTCCTCTGTGCTAGCAAACAACTGAGGATACTCAGAGACCTACAGCTTTAGCAGCAAACCAGTGAAAGCTTGGAGATAATGAGTGATGAGGGAAAGGCAAGAAAACAGCGAGCCAACGGTCACGGAGCGGACAGAACTGTTCCAATAAACCACTGTTCTGCTACCAGGGCTTCCCCCCACCAGTCTCTGCAGAAAAGGAATCCTTATTTCTCCAGGTTAACTGCAGATGCCCTCAGCATTATTTTCCATGTGCCAAAACAGCAGAACAACAGAAATGTCAGAAAATTACATTATTTTTATGATACTTTATTAACTCATAATTAAGCATATTTCCATACTGACTCATAATTAACCCAGTTTGGACACTGCTGCTTTTCTCAAGCAACCTGAAAAAACACTTACTTAGGAAATAGAGTTGGTTTTGGTTTGGCTTTTCTGGGGGGTTGGGTTGGGGTTTTTTTTGAGAGAGAAGTTGCTGAAACAGACATTGCATACAAAACACTTCAAGTCCCAACAACCTGTATCAGCATTACACACTGAATAGTTATATACTAATGACGACTTGTACAATTGCTTTACGGTCCAAATTCAGAGTTTCACAACTTAAGGGGCAAAACACAGCTATAATCTCACTTTCCAAACCAACTTCCCTTTAAAGATAGCATCAGAAAATTGAGGTTCACGCAGAGCCCAGAACATACTATTACACAATGTGGACAAAGAAGAACTGACCTCTGGTGATTTAAGCCAACCTAACTAATGGGGACTTATCATTCTGTTTGGATCTTACCCAGGCAATCGCAGGCCATGAAATAAGCTACTGGGACTTTCTGCAGAAGGAGAGTTCGAATGTTGCTTTACGCTGCAACGTAAGAAAAAAGTTAATTGGTCATAAAACTCAGAGGGCATTTTAAAAATGAACTGCCACGTAAAATTACTGCAGTGCCTGAAATCCCCAATCAGAACTTGTCCGTGCCGCACGTAGAGTCAGAGTCAGTCTCTGCCTCTCATATGAATAGATGCAATCTCAGCAACCAGACACAATAAATACAAGATGAAGGGCATGGCAAGCATAGCAACAACACACAGAATTAATTCCAGAGGCTAGGAATCACAGCACGAAAATTATTTCATTATTTTAAGTTGTTAATTATTCATGCAGCAGAGATATGCAAAACAGCAGGAGAAAGCTAATAAAAGAGCAAGCACCTGAGAAACACTGACAGCGTAGAAGGAAAGTTATGAAAAACAGCGGATGAGGAAAGGAAGGGTTTCAGGCTCCAGCTCCACGTTCACCAGCAGGGCTGACCCAAGGCATTCCTCCTGCCTCCCCACTGCTCGTTCCTCCTGGTCTAGCACCGCTTCCTCCTTCCCGACACACACAATCGTTCCTGAAACCCTACCATGAGTCAGCCAGGGCTGAAAAATAACCTGATCAAAAGAAAAGAAAGAAGTTGACACAACTAAGAGGCAAACGCAGGAGCAGAAACGAGCAGCTGCAAGGGAAAAATAGGTCAAGCCAACACTTCTCCCAGCAAAAAGGTGCAGCCGTGGGATTAAAGACCAATGCTCAGACCATAAAAATAAGCCTCTCCAAGTAGGTCTTGTAACTCACAGTGCCACATGCAGAGTGAAACACGTTTGGATCACCTCAGATGACAACCAAAGCCCCCGGCTGCTGTCAGGGACCCCTTTTCCAGAAGCAGCGTGTGCCTGTCACAGAAGCACCCCCAGCACAGGGCACTCCCAGCCACCCCCAGAGCCCCTGTCCCCACTGCATCCTCTACCTCAAAGCCAGGGTTCCAGGGGCAGGACCTGCAGCCTGCTCCGGCCGTGTGCCCCCCAGGGCCATGACGCGTGATGTTCTGTTGCCCAAATGCAGGAGACAGAGATGGATCAGGACCCAGGTTATCAAACCCCAGGTACTGCCTGCTACACAGCAATCCTTGGGACTGCAGGCACAGACCCAGTGCCTACATTTCTATTAGTTGCTCCACTCCCTCTTCATTCAACTTCATCCTTAGGAGATACTTCCCCCCCCCCCATCATCTATTTCCAACTTTTAAGGGCAGAAAGGCCAAAACTCGACTCTTACTTGTGTTCAGGCACTGCTGCTAGATACCACCAATGTCATTTTTGAAGGCACTGAAGAGTGCAGAAACAGTTACAAGGCAGAGGAATAGAAATGCCTCAAAAACAGTAGGTCAGGCCAAAGTTTTCTTACTCATTTGTGCTATGTTTATGTCGGTTCAGCCTGGGGGGCAGCGGGGCAAGTGCAACACAGGACACATTCTAAAAGGGCTCACAGATACATTTGTAAAGTGCTTTTCATTTTAAACTCTTATTCACTAAAATTTAAAAAAAAAAGCCTAAAAATTCACTACACTTCTACAGTTTTAGAAAGTCTTTTTTGCTGCCATTAACAACACAAGTTAAAAAAAAGCAGATGAGGCAAATAAACCAAAATTGTCCTCTGGAAGCTGAGCTTTAATTTAAAGAACATCATTTGGTAGCATTTGGAATGACCACCCTAGATGTATGATCCAAGGTACTACTTAACATCCACTTGATCTCAGAGTGAACCTCAATTCCATCTCAGCTGTGGGAAATGTCCCAGTCGCTCCAGCAGTTGCCCATTCCAGCGCCCTTAAAAACAGCTTCTAACACCAGCATTTGCTATTATTTCACAGTCAGAGACAATTATTAACGCAGACAATTGTATAAACCCATACAATAGCAGCTTGTCACTTGGCTGGACTCAAACAAGGAGTATCACAAATCAGCTCCAGGTAGCAGATGTCACTTTCACTACTATTGTTGTAAATACTCGGAAATTGAAGAGAAAAAGACCACAGGGAAACAACTCGGACATAAAACTGCAAAGAGAACAGGAATAAGATTTTTCCCTATATTTCCTGGGGACAGTAACAGGTGTAAAGCACCACAAGGAAGATCTAAATTCAGCATTAGGAAAGAACTGTCACGACAAGAACAGTTAAGTGCTATTAAGAACAGTTAAGTTGTCTACTGAGATTGTGCAGTTTCTACTATTTGAGGCTTTTATGGGTTTCGAAAGCCTGGTGGTACCATCCTTTCCTTTAAACCAGCTCTGACAGACTTCCCTTCGCCTGTGTTACTCCGAGAGGTGGCAGGCAGCTCTCCAGTTTCCTGCTTGTGGTAATTTGCTGCTGTTTGAGTGAACTGCATTAGCAAATGCCTGACAAGCATCAGAGATGGCATAAAGGAAGCTGGAAGAGTAGATGGCCAGTGCCAGGACGCTAACCTTCAGCAGCAGCTATGTCAGCTCACCGCATCTCGTAAGACTGCATCTTAAAACACAGATTAAGCAAACAGATTAGACAAACATCTCCTAACAATACTGGAAGCACAATTTATCCCTCCTGGGGCTGCGAGGAGTAGACCAGAATTCTCCAGGTCATTTCCAGCACCACTTAAGCCTCAAAAAAAAAAAACCAACCGAACAACAGAGCCCATTTTGAACTACTTTAGTGAAACGTTACCGAAACATTACACTGCAGTTTCACTTCATATATTAAGAGAAATATTTGCCTACTTGGCACTGCCACAAATGCTGCATCTAAGGCAGCCTGCACTTGCCTCACTTGTGTTTCCCATGTGAAATACCTTCCTCAGCACAGAACGGCCTGGGGTGGAAGGGACCTTGAAGCTCAGTTAGTTCCAACCCCCTGCAGTGAGCAGGGGCATCTGCAACTAGAGCAGGTTGCTCAGAGCCCCATCCAGCCTGACCTTAAAACCCTTCCACGGATGGGGCATCCACAGCTTCCCTGGGCAACCTGTTCCACTGCCTCACTACCCTCGCGCTGAAAAGGAGAAGCCTAAAATGTCTTATGCCTCAAGCATTTCACTTTTAATCTACAAGAGGGAATTCAATTTTCAAGATCTCACATTTTCTTACTAAAATCTCTCAGATGTGCATTAGCTGTAAAATGCTGGCCGTACACACGGGCTCCTGGAGTTTGCCAGTGCACATCTCCAGCTTAACTCCTTTTGCTCAAAGCCAGCTGGGGCAGAAGGCTGAGAACAACAGAGTGCTACAGGTTCAGACCTCTGTGAACAGCGAGGGAACTGGAATACCAGCAGGCTTATGGGAGACTTGCAAGGTGAATTTAAGTTCAGAAGTTACAGGGAATCATTAATCTCAGAGGTGATGCCTCTTAGTCCATCATTTACGCCAGCCTGTGATTGCAAGTCTGGTAAACACATCTACTGTCTGCAGGAGATTTAAGGGAAAGGAGGGGAAAAAAAAAGTAAAGCCAGCAAATCACAGCTTTAATCAGCTGGCCAATATTAGCACAGAATTCCTCACACATCCTAATTCCCTTTTATTAATGTATAAACTTATTTCTCTGGTTTACTCAAAGAAAATACTACTTGGTCAGGCATACATTTAGTTTTCACTTTTTTTTTTTACAAGTTATTCAAGCACCTCTCCCTGTGACTCACTCAGGATATCAATACCTGCAACATATTGGTCAGAAAACAAGGAATCCATTGAGAAGCTTGAAAGTTAGGAAAAAAAATACTTAAATGTCACTACCATGTTTAATTTGATAAGTTTGTATAGATATCATGCATCACCTGCTCTGGAGACCACGCAGGAAAGGAACAAACACAATCTTCTATCACCTTGACCATTTTACCTATTACGAATCCTTCAAACAAGAGACTCTTCTCTTATTTGCATGTGCTGAATTAGGTTGGACTTCCCAGAAAATTTACACCTATGGAAAATTCACCAAGTACAGCTCATATCAAGGAGGACAAAGGAAAAACATCCCAACCCAGCTGCCACATGGAAAATTAATCTGTCAAAACCAAAGTTTTTGTGGATTATCACAGTCCTACTCAGCAAAGGCAGGGCTGTCAACATATGTTCATCTTCATTTGCTTATTAATAATTGTTTCCATATGCATTCAAATTGCTACTCATTAACACAGTATTTTCTCGGTGCTCCCTTCCCAAACATACACATGCCTAACGCACAGACAACACAGAGCTTCACTGCTACCAAACCAGGGACAAAGCCAAAAGAGACTGGTAGCTCTACAGTCCATATGTGCAAATGCACAGATTAAGTGGAGCCTCTCACGAAAAAAGCAGAATAACTTAGTGAGATACCCCAAAACATAAACAACAACAACAAAAAAGACCATAACATGCAAAGAACAAAGACAATGCCCTCTGTAAAGACAACACACTTCAAAGCACTCAAGACATTTTAATCTAGACATTATAGGAAATCCCTAGAAGCCAAAACCCTCCGAGTTCCCACCAAAACACATGCTTTCCACCATAATTGCAAAATTTCTCCAGAG
This sequence comes from Actenoides hombroni, assembly GCA_024336885.1. Taxonomy (NCBI): domain Eukaryota; kingdom Metazoa; phylum Chordata; class Aves; order Coraciiformes; family Alcedinidae; genus Actenoides; species Actenoides hombroni. The sequence goes on along the minus strand of WUAM01000431.1, from coordinate 77,496,868 downwards.
ACTTCCACCAGAATATAATTTTATCACTGCTGGGAAACCATATTAACGCATATTCAGAAATTTAGGGCAGCGTTCTCAAGGAAAAACCTCCCTTTTGTCCTGAGAATTATAATGACTCTTTTTGTAGCGCTTCCAACACGATCGGATGAAACAAAATACGGTATAGTTCATCTCGTGACTGATGTAATGTGGGCAGGGAACAATACCATGGAAATGAAAAGCCAAGGATCTTTGTCTCTTTCTAGACAGATTGCCAAGTCCTAATAGTTAGAAGGGGAAACAGCTTAGCATCCCAAATAAAACACTGCAGTGCACGCTCATTATTTCAGTAAAGTCACTGCAGCTTTTGGCAGCCCCATAGGAAACTTGGACCCTTCAAAGAAAGCCCCAGCTGAAAAGCTAGAAAACGGCTTAAAAATTCCAGAAGAAACAAATAATTCACCGCCTCTGCAAATAACCCCCAAGGAGTTCATCGCTCGCATCACAACCGATGCTAAGAAGATAACCCCGCCAACAGCTAGCCGTAAACCCATAAAGCGCCGTCTCTCCTCGCCACCGCCGCCGGTTCTCGGTAGCAGGCGACGAGGCGCGACCGAGAGCTCGGCCTGGGAG
>WUAM01000431.1:77479952-77494829 GCA_024336885.1 Actenoides hombroni | reverse complement strand
GAGGGGGGTCGGGCTTCTCCGGGTGCTGCATTGAGCAGCATGGGTTACTTTGGCCTGGCCTCCAACGCTGAGCTCGCGTGGTCACCCAGATCAAACAGGGAAGGGCAGCTTTGCCTCAAAGTGCATTCTCCGCCTAAGGCACTACGCAGAGGAGTCTGTATTTGCATTTGAATTACTGCTGTCCGTATTATTATTTTTTTCCTAGGCTGGGGAGGGGTGGTGGTTTTTACCAGTTGAGGAGGTAAAACGGAGTCACTTTTGCTAAGGTGAAAAATGAGATTCCTGGCAAACTACACAGTTCTAGGAATTCGACTTCAAGGAAGAAATAGAATTATTCATGAGGTGATCTGGTCCATAGCTATGTACATTGCATTAGCTGGGACAAATAGAATTAAATTTTGGGTTTGGGGACTAAGCCTCCCTTTGTCTCTCCCTGCAGCTGCTTTTTTCCATCCTTTCATCTTTTATTTCCCCATAAAAAAACCCAAAAAACTAAATATAGCATGATAGGTAAGGGAACGTTTCTGTTCTCTGAATAATATATAAAGTGCCTGTACCTACTTTAAAATCAGATTTTGCAAAATGATTCATATGACTTAATTTTGCATAATCCATTGTTCTCCTAAGTGCTTGCTTACTGGCAGAAAGGTTTAGATTTCACATGATAACGGTTATTTATAGGCAATGACAAGGCTTTTGGAACCTCTTTGGAAAGAATAGGTAGTTTGTAAGGAGGATTTTCAACGGTTGAACTAGTCATAGAAGCAGGGAGGTTTACAGCCGGGCACTGATGGCAGGTTCAGCTACAAAGGTAACAAGCTGACCATGTTCTTTTGCAGAACCACGATCCCACGTTGTCTCATGGATGGCCACGAGGACATATGGACACATGAGAGGACACAGCATCTACTGCCTCGTCTTAAAAGGTTCATTCAGCTGTTTCTCTCCTGTTTCTTGCGATAAACGTGTCACAAGCATTCACAGTGCCATTTTATGATGTACACATGCAATAATTCGAAATATAAGGAGCACATAATTCAAAGTAAAGTTACACACTCAGCCTTTCTTTTTTTCTCAGTAATTAAGGTATGTCAGGTTTTCTTCCGCGTTCTTGGTCAGTTTACTCATATTTGGCCTGTTTACATTAAATCAGCAGTGCATTTAAGCTACTGATAGAACTCCACCAGCTTCACTGGAGTCAGGATTTTCCTCCTCATTCAGTTTTCAAAATTACTTTTGGTTCTTTCATACTAATAACAAAGAAGTTTTCTATACCCTGGTAGAATTTAATTTTTATTATAGGCAGTCTAAAATTCAGTTAATGAACAATATGTCCTGTTTTGTAAGGGGGGAAAAAAGAAAGCATATTCTCACTTTCACTGGATATATTTAGTGTATATTTCAATCCTACAAGGTCAAACTATAAAGATCATTGATAATGTGGTTTATGGTTCCATCAGCTCCACGTCCTTTCCATCTGGCTTGTTGAAACTAGTTGTTTGAGGTCATATTAGCACTCAGTCTGAGACAGCGTATCCTTCAATAACATAACCACTGTTTTCCCTTGCTAATAATCAAATTATCTTTCATCTCTAATTAACGTTACATAAACACCTTTAAGGAATCTGAAATACATTCTTACAAAGTAAGCATAGATTTTCCAGGGAGTGACTGACTCCAGGAGGCAAGTTACTGTTTTTACTAAATACAGAAGTTGTTAATGTTAGCCAGGTGATGGCTTCTTGTACGACTTTGAGGAACAAATCTGACCTCAGGATGAGGGAGAAATAAGTCACATATTTTTAGCCAAAATCTGTTTGTTACAAAAAGAATAGGTGTTCTGGGTCTTGTGCATTGTGGTTTCCCCGACCCATTGCCTTTAGGTTGGTCACGGCTGAACACTAGTCCTGCCCCTCAATATGCTCACAGCCTCTCCTGGCTCTCTGTTGTCTGAAAATGTAATAAGCATGCCTCAAAAACAGGTAACAGTGACAAATCTATGCATGAATAAATCCAAAATCTGGAACAAACATTAAGAACAGTGTTTAGCATATCCTGCCAACCCTTGCTAACTCCTCTGGGAGTGGTTTCCAACCATTTCTGCACCCTTATTGCAGTAGCTTTCTCTGCTCTGTGGCCCAGGTTCCTTTTTGCTAACTGTAGAGACTGAACCTAGAGAGTAAATGCCTCAGGCTAATTTTGTAGTCAGTAATTAGGGGAAAGACAGCAGGGCATTCAAGTTACTCTTTGAAGTTGCCTTTCTCTTCACTGAAACGAAGGAACACAGCAGCAACCTTCTCTCCCCGTTTAGCCCCTTTGCTTTGTGTCCGCGCAGCCGAGCAGCTGAGATGGGAGAGGTGATGTTAGGTGGTGGTGCCAGGGTGGGCAGAGCAGGAGGGCAGCAGCAGTGCAGACCAGCAGTGTCACACGGACCGTGTTGCCAGCAGCTGCAGCTTCTGTCACTGCTGGAGAGGCAGACCGAGTCGGTTGGACTTGCTGGGGCAGACTGCTTCTTTGCTTCAATTCCTGGTATTTTGAATATTACATTGAAAACTATTTAAACTACTTTCAATACTCAATTCACTAAACTGACATTGCCTAATTCTGTACCAAAACCAGCAAGCTGGAGAAGAAAGTCCTGATCCCAGAGGACTTCAGTTTTTCTTTGCTTCCAGCCCTAAGAATCCCCCTCTATGCTTAATTTAAGTCTGGAGTTTTACTGACAAGTTACAGCCTCCAGAAACAGGGACCAACTGTGGAATCAGGCTAACAAAAGTCAGCTCTGCACAGAGCAGCAGATTGTTGAAGCTTCCTATCGGCTCAAAGACAGCTTTTTGTAACTCCCCTGAAGATATTACTGGGAATAACAGCAAGAAAAGGAGATTCTTTTCACTCGGTTTCTCTTAAATGCATTTCTAGAAACAGCTTAAAAGGTCTCAGCCACTGGAATTCTGGATTTCTCAGAGATTGTGGTTTTCTGGACAAAAATCCTCACGCTGCAGTAGTGTTAAAATGACTAAGGGCGTTGGTGTCAGCATAAGCCTGTAGAGAAAGCTCCTCTTTGTGTCATTTTTACATGCATAATAACAGCTGATGCACTGAATATTTTTAATATCAGAGTGGGAGGATATGAGAACCCCAGGTGCAGTTTCAGAGGTGCAGCTTTACAAGTTTCATGGTGCTAGTAGAAGCTGAAAATTCACAGCTTTTTGTGTTGGTAATGGCAGTGGGGTTGGAGCCTCCTGAACAGACTAACATGGCACATTCTCCAGCTGAATCATTTCTCAATGGATGGTACCTGGTAGCCCCTGTGAGAAGTTGTAGAGCATCTGACCTGTCTTCAGGAAATGTAGTTGATTATTTTGATTTGGTTTTGTAGCTTTTTAAAATGATGTCTGCGTTACCCCAATCCCTCATTAAAATTGCACATCCTTTCTGGATTTCTTTACGTGAAGGTGTAAATTTTCAGCATGGCCTTAACAAGGATTTTTTTTAAGCAACTTTTATTTTTAAAAGACATTAAGTAAGCAGTCCCATAAGTAGGGACTGAAGTTAGGTTTGGATTTGGAAGTTGTGCTTAGGTTCAGAAGATTTCTGGTGTCCCATCTGATTCTTTACTGGCCTCTTGGCATATGGTAAAGGTGTCTTGTGATATTAAAACTGAGAATATCCCACTAGAAAGTGAAATAACGAGCTAAAGTTCCTGCTCACCAATTGGGCTGAAACAACAGTGTCTCATTAGTCTCACTGTGTTGTGAAAAGCTAAAGGAAGCCGTTTGTTATTTAAAGCTCAGAAGTGAGACCTTTCTTAGTTAACACTAGAATTTTTCAAAGAACATTGATATTTCTGGGTATATTAAAGATGAGCACCCTCCTTTGTTGCAGAAGCAGGACAGTAGAATAGTTGCTTTTTTATATATGCTAAAATGCTTGGAAAATTTCTAGCAACAAAAAGGACACATTGACAACAGTCTCCCTTTGGTGGGTGAAGCAAATCAGAAACGGGAACCAGAGTGACTTGCAGCATTTGCACATCTGATGGTTTGGATGGCTACACGCAGGAGCCTCGCAGCTGCTCTCCTACACCTACACTTCTTCCACTTCTGCTTTTTTGCTATTTCCTTTTATTTTTGTTGAAGTGCCATTTTCTGCAATGATTTCCTTGAAAAAACGAGTTAAGTTTGAATCAATATTATCTACGATTAGAATTAACTGTTACTTTCACCTTAATAGTAAAAATGTATCCTAGTTAGTATTGAAATGAAATCACTCCATTACATTTCTTTTCAGAAGATACTCAAATATACTACTTATGTTTCTCTGTTAGATTTGAGCTTGCATCAAAAATTAATCAGGTATTTAATCTGTTTAGCTAATTGGTGGGGTTTTCTATCCAAACCTGGAGCAGTAGCAGGGAGTCCCATTCAGATGATGAGGAGTGAGAGGATGAGCTATTTGCAGCAGCTCATTTTTCCCCACCGTGTAGCATCCCGACGTTTCTTTGTGAAGGAAGGAATGTGCCGGGGTTAGCATCAGCATGACTTCTCCTGGAAAGTCTGGAAGAACCTCTGTCACTCTGCCAGCCTTCCCATTAACTACCTGGGCAAACGCAGGGAGAAGATTTCATTGCTTTCAAGAGACTACCTCTAGTTCTGGTTAGGTTTATTCTTTGCTGGACCTTTCGCCTTTAACAACAGCAAAATGGTAGCTGGAATCCTGTCTGATTTACAATCCACTAAATTTCTATGTGCTTAATCCAATTAAAACTGGAAGGAATGTTGCCAATATGTCAACAAAACTGCAAGAAAGCAACAGGAGGGTTAGTTGACAGAAATTCCCAAATTCCTTTGTCTTGACCAAATGAAAGAAAATTTCTTGTAAGACACGTGCATACTAAAAGGATTAACTCTGATAAACTGAGTTTTATGTTCAGATAAAAGCCAGTGCTGAGTGCTAGGAGAACATTTTTCGATCACTTCCTTAAAAGCAGCTTTGCATTTCATTAGAGACGAGTCTTGTTTAAAAGCTTGAGGGTAGTGCACTAAAACACAGAGGCTGGGCCTCTTAATGGTGTTGAGTGCCCTGGAACTGTGGGTATAAAACACATCTGTGCTAAGCACTGATACTCAGCACTGGAGTAAGCCATGAGATCTTAGGGAGTTGAGCTGGCAGAAAATGAACCTTATCCCCCCAAAAAAAGTGGGAGCAGCCAAACAGCACATCCAGGACAAGATGCAGGTAGATAACTGGTGAGGGGAGTGCCCCTTTTAGAGTCAGCCCACATCGTCTTTGTCATAAACACTCATCCACATGGTGTAAGTCAGGATTACTCAGATATTATATAATTCAAAAAGTAGCTCATTTTAGAAAATTTGGTTTTAAAATCTTACCTAAAGTTATTTTTTTGAATGTATGTGTAACATATATTGAAATGCATCTGTGGCACATATGTATTTGGGATATATAACATATATGTGGAACATAAAACATATATGGAGTATGTAAGCTAAATGTGGACTCTCTATGTTTATGAGACAAGACAGGCACAGCAGAATTTGCGGCAAAAATGTGGGTTAATTGGCACAAAGGGTTAGTGGTACAAAGTATATAGTTCATTTTCTGCAGGTTTTTACATGCTTTGCTGAGTTGGGATTATGGAGAACACCCTCTAGTCATGTGTCAGAACATCAGTTCAATCTGCATAAATCAATACCAGGTCAGCAGTTCTCGAGATTAAATTACATGGCTAGAAGTTTGTAGGCTGCTCTTTACAAGGATAGGCCTAAGAAAATAAGCAACTTGTATAATGTTTAACCTTGGACTCTGAATATATGTTAATACAATTCTTTACTAAGCAATTTCATTCTAAAAGGTATAAAATCTGAATAAAGGTGGTCGTTTGCAAATTGTTCAAAACCCGCAAGGCAGCGTGTTTATAGAATACCTAAAACTGGGGAGAACCATGGCATCTGCTCAGTGGCATGCAGCAGGTTTTACTTGTGCCCTCAGCTCATGATTACACAAAATACATAGAAAAAAACCATCTTCAATACCTGTCTGAAAAGACAAAAAGAGCATAAAGCCTGTGAGCAAAGATCCTGATGCTTTACTGCAGAGCACGAAGATTTGAGAACCAACAGGCCCAAACAGCTTAATTTGGTGACAGATTGTTTAGATTGCTGCTGATCTTGAACTGGATGATCTGTGGGCAAACTACGTGTCATTGCATTTGTAGCCGAGACAATCAATTCCCAGATAATGGGAGAATTGACTTGAATTTGTTGGAAGTCAGAACTAATACTAATACACTGCAAGTCGATACCATTTGCATTACAAGTGCTGGTTTATTGCAGGATATGGAAAAAAATGTGCAGCGTGAAGCTACGCTCCCCAACAGCATCTGAGTTGAAAGCATGATTGGTTTGTAACTCAATTTTCAGGTCTATTTTCGTTTCCTTGTCACTTTATCCTGCCTGTGTGCATGAATGTCCATAGTTACAGAAACAAGCGATGAAACAGATCTTTGTAAACACTCCTTGGGAAAAAGATGAACAAGTGTTCATCACGAAAACTTACTAATAATTGCCACTCATCCAATGTAGGAACAAGCACTGTTTCCTATGTCACTTGTAACAATACACTAGTTTAAATCACATCTGACTTTTAAATAAGACTCAAATAGGAAAATAATTGGTGAAATCTGTTATTGCAAACTGTCTTATTTTTGATTCATAGTACTGCAGTATTCCAGCCAGAGGGTGCTGGTGGCCAATTTCTGCTTGCTGTAAGGAGGAGGCTTTTGCCCAGCTTCCCGGGAAAAGCTTCGCATCTTCAGGTTTGTGATTTTGGAATATAATAAACATGTAACAGTGCAAATTTGGAGAGGGAGCTGTCCTTCAATATTCCTGTTTCCACTTGTTAGAACTGTGCAGGGGCTGGGGACTGGTGGTACAGCAGAGCAGCAGTAGTTCCCAAGGACTGTACCTATCTTCCTGAGCAGCTTAGGTTCTCTGGTGCTAGGATACCATAGTTTGGGAGTCCCTGCCTAATATTTGTCGATTGTTTTGAAATAGTATTTCAAAATAATATGTAAAAGTCTGAAGAGCTGGTTCTTAAAGAAAGCAAGAAAATAAAGGACTTTGCTTCCTCTGAAATGAATTATCCTCCCCCCAACTTTTGAGAAAAAAAAAAAAGCTGTACTGTGAGTAAACCCCATAATGTTCCCCAGCCACACAGAGTAATTTATGGAAAACTGTATAAAGAAAAGCTGCGAAGGACTGGCTGCTCATTTTCTGTCAGTCTCAGTCAGGGGTTCTGCCACCGATTTACGGAGTGCTGGGATCTCACCTTCTGAAACAAAAGGACATTAAAAATTACTCTGGAGGTTTTATAGCAGTCATAAAATTCTTTACTGAATTCTGTATGATTTCCATGAAGCCCATAGGATTCTTCGCTGTTAACAAATTCCGTATAGTCTGTTTGCCCGAACTAAGAAATACGAGTCACGCTGAGGCCTGTGAATACTTAACCCCAGAGACTGTTTTCTGGTAGAGCATAATTCTTCATTTATTGATAGCAATTACAACTGAATTTTGTGGCCTGAATTTTCTCTTGCAATCAGTGGATAAATCATGGAGTTGAAAAGCAGCCGGTGTTCTTTAGCAGGGAATAAAGGCCGGCGCGGTGCGCCTTGGCGGTTGGACTGACCTTACTGTGGACACAGCAGCTGGAAGCTGCAAAGAAACAACTACCCAGCAGCAGACGTGATTTTAATGCTGGTTCCTTCCTCGCAGGGACGGCCCCTGCCCTGCTGTCCCAGCTGCCCAGTGGAAGCTGGATGGTGGAGCTGGATCACGCGCCGGTGACCGCCGCGCGCCTTTGGCAGCTCGTGGCTGTTACGCTCACTTCTTGTTTCTCAATCGTAGGCAAATTAAAGCAGGCAGCTGCAAAATCATCAATAGGTTAAATTCATTGGCTGTTCTCCCTATGAAATAAACAGGAAAATGAAGCTCTCCTTGGTCTTAATTAGTTCTTATAAAAGTTGGCAGGGAAACAAAGGCATTTGTACACTCCTTTATTTTTATAAGAGACTTGCACGAAAGAAAAACCTCAGACATATAATTTCCTTTTCTTTTTTCCCCTCCCCTGTTTAATGCTCTCAGTCAGAGGCTAACCCAGCACCCTCCCTCTAAGGGCAGAGAGAAGGGTGGTTTGGCAAGGGCTTGTGCCCTGCCTCTCCTGTGCGGATCGGGGCATGTTCCGGGGAGCCTGCCCCAGCCGTTGCCACAGCGCTGGCCCACGCTCCCCGCTTCCCGTCTCCTGGCCGGGGAATTCAGCTGCAGGAGCAGCCTTAGCTGAGCGCTGTGGTTCCGCAGCCGCTACCGCTGGCTCCGGGCCATGCCACATCACCCAGCAGTACAAATTTGATCTGCATCAGGTGTGGGCACACGATTCCAGTTCTTGTCGAAGTAGCGGAGCGCTCGCTGAGGGTTCGATGCCACCTGGCTGCTCGTAGCCGGGTGACGGAGAACCATGGGGTGCTGGAGCCGCGGAGGGGCCGGGCCGTGTGGGTCACCGCGCCGGGGCAAGGTTAGCCTGCCAACGGTCCGTCTGACCAGAGGGAACTGGCAGAGAGCGTTTTGATGGGAGCAGCTCGTCGTGTCGCACACCCCTGGCACTGCAAAGCTGGCAGCGGAAGCCTCCGAAATACTTAATATTTATAGCCACAGACTGGAATCATGGAATTGTTTTGGTTGGAAGAGACCTTTAAGATCGTCAAGATCATTAACCCGACACTGCCAAGGCCTCCAACTGGTCAGGAGGAGCCTTAATTCCCCCAGTTCATGCTATTTTCCACAGAATTGACTTGTCATTCACACCTGGATGGTATTCTGGCCCCTATATACTTTTTGAGGTGCAGTTTTGTGGTGAGCTGAAGACAATGTAAGACTTTACTGCTGCTGGAAAGGTGTGATGTCACCACTTCCGTTGCATCAGCTCTAGCAATGATGCCAGTCATGGCGTGAGTCAGACTAGCAAGTTGATTTAACTGAAAACTAAGGGGGAAAAAAAAAAAGAAGAATTAAAAAATTCAGAGAGAACTTGGAGCGCTCCTTCACTGGCAGCCCTCAGATTGACTTGAGCCAACTGTAAGCCCATGGGTTCAGACTCTGAGTCTCAGCTCTGAGTATTTTCCAGGTGAAAGGTCTTGTAATAAGGGGAGGAAAAAAACCTCCCTAAGAACAGTTGTGATAAATGGTTAACAGTGAAGCTACTTATTTACTGAAATGTTAGTCTGCTGAATGATTGGGAAATATTGCCAGTGGCTTTTCTACACCTAGTATGTGGAGAGTAGCGTTCATGTTTATGGGTTTTCTTCTTTATTGGTGAAATGTGTATGCTAATTAAAGACATTTTTAGGAATTTTTAATTTCTCCCAGTATGTGACATCCAGAAAAAAATTATGTCTGAGACTTCTGTCCTCTCATCCACTGCTCTGCAACTCCTCCACTCCTGGGATTGCATATTGCTTTAATTCTTTGATTTTTAACTCAGCCACTGAGCAGACATTCCTTTCTGGATCTAGATAAGATAGTTATTCATCAGCACTTCAGAAAGAGTTTGCCTTTCTCCGCCAGCAATTAAGTGAGCATTTCTAAGACAGGGTAATAAATCCTATGTGAGGATTAATGAAGCTTTAAAAAGAAATGGCTCCTGGCTGCTATCTCCCCTGCTGCATCCCCGGCCTCCTGGAATGATGCAGGTAAGGACCCAGCCTGGAGGAATCTGGGAGAGAGCATGTCGGGGGTGGGTGCAGGATGGAACTGGGGACCAAGCTGGCAATTTCAGGAAAGAGCTTGCTTAGACAAAAACTGCAGGAGATGTCCAAGGGTGCTTGTTTAAGAAACCTCTGTGAAGGAGGAACAAGCAGGGAGAACTGTTGGGTGCTGGAGACAGATTGTATCTGGCGGAGAGGACTGAAGGCAGCTGTTGCTTCCTGAGGAGAAGATGCTCCCAGGGAGGTGTGGTACTGCTGTTTCCTAATCTGTTTCTGGAAAATAACCTAAGAAATAGGTCAAAACACTTACTTATGCTGTTCGGGCTAATCTTCTTGATTCTTAGCTCATTAGACTGTGCAAAAAATGAATAGCCCTGCTACCAGAACTGTGAGTTTCTTAGCTTAGAATGAGAAGTGGTTGAATACTGCCTTAAAGTGCTACAGCCATCTGCAAAATCAATTACCAAGGCACTGCCTAAATAAAGCATTAGGGGACTCTCTTACTTCGCTTTAAGTCCTAGATAACTCTCCTCTGAGTTGTCAAAGTGCTATAAATGAGAGGCCTCCCATCCTTTGCTTTCCAGAAAGAAATTTAAATTAAAGCCAGAGAGTTCATTATGATTTACACCATAGTTCTGGCTCCCTCCATGACCCACTCTGAACTGGGGAGGATCAACCAAACTTTCTCATAAACCACAGAGGACAATAAAATTCCCAGTGTTCCACTGAGTGTCTTGGTGAAAAAGTTAAGTATATTACTTAAAACATCATTTTTAAGCCTCTAATTTATTTTCTAAGGAAAAAATGTGTATACCCTGTCATTTAGGTAGTCCACCAAGCCTTTGAACTGGAATTACTGGAACAAGTTGGGAAGTTACATTTCTGGATTGCTTCTCTGTGTCAAACTGACCACATAAAGGCACAAGCACCTTGGATATGTAACTGGCTGTTCCTTTAAGGTTCATACTTCTTGAGTCTGCTAGTTTTTTCCAGTGCTGCAGTTGTTGAAAGATATTAAAAGCCCAACATAGATTTAAATGGAGACATCCTATGTGAATAGTAACCGAAGGTCACAATATGTTCAGAGAATTCAAATACATGAATGTTCTCTTATGAACACTTACTTCTTGTGTAGCTGGAGTTGCAGATGGGTTCCCAGATGGAATACCTTCCTTCCAATGTAGGTCTATGGATTTAAAAATGGATGCGATGCAATCAGATTATTTAAATCAATTCTGTTATTACTTTTGAAGCCATAATGGCAGTAACTGTTCTGTAACAGAGAGACGTGGCAAGAGGAATGTAATATTTTGCTGGAGAATTGTTGGGCGTGCCTGAGATCTAAAAAAGCTCACCCTGAAAGAAGGACCTTAAACCAATTCTCTCTTCTTTCAGAGGCTGTTTGAACACCAAACAGGTAACCTGCAATACAGGCCAGCCAGTGCACTAGGTCACCACGGGTGTGTGAAGCAGAACTGGTTAACAAGAAATGGGATGTGGCTTACTCAGAAGTACTTGGCCCTTCTTAACAAAAATCAGTCCCTGTGCCTGAGCCAGAGACCTTGGCAGAATCATCCTTTTCCCCTGGCACAGTCTTTTGCCCTTTGGTTAGCTTGTGCAGCTGGGTGTTGCTAATGTTGACATCACCATAGCACAATATTAAGAAATAAAACCAAAGGTAGATCCTGCCCAAAGCCTGAAAAAGCAGTCCACACCACCCGTGTGTACTCCCTGTCTCAGTAGGCATCTTCTCTCACCTCAGCAGCCTGTCACACTTGGCTCATATCCTCACGCTTCTCTTCTGTTGGGGCTTCTTTTTCAGCCTGCCTTCAATTCACCTGTGGAAAGTCAACAACTCTTGTTTCAGGCTCCTCACCTGCCTTCTTTCACTTGTTACTTTCCCTTGAATATAAATTCAACATCCTTGTGTATGTTCTTACCACCTTTTTGGCAGAACAAGGCACAGACATCAGTGATCATACTTAGTTCCACTGAGGAAGCTTTGTGGAGAGGAAGCAGGGCCCCTAGAGCCAGTTGCCCAGGGCCGTGCCCACATGGCTTTGAAGATTTCAGGGATGGCAACTGTACAGCCTCTCTGGCCAAGCTCTGCCAGTGCTCGATTACCCTCATGGTGGAAAAGTGTTTCCTGATGTTCAGGGAGAACCTCCCGTGTTCTGGTTTGTGTCTGTTGCTTCTGGTCCAGTCACTGGGCATCACTGGAAGGAGCTTGGTTCTGTCCTCTCTGCACCCTCCCGTCAGGTATGTGCACACTGCAGCGAGATCCCCTGAGCCTGCTCTTCCCCAGGCTGCCTGTGACTCTCTGACTTGGAGTTCTTCAGCCCTTAGCTCTGGCTGTGTGTAACTGGAGGCTTCTGAAGCAACCTTGGACCTCCTGCTCTGCCTGGGCCACGTTTCAAATTTTGTATAGGCTGATAAGCAACTTTGCATCTCCAGACACGTTCTGAGCTGTCTGTTTTGAAATGCACACAACGTGTAAGTGAAATGTGAAGTGTAAGTAAGACTTTTTAGTTATAAGGTCCTTTGGGACTAGGACCGTCTTTTAGTTTTGCATTGCTGGCTGCAGTGCTGTTGTGGTGCACTAGGATCCAAACCATCAAAAATTAAAGAGGAGAGTGAGCAGGTATTAAATAACACGGGTTATTCTTCTGAGTTACAGAGCTGAGCTGATGGAAGAGTTAGGAGAATTCAGTAAAGCTTGAGTCTTAAAGATGCATTGGAATGTGCTTGCGATACAGAATCCTGCAAGGAAACCCCGAATTTGCAGAGATGAAGCAAAGCAAGAGCGCTGGTAAGAACAGCAGCCGGGTTAGCGAGCAGCACAGCACGGCAGGGGGAGCTGCCTTCACACGCAACCGCAGCTCCGCGGCGGGGACCGGCCTGCAGAGCAGGGATGCTTTCCTTGGCAACGCCTTTCTGCATCAGTGCAGAGGATTTGAGGAACCTCCACGTGATTTTACTTTTTCCCCCCTTAATTTCCTCTGACCGTTAAAAAGTGTGCTTTTTGTTTTGTTTTGTATTGCAAGAATGGTAAAGTCGTTTTGGAGGCTGAGATCGAGCAAGGTGATTGAATAATACAGTTTATTGTGTTCATACAACATGAAAGGTGATATGGGGTCTGGGAAGATGCTGAGGGGCTGGAGCATCTCTGTGCCCAGGGAAGGCTGAGAGCCCCGGGGCTGTTCAGCTGGGGAAGAGCAGCCTGAGAGGGGAGCTGAGCAATGCTGAGCAAGAGCTAAAGGGCCCCTGGGGGGGCAAGAGGCTGGGGCCAGACTCTTGTCAGTGGTGCCCAGGGATAGGACAAGGGGCAATGGGCACAAATTGGAACCCAGGAGGTTCCATCTGAGCAGGAGGAGAAACTTCTTTGCTGTGAGGATGTTGGAGCCTGACCCAGGCTGCCCAGAGAGGCTGTGGAGTCTCCTTCTCTGGAAAGATGCCAAACCTGCCTGGACACTGTGATGCTGGGCCCCCTGCTCTGGGTGACCCTGTTGGAGCTGGGAGGGGGGATGGCACCAGATGATCTCCAGAGGTCCCTTCCAACCCCTACCATGACTTGCTTCTGTGATTCTGTGACATCTTGCAGCCATCTTGATGGGACTCTGCAAGACAAAGCTGTGATGCGGCACTGCCTGAAGTGCTGCTTGCTATGGGCTTGAGCCAAAGAGCTTCAGCTTGCTGGGTTGTCTCCAAAGCCTTGGCCTCAGCTGGGTGCCTGTGGTTATTGTCTGTTTGTAAGCTGCAGTCCACATCTGTGGTATTTATAGTGCAAGCCCAAGCAGCTCAGTCATCAGGATCGTTCCTGCTTCTTGATGGATTCAGCATTGTTTTCAAGTCATCAATCTTAGATGGGACAAATAAAGGATACCCTTTTCCATCTGAAATGTCAACGGAATCATTTGTTCCTGACAAAATTCGCAAGGCCTCAGGCATTTATGGGCGTTTTTGTATTTTGGTGCCTGTGTTTAAGCCTAAATGATCCCTGACCTAACTCTCCTGGCTTCAGCAGGAGGAATATGAAATCAGGGAGGCCAGAAACAGAGTCAGAAGATGTTGCTGCACTGACACGGTGATTCAAGGGTCCATCATACAGCTGCCTGCCTACATCTGGGTGAGGTGTCAGATGAAAAACAAAAAAAAAAAGGCTCAAAAGTCTCTCCTACTCATACAGAAACCGTCAGTTAGGTAATGATGGCAATGAATTACACCTTTGTGATCTGGTGGTGTATCCTATCCCTGGGACTGGTCTGCACCTCCGATGCACTGGTTCCATGGCAAGTGGGCTGCATAGCCTCCAAAACCTGACCCTTTCCACATGAGGACAAGCATGAGCCCTGCACACATGATGCAGATGTACAGCCCTACCCATGCAATGAAGGAAGGGAGGGATCAAGGCTCAGGTAACGGCTCAGCTTGGGAACTACCCTTTCTGCCTGGACAGGTTATCATTTCTTCCCAGAAGACACGTGAGCCATGGGAGAAGAACAAAAGGCTTTCTGGGTATGGGCGGAAGAACAGAGGGTTGGCTGTGTTCCTACAGGGTCAGCAGGAAGGGTAGGTGCCCTACATTAGCTGTCTACAGGGAAGGTGTTCTTGGGTTACAGCACAGGCTGGGGCTCAGGTTGCCTGCACGTAGCTCAGTGTGACCACAGCTTTGGTTACTGCTGAGTTCGAACAGCCACTTTTCTTGGGGAGTATCCCAAAGGATGTCCCACTGTGGCTTCCCTTAGTACGTGATGGAAATGGCCGAGGCAGAGACTCCAACTTGGAACTAGCACACCTCCAAAAGGCAAGAACAGCACTCGAAATGGGGCATGTATTGGTAGGTAGGGACATACCCTGTGTCCTTGGGCTGTTTGCTCTGTTGCTGTAGCTGCTGCTGGCACCTGGCAGAGTCACCCTTGGGTTTTTGCTGGGGGTTCATAACATAACATAAAGGATGCAAAGTGGAAGCCAGACCTGATGCCACTAACCTTCCAGTTAACGTGCCCCATGGCATCGCACTGTTCAAAATTGTCCCCTATTCAGGACTTGGATCAGGAACACTTATTCCTTACTCCTCTAAGCCTCCTTCCCCAGTTACC
>WUAM01000431.1:77428209-77445483 GCA_024336885.1 Actenoides hombroni | reverse complement strand
CCCCATCCCTGGCACCACTGCAGGGGAGGTTGGCCAGGGCTCTGAGCACCCTGCTCTGCTTGCAGATGGCCCTGCTCCCTGCAGGGGAATTGGAGTAGAGAAGCTTTAAGGTCTCTCCCAACCCAACCCAATCTATGACTCTATGAAACTCCAGGTAGAATCGAAGGAGCAGAGCCAAGGGAGCTGTGTGTGAAGGGTTTGCACACTGCAGCAGCTCCTGCTCTAGTGCCTGGCCGGCAGCCCATGAGCAGCACTCTAAATTAAACCATCCTGGTTTACAGGCCTGAGCTGTACGATTTAACAAAGCAATTACCTGTGTATGTGTGACGAGAGGAGATGATGTCTGCGTGTGTGAAAAAGCACAGGTGGGTAGTAAGTATTTCATGCTGTTCCCTTTCAAGTTGGAGGCGACCATTTAGCGCACGTCAGCCGCCTCACCATGACAAACCAGCACAGGGCAGGTGGAAAGGTAGAAGGAGAAAAAGCAGAGTGCCCAGGCTGGGAAGGGTGATGCCAGGAGATGATGCCGTTGTCAGATTTGCAGATGTGAGATGAAATGTGATTATGTCATGAGCAAAAATGGCCCTTGTCATGTGGCAGTGATCATTTTTGAGAATGTGAATTCAACTTTGGTTTTTTTTCCTGCATGTGATTTTTACACAACCCACTCTGGATTTAGGGGTTTTTTTTCAAACCCCAGCCTATGTTCCTCACACCACTCCCTTCCTCCAGTTAAAGGGTACCATGGAAAAGTGCTGTGCAAACAGAGCTTTTTCACTGGTTGTGGTGATAATGACTAGTTCCTGTCACAACAATGCTGGTGAAGCACTCTTCTTATTTTCTCACAGGAGCTAGCATTCTGCATATCACTTTTGGCATTCCTTATCATACTACATCATCTTTGGAGTCTGGTTCAATACATGATTTGTACTTTCATGGGTAGGAAATATTTTGTTTTACCGTTAACTAACAGTTAAAATAGTGTCTCTGGTGATGTTCCTACATGGTTTTAAAAGGTTTTTTTCCCCCTGTCTTCCCATCCAAAACCATCATGCTAGTTTACAACACAAGCTGCCTAAAACATTTCTTCCTCGCACCTTCGGAACGCCACCCTCCAGCTTACTCCTGCATGGTTAAACATTGCATCTCCCTGGGTCGGAGTGGAAAGAGACATTTACTCCCTCAGACAGACGGGCTTGTATTTCAGTTGCTCAGATGACCAGCAGGGGGGAGAACCTGTGAGTTGGCAGGAGATGTGAAGAACCGTGAACTTGTTCAGTCCAACAAATGGGGGAGGAAGATCTAGAGAGCAATGGTTGTTATAAGAGGGGTAAACAGCAGCAAGAAAAATCCACTGAACAATCCTGCTGCTGGGATTCCACCATAAGCAAACCAGTGGTGCTTCCTCAGAGGGGTGGCTTGGGAGCCCCAGGGAGCAGGATTCAAGCCATCCCCTCAAGGGACCAAGTCCTGTCACACCCCACATGTTGGGGACTCCTCTTCAGGTCCTTTTTCCACCAAAAAAGCATCCAAAGCCATCTCTCCCACATTCCCAGTGAGTGTGGAGTACCAAACATGGCCCTGAAATGCATCCCCACACAGCTGGGGGGATCCCCACCCTTTAGAAACTTGTGCTTAAAAAATACTTTTCTGTAGGGAAAGGCTTTTCTTAGGTCACACTAATTAAGAGCTGGAATATCCACAAGATCACAGACTAAGAACTTCACTACCCAGTGAAGTTGTCCTGAATGCAAATACTGTCAATTAAACCTTAATTATTCCATAACATCTCTTCTGGAGTAGCTTCTCTTTGGTAGATGCTGTCCATGATACAGTTCTTCCAGCTCCAAATTCACACCCATCTTTAGTAAGACATATGTGTAAATTGAATTTCCAAAGTGACATGGCTGATCTGCAGAGAATTCTGTGTTACCTCTGGGGCGTTCCATCTTATTTGCTGAAGACCAAAGAGCTCTGACACAAAGCAACTGTAGTTACCTTTGGGTATTTGCTTTAGTGACAGCAGGATTCAATTTTTGGTCTATTCTTCAAGGCCAAGATCCTTGTTTTTCCCTGCTCTCTTTCTGTGTCGCACTTTCAGCACTGTACGACATGATATGGAGCATTGATGCAAAATGATAAGTAATTATTCAGCTTTTATGTGCAAAAATTCCAGCACTATGAGTGAAGTATATCTCCCCACAAACAAAAGGGGAGAGGGGAGAAGCTGTCACCTACGCTTTAGCTGCATAAGCTATGCAAAAAGATGCACTGTCT
The DNA here is from genome assembly GCA_024336885.1 of Actenoides hombroni. NCBI lineage: Eukaryota > Metazoa > Chordata > Aves > Coraciiformes > Alcedinidae > Actenoides > Actenoides hombroni. The sequence continues at coordinate 77,443,206 of WUAM01000431.1, read as the reverse complement.
GGTGGAAATTTGAATTTGAAAAGCATGGGACACTGTGAATCTCAATTAAATTCGTGGATCGTAGCTTAATTCTCAGTTATTTGTGTTTGGTTTTGAGAATTTGTTGTATACTGTGAGAGGACACAGAGCTGGTTTGTACTTCTGGGAAATCAGGCATGCAGAAGCATTAAGCTCTTTTCCCCTCTCTTTCTTTTTTAATTCAAAATACCTTTTGAAATTAAAAATAGACAAATGCAGAAAGCTCTCATTTCTACCATCTGAGACCTCTTTCTGTGTGGTATTTAGTGACAGCTTTATGATTTATTTAATCGTGAAATAGAAAGGAGGTGAGGGAGAAAGGCATTTTGGTCTCAGACTCCATTTGCATAAAAATTATTTTCTTCTCCGTGTGTAGTGAGGTGGTTGTTCAGACAGTTTATCTGTAATGTGAGATACCGGGTCACTGCTCTTTTCTTTTTGTGTGATAAGCCCCTGAAAGCCTAATAACAAAATTACTTCAAATAACTGTAGTAATAATTTATAATAATAATATAAATCTACATGACTGATATCATAAAAGCAGCATAGCGTTTATGTTCAGCCTGCTTTAATAGAATGTACTGATAGGGATTTCCTTGGTTTTCAGCAGCAAAAAGAAGTCAGTGCCACCTATTTAATCCCTGACAGACAATAGGAAACTCTGGACTAGAGAGACACATCCCACCTCAGGGAGTGCCTCGGTCAGGGTCTGGTCTCCGTGGGCTCTGCTGTGTCTGCAGGAGGATGAGGGGCATCTCCAGTCAGAGAGACAGTCCCCCAGCTGCTGCTGGCTCACACTTGTCACCTCTTCATGCCTGCCCGCCGAGCAGGCTTAGCCCAGGTGCCTCTGCTCAGTGTCTAAACTTGGGGGGCTCTCCTGGAGTCAGTCTGAGCCTCTGCGTGTGACGACCAGGAGCGAACGATAAAACCATAGTAAGCCATGCACATCGAGAACAGGCAAGTGTAGTCCTTAACAAGATCTTCACATGCAGAACCACCCTAGCCCTCGGTTTGTAATGGAGGAGTGAGGGCTGTTGTGTAACAAAAATTATTTGTGTTGTCGCTGGAAGGAGGCAGAGCCCAGAGTACCTTGTAGCTGCTCAGATTATTTCACTGTGCTTAAAATGCGGAGGGCAAGGGATGCGTGAGGAAGAGTTCATTCAGTCTTTTCCCTGCTCGGATCCTTGCAGGCAACATCTCTCACACAGTGACACCATATAAATTCGTGAGAGTTCACAAAAGTCTTGTATTCACCTGGGGCTGTGGTTACCCAGTTTAGTTCACCCCCCATTAAGTACTGGACCTTAGCTCCTGTTGCTCAGGTTCCCTGTTGAAGCGGCTGCGGCTCCGGAGGACTCCAGCGCATACGCTGAGTTTGAAAGGAAGTGCAAGTTAATCATCCACAAACGGTACTCTGATCTAATTTCCCTTTGCTGCCAATAAGTACAGTGCTTTAATTCCATGAGGATATAAAATATAATCAGGAGTGAGCTGTTTGGGAGGAGAAATACTGATGGAGTGGCCTATGTTAATCTCGTTCCATTAGTTTTAGAATTTTCTATTACTTGCTTGCAACCTTCTGTCTTCTGCCGGAATTACCACAGGGACAGTCCTCTCTGTATTCATGTCCTGTAGCTCTCTTTGCCCTGCTGCTGAATGCTTCCATTTCAGCCCATGATCCTTCAGATATTTTTCCACGAGACCACTTTACATCCTATGTCAAAGAGGTCAGTACTCAGCTGAGTTTTAGCTGCTTGGCTGTCATGTCAGTGTGCAGACAACACAGACAAAACAGGATCATTTAGAACCAAAATAAGCCCGGGGGAGATCACGTTGTGCTCATTGCCCATGTGCCTCTCTTTTCCACCGCTCTATAAAAGGTGTGCTCCCACATCTCAGCGCAGCGCAGCAAGGGAATGATTGCAGGAGTGCAGCAGTGCTACACAAAGAATAATTCCCTTTCAGCCTCTGCCACTCTGCTCAGGTGAAGAAGCAAAGTCCCTCCTTCAAGCCAACTGCTCCAAGAGAGGGAATTGCTTGCTTGAGAGCAGCAACTCTTACAAGGCTAGATCTTGAGGGAACGATGCTAAGCGAGGGTCTCCCTCCCCTTTGGCCCACCTGACATAGCCTTCCCAGTTTGCTCCCAGACTGGGACAAGAAGTTAGTCTGCATCAGGAGCAGGTGCATCCCAGCAGCTCTCTTCCAGGAAGCCCCCAAAATCTCTCTGCCCCCTGCAACAACTGTGATTATTGCTCATGAAGGATTTGGGACTGCGGAGAGCAAAAGCCAACTTAATATTTCCCATCTAGATCTTTATATACTTGCACTGTGTCTTCGGTGGAAAACTGGATGGGTTTATTTCTGTACCATTAAAAAGTCTGCAGCGTTCGTCTGAATGAAAAATGGATCATCTGCCCTCTGTGAAGTGGAGACTTTTGTAGGAGACCTGTGAATCAGCTAGTATACAAGCCCAAGTTAAATTCTGTTTGAAGCTGCTTCCTAAACATCTCTTAAATTTCACTTGGCAACACCCGAAGTGTTCAGCCTGTAGCTGTAGCTGAAGTACAGGGCAAGCAGTACAGGCAAGAAATTCAGTCAGCCATCCAAAAATTCTGCCTTTGCTTCTCTGTAATTTGACTTAGTGGGTTGGGACCTGGTTGCAGTGGCCAGGGCTGAGCCCACTCAGGCTGAGGTTCAGTTGGTGGCAGATTCTGCCTGTAAATTTCCATTTTGCATCTTGACTTTGTGCTTCAGGTGAGAATTTTTTTTCCCCACAGTTTAGCAAATAACATGCAGAGACAATCAGGGAAGTCTTGATTGTTCCTCTTTTAACACTTTTCTCCCCCTTGCTTCTGAGAATTATCTGGGTGATTCAGAGGCAGCAGTGATGAGTCGTGAGGGCAATGCATTAAGACCAGCTTTCAGACAATAGGTTTCTCATAATTAATATGAGTGGCAAATACTTCACCTGAAGTTTTACCTCGAAGAGTCTGCGCTGTGCTTTGTCTTGTGAGTCATAGATACCATCTGATTTATGTATATTACATTTTTTTCAGTCCATTACTAGCAAAAGGACCTCCACAATGACAGCGTGGACAAAATTATTTCTCCTGTTCAATTATTACAAAGCCAGGCTCACCTAAATGTTGTCTTTCTGTGTCTATCTCATTTGAATACTGAATTCTACCTCCACTCGACCTCCTCCTCCAAGCATCACTTGTTCTGCTCACTGTTAAGGCATTTGGAAAGGAAAACAGTCTGTAAACAAGAGGTATTTCTAAATCATGGAGGAACTGTTGCTGTTTTACATCACATACTGGTAGATTTATGTCACAACAGCACAAGCCATCCATCTGTGAAATATTTGGTTAGCTGTCATCCTCCTGCCTTGAGACAGTTCAGGCTTTCAGTGCAGCCACATGCTCATCTATGGAAAGCAGTGCCTGCAGTCCTGTAAGCATTAGAGGTGGATCAATATTGAAATACCAGCCTATCTGACTGAAAATCCCACTGGTGGCAATTAATAGGCTGGGCTCGAGGCCTTGTGTCGGGAGATTGTATCATGGCCAAACTGTGAAGGTCCCTTCCAACCCCGACCGGGCTGGGATTCTCCGATCCTGCGATTCTCTCTGGTGTGGATGTCACGCCTTTGAGCAGAGGAGGAGGATCTCACAGTCCTGGACAATAAGTGATCTGAATTTCTCATTGCTTTTTTTGTTTGTTTTTTCATTTAGAGAGCACCCTATAAAATCCACCTGAGTCTGTCTCAGGCACTGAAGGTGGTGATCGAAATACAGACACAGTCTCTCAGAGCACTCCTGGCTCAGCACTTCTGCACACAGAAGGGACTTTTTTCCATGACGAAACACTTGCTGTCTGACTTGCTCTGTTACAAAACACCTCACTGAGGAAAATAGGTGTCATTTCCCCCTCCGTGCTGGTGAGCCTTCGCAATGTCTGGCACCAGATGTATTATTAATAATACCTTCCTTTTAATATATAGGCACAATTTCATAATTTAATTTTATAAAATAGATGGATTCCTTTTTTTAAAAAAAAAAAGATCGATGCCTGCCCAGGTGCAGGTCAGTTCCAAGCTTGTCTTTGGTGACAGTTCCCTGCGCTCTGTGCTCTATATTACATAATGTTCTGCTCAATAACTGTGATTGAATCTGAGGCTTTAAGAGCAGCATTTATCACAGCTTCCTTGGACTTCACCTGGGAACAGTGTGAGATGGGCAGAAAGAAGCTTGATTGAATGTCTCGCCCGTCAGTTGGCCGAGTGCTGTGCCAGCACGGCAGCGTTGCCGCTGGGCGAGCAGAGATTGCGAGGTGAGATGTGATCTGACAGACGGCTGTCCGGGAAGTCACGGTGCTGCTCACCGAGCAACCTCTTGTTGAACAGAGTCATTTCTTGGCTACCAGCTTCAGTTGCTGTGGCTGTAGTAAGGATGTGATTCAGGCAAGTGGAGACATGGGAAAACAAGCACACAAATGGAAAGGGGCAGCAGCAACAGGCGATGAGGGAAAAAATGTTTTAACTGTGGCCAGGACTTTCTTTTCTGTTACGGCTTCTGGTGGCTTTAGAGAACGGCAGCCAATTGCTTTAGCTGATGTCCCAGCTCCCTGCATCTCCATCAGCGTGGTGGTCTCTCAGAGAAGGTGTGCTGTGTCCACAGCTCACAGATATCACCCCTTGCATATGTACAACAGCCCAGGTCAGTCAGTCACTCACCATGGGCGCAGGGCCCCAACCTCCAAGCATGGTACGTGTCTACACCTCGCAGCTCTGCTGGCTCTGTTATCTGATCCTGTGAATGGACTCCAGCGTGAGTCACAGGCTGACCTGGCACTCGGTCTCATTCATTGGATTGACAAAAATACCATTTGCAGAGGAAGAAAAAGCTTTAATTTACAACAGGCCGTATGACTCAAAGGAAAGGCTCCCTGGCAGAGATAGACAGGACATTAAACCAGTACTGCTTCTCCCTGAAAGCTAATAGCGAAGTTTCTTGGCATGGACTAGATGGCTTACTGTCACAGGAGGTATTCACTTCACATTTAACTTGTTGGTCTGAAATCATATCTACTTGTCTGATAAAGCAGCAGTAGGAGAAAGGGGGAGAACTGGTAGCCACGTGCTTTCTGGCACTGGTGGCCAGTGCATACTGCTTAGTCCTACAGCCTCTCGGGATGATTACTGCTTTGCTAGGCAGCTCTCCAGCAGGGCTGGAATGGGTGGAAATGATAGATGGCTGATTGATCAAGAAGTCCTCAAAAACTTCACTCAGAGAGAAACACAGAATGACGTGTGGATAGATCCCGGAAAGACTGATCATGCAGCCTTAACATTCACATGTTTGTAAGACTCCACTTGGGTTTCCTTCATTTTCTTGGACAGTGGCAGGACAAGGTTTTAAGCAGATCTGTAGTTAATCACACCAGCGAGGTGCAGCAGTGGGTGAAATAATACACAAGTACATTATTTCTGCCTTTTGTGTTTGAGCCGTGGAAAAGAGAGGAGACATAAATAAGGAAACTGTATTTCCTTTGTCCCAAGTGACAGTTAGAAGAAAGCTGCTCTCTCACACCGCTCTCTAAAACTGTTTCCACCAGTGGTTCAAGCATCTGGACCTCCATATCCCACGGGAGATGTGTGGATCCTCTACCAAGATAAGCTAGTGGGGCTGGTTTCCTCTCAGATATATTTGGTTTCTTTAAGGTTGTTATGTAAGAGACATTGCATTAGACATTCTCTGCATAATGTTAATCGTAATACAATGCAAATCTATTGAAGAAAGGCATTTCCTCCCATTGGACTTCTAAAACTCATTACTGACCACTGGTAAGAGAGTGACATCTCTAGTACTGTGACTGATGGGGCTTGTCTGTGCACATTTCCTGCTGCCATGTATATTCCTGTGGCAGGCAGTCGCAGCAATTAGTTTAGAGGATATTCTGTTGGTTTTCACTGATAAAAGATCCATACAAAATAAGCAGCCTCTTAGCTGGAAACAGTGTCGTCGTGATCTGTGTGACAGCTGCCAGGTGTAACGCCGAAGAAGCTCGACTGCAGAAAAATATGAAAACAAAATGCTTGAGCTAAAGTTTAAACTATTTAAAAATAACCTGTTGTGCTCCCTTTGTTTCCGCTACCTGGAAGTGTCGAGTGCCAGAAGTGCAACACTTGACATTTGAGGCAGACAAACATAGCCTACAGATTCCGTGATTGCCTTGCGACCAGCGAGCAGTTTTTAATCATGCCTCTTCTTGTCAACACTGGGGGTTGTTTCTAAACAAGTCAGCTAAGATATGGGAATTAACTTTAATTTCTCACTCATTTTCTGGGGCTACAGAAACAGCAGAAGCAAGAAGCTTCTCTTATCACTGCTTCTCTCCCCAAGACCCACATTTTCTCTCAAATTCTCACTTGCTTTCCTGCTGGATCAGGAGGAGGCAGCAAAGGCATTGGGCAGTTCGTGTGCCTCTAAGGGTGTAGATCCATTTTTTCCTCTGGCAGCAAAGGTGATTTAGGAGTTTCTTGCCAAACGGCCCTGCTTCTTATTCCTGCCCAGATGCCACCACTCACATGGCATTTCTGCTGAGGCAGCTGTTTCTTGGGCCCAGTTGGAATCAAATCATTCAAACGGTCCAGGTTTAAAAATATCTTCCTTCACCTCAAAAATCTAACCAGAAGTTGATGTCATTCCAGTGACATTCCCACTCTTAGCACAGCCCTGCAAACAGCCGCAGCGACGCGAACGGGCAGTGAACCAACCACAGAGGCAGAGCGGGCAGAGGGTGGGTGGGGAGCCGAGAGGCAGGACCTGCTTCGGTCAGCGTTGTTGCTCCAGAAAACATTCGTAGAGCTGCTCAAGAGAGCTGTTTGTAACCCACCATCCCATCCCTCTGCACAGCTGCAAGAAATAACCCCCTATCCTAGGGCAAACTCACTTCCATTAAGCCACACGCGCTCTTTTCTCACTTACTTGGCTGTAAAGGCAAAAACCTTTCTTGTTAGTTTGGTCAAAACTGAGACCATGACTCCACAAGATGGTAAATATAGTTTTGGAGAATTCAGCAATAGTTCAGAAATAACATAATCAGGTGACAAAAAGTGTTCAACTACTACAAATTCCATAGATAGAACCATATATGTTCAAAAACTGTGAGGATATTTTTGCTTTGCCAACAAAGGGATGGTCTATTCTCCTGTGGCTGGTATAAAACCAACAATTATTTTTGTTTGCTCATTAATTAAAAAAAACGGTGATCTTTTAGTTATGCTCAATCCAGATAAAAGATACCGCTGGGTGATCTGCAGCCCTGGAGGGAACAACCATTCCAGTCCTTATTTCTCCTATTTCCAACGTCTCTTCGCAAGCTGGTGTGATATAACCTCTGAGAGGCACATTATAACAATGGCTTCTCCTGATCCTACCTTATCAGAAACCATCAAAAATAAGCAAAAAATTGCCAAAAGAAAAACCAATTTAAAGAAGACTATGAAAGCCCTTCACCTTTTCTCTACAAGATTAGAGTTACTAATCTTGTAAAAATAATAGTGCAGTCAAAGTTCTCGATTCCTATCAAGCAATTTTCTGATATCCTGAAGTATTTGGCTGCAGCCTTTCTTGGGTAATTACTTAAAAGCCAGACCTAGTCTAACCCGGTCACCAAGAGCGTCTCCAGAGTCGGGAGAAAGAAACAGGTACCTCCAGAGGGCAATCCACCCTCTAGACACTTCTTTTAGGATGGGACAAGTCAGCCTCTGGTTGTGCCTTTCTCTCATCACTCCCATTAGAGGGGGTGAATGCAGTTTGCTTGAGCAGATAGCTCATTTCTGGATGACTCAAGTCTGGTAATACGGATCCCAGTCTTTGTACCTGAAGGCTATGGAGACTGGTGGTGGTAAAGCAGAAAACGATGTGTAGACTTCACTGTGTTTCAAGTATCCAGAAGGCCTAGACTGCCTGTTTCACCCCAGCATAAATGGGATAACGGCTGGGCCCTAGCGAATGAAAATACTGTGACAAAGCCACTCCACTCACCCCTTTCCTCCCCTCCACACCCTTTACAAGAACCTTACCCAGACTTCACTAAGGAAGCAAACACTGAAAGGTGCTGAACACCTGCAGCTTTGGTACCATTTATCAGGTTACGCTCCGAAATCCTTGCACAGTTTATTCGTGCAGATTCCAGTGTGCCAGATGCTGAGGAAGGCTGAATGGCTGCACACTGGGAGTTGTGGCTGCTCAGCACCTCCAGAGAATTGGCGTGTAAACTCCAGCCTTATGGGAAAAGCAAATCCAACCGTCAGTCATGCAGGGTGTGCTTCCCTCCTTGCTTGATGAGCTGGCCTGGTGCTTACTGAAAGCATCATCTGATGTCACTTGGCACCGCCGGGGAAAATATAAATCAAAGTGTAAGTATTCAGCACTCTCTCAGCATTGGCCTAACGTGATTAATGTAATCTGAGGTAAACACTTTAGTTATTCCCTGTTACTGTGAGGGACCCAAATCAAGGGCTGGGACTTGTTATTCTAGGTAAGGTGGAAAACAAGCCCTACCCATGAGATCTCCAAGACTAAGATAAAGCTCAGGTAGAAGCTTGACAATGGTTACCTAATAGCAGTGGACAGACACAATGGAGTGTTGAATCTGAAGCGTCTGAAAGGTGTGTGGCAAGGGCTGTGCTGTGCTCAGCAGAAATGTCTCCTCTGGCAGCAGAGGCAGGCTGCGGTAACTGGGAGAGCGAGGTGATCCGGGGTGAGATTGCAGGGACCTACAGCGGGATCAGATACCACATCCCACTGACGCTGGGCAGACCTGCTTCTGCTTTCTACCTTCCAGAACCACCTTGTGCTTCAAAAAAAAGTTGTTTTCTGTAAAAGTCTACAGCTGAAATCTTTGTCTCGGGCAATCCCAGCGCGCCGTGTAGATCTGAGTTGTGTGGGCTGCCCTTGGAAGGGGGAAAGGAACTTAATAACGTGGGCAGAGTTGCTCCTGGCACCTTCTGCCTCACTTGAGGACAGCGTGCCTCAGTTGCTGCATGACTCAGAGCAAATGCTGAAGTGTCACAGGTGTGAAAACACAAGTCTGAAAGCCGAGGAATGGCCCCATTGTCAGTTTTGCGCTTGCCTCGCTCCCGCTGGGCGTGATGGCAAACAGTTGCTCTTGGAAAGGCCCATCGAGGCATTGCAGGCTGGCAGCTGCTGAGGCCTGTGAGGTGCAGGGAGTAAATGCTTCAGCCAGCCAGCCAAACCCGGTGGGAATGTGTTGGGGCTCCAACAGGGTTTTGCTGACACGGGAAGATGTCATCGCAGCAGAATATGAAGGAGTTAACGTTATGAAATACAGTTTTGGCAGTGATGCAGACAAAGAGTGTTTTGTTTGAAACGCAGTTGCAACAGTGTTGGTTAACAAGGTAATGCAGTCACCTTGCCAGCCTAAGTCATTACACTGCGCTTTTCTCCTCCTAACATGTTAGGTCCAAATCCTATGAAACAAGGTGCTCAGCTTTAGGCCCATAAGTAGTTCTTTGCTTCAAAGTTAACCTGAGTTTAAGGTGTATTTCTGAGTAGTGGCTGGTTGGAACAGCAAGTGGAAGCACTAAAGGAAGCCCGTCTTGCACAGGAAGAGAAATGACAAGGTACCAGTGTGGTTTTAAGTAAAAAAGAACAAAAATGCAGGAAATTCTTTTTCAAACCTCTTACCAGTCCGATTCCTTTGCAGGGTGAGAAGTGAGGAGGGCTGTCCCATCCCTGCATACACACACTGCTGAAGCCTCGGTGCACAACCAATTCCAAAATGACTTGGCTAGTCCAGGCACTGCAACCGTCCTTCCAAAAATAAAGGCAAAATTTTCAACATCACAGAGGACTAATAAACCACCTACGCTCTTGAGTTTACCGAGATCAAGAGAGTGCAGAATCCAGTACGACTCAGAAAGTCTAGCCACGTATTTCCTGCTGACACCTGACTTTTGTAATAGGGTTGAAAGGTTTGCATTCAGCACTTTCCAGGGCTGAGAGGCAGATCTTCTAGCACCAGGACTCAATGAGCTACCTGCCTTTGCAGCTGAAGGCCTGGCCCCTGTGGGCCCCATTCTTTACAATGCTTTCCCATGAAGATGAGCCTTCTCACCAGCACTGCTGAAAAGGGACTTTTGTAGCCAAATAGGCAGCGGTTTCTCCCAGATTTTTCACCTTGCTTGTGCTCTCATTAAAGTACATGAGCAAGTTAGCAAGCAAAAGTTACATGCTTCTGCAAGATCCTTGCCCATAAACATCCTTTCTAAGCCCTGTATTTTGCAGTGAGTGCCTTGCTTTGAAAATAGAAATCTAAGTCAAAAATTAGTTCACTTTTCAAATATTAAAGCAGATTCTCAGGTAATATTTCATTGGAACAAGCCTAGACCAACTGAGGATCTGGGTCTAACAAAGGAGCTATGAACCCTCATTAGATATAAAGAAAGAAACAAGGTACTTTTCTCATACCTCCCTGCTGTCTTGTTTGTTGGTGTCATGACACTTAAATAGGTAGTAACTGGAATGAAGCCCAGCAGCCAATTTATACTTAACATACTATTAGTTCTTACTAATTCCTGTGGCACACTTTAACACTAAGCACTTACAAAAATGCTTGGGAAAATCATCCATCCCATGCTTCAGGTCCTCACAAGCATCCCTGCTTCACTGTTTGTTCCTGGCTCTGTCTGTTAGCATCGCTGCTTTGGTACCCGTCCATTTCAGGACTATGCTATAAATGATCGAGACGTGTCAAACTTCAGAGGATGCTACTTTGTCATTTTCCCTCTATCAAGTAGTATCTTGACATCAAATAGTTCCCCTGAGATGATGCTGAAGTTGCCAGTGTCAGGTGAAACCCTGCACAGAGGAGGCTGGCACTGTGACTATCTTCATTCTAAGCATGTACAGCAACGTATGTGTGTATCTAGGGATATCGAGGGGGGAAAGACCCTATATACTGCAAGTTAACTTGTGGGTTTAATGATGATGACATGAGGCATCCCTTAGCTACTGAACCACCCATTTTTATATATTTCATCTTTAATAGGGTTTCTGATGCGATCACAAAGCCAATCTTCATTCTCTGCCAAAGGTATCTGAGAACACTGGAACCAGTAAAACTATTTCTGTATCTGATACTGGTCTGTTAAATATTCAGCTAATTTTTAAAATAATAATAATTCCTGTGATTAGCTGCTACAGCCCATCATGTCCAGGTTCCTTTCTTTACTGTAAACATAGGATACCTGTGCAAGCAAAACCAGAATTCGGCCTGGCTATAAGCAAAAGCTTCTATCTCTGTATTATTTACTTTCTCTTCTTGCACCGAGTGAAACTGAAATGGAATAAACACTAAATGACTTTAAGAGAAAAAAACAACACAAAACCAACAAACCACATCAAAGGCAGATTTCATGACAGCAGAACAAGTACCATTTTGAGTGGCAATTCACTGACAATGACTTCTGGCTTCAGTCCACATCAATCTGGAGGCCTGGCTCCACAAGCCAAACTGGCTCAGGATCTCTTCTAAACAGGCAGTTCTCACCTTTGGTGCAATAACAATATTCCAGAGGTCCAAATCCAGACTAAGCCCTTTGCACAGGTGTGACACGCTCACCCAGTGTAATCCTTCCTCTGCTGCTGTCCATAGCAAAAGCCCCTCTGACTTCTCTGGCATTAGAAGCCTGGCTGGCCTCCCCGGATTTTTGTGTTCCCTGCCTTTTCCCCTCTTTCCCACTTCATTCGGGGGTTCTGCATGCTGTGAGATCTTAAAGATTTGAATGCAATTCATCTTTTCCTCTTCCATTCGTCAACCTTTCCTTCCTTTACAGACTGGTTCTGAACCATCTCCCCAAGGACAAGTGGAGGAAACTCCCGTGAGCAATGAGAGGAGTGACGAGCCGGCTCGTCATGTCTTCTCCTTCTCCTGGTTAAACGCGCTGACTGAATGATGACTCACTCTGGCTGGCTTCTGGTGTGCTTCTCCTCAGAGGGACCGTGCGCGCTGGCAGCCTGGCTGCACCCAACAGAGAAACTGGCCTGGAAAGGGACACCCGAGCAGGTTTCGTTCCCAGGAACTCAGCTGACCTCCACGTCTTACCGGGCCCTTGAGATGACAATGGGAGCATGGGGACAAATTTCTATCCTGTATTGTAGTCAAGATTTTTTTCCAGTAATCTCTTGTTTCCAAGGGGAAGATAGCATCACTACAGCTATAGGCTGAGCACTGCTAGTGTTTTGTTACTCACCTTTTGGCACATCCTTGTGTAGGTGTAAATGCTTCACCAGTGCTGGTTTGATATTCACTAGGAGCATCCTTTGCCAAAACAGTGTCTCTCCTCAGTACCCTCCTGCATCCCCACTCAGCAGTGCTGGTGATTTCAGTGACACTACCACACCCCTGTCACCCCCAAGTCAGGATTGTGCCTACGCACCTCCCAGCAGCCACTTCTAGTCCCCTCCCCAGGGTAGCAGTGCCTCCCCAGCTGGGGAGGCTGAGCACAGGAGGGGAGAGGGAAGCTGCTCTCTCTTCCTTCGCACTTGCCGTAATCTCTGTCCGTGTCTCCACAGTCCTCTGTCTGGGTGTTCTCACACAAAACCAGAATGCAATGGGGTGGTCACGGGTTTAATCTGAGGGCCCCGTGCTGCTCTGTATAAAAGGCAAATGCTGAGTGACCTGTTCCACGTGCGTGGCAGATGTTGACCCATCTAATGGAATCAAATTGGTGTCTGAAAAGAAGCTCTGCAACTTGTACTCAGGATGACACCCTGCAAGTTTTGTCACTGGGGATGGGGTGTCTGCACTTAGCAGTGTTTAAGAGAGATGGGCAGGTTGCCGGAGTGCTTGGTGCCGTAGGGGACCAAGTGTCAAGCTCTGCACTAGGGTTAATTGCAGATCTTTCCAGGAGCCCTGAGCCAAGCTCTAAACACCTTGTTCTGGCAGGGGACTGTGTGGGGTTGTGGGGCTGTGGGGCTGTGCTGGACCCCAGCAGGACTGGTGAGCTGGCAGTGCCTGGTTAGGAGGCCGTGAGGGGTCAGCCCCAGTCCTGGCCACCCCTCACTTACAGGGCTGAGTCACAACAACCCTCACTTGGATCTGTTTCTCTTGGAAAAACACTCCCGCGAGAGAAGTTTTGGAGGGTTGCATAGGCAAGCTTCGAGCAAAGCTTTGAGACTCAGACAGCCCAGATCTGCTCTGCCACCACCTCCAGGTGCTGGAGCAGCTTTTCTCTGGGATTTGGTTTGAGGTGAAGGATTTGCTGTTTTCTCCAGAGAATTTCCCCCAGTTCCTCTTGGGAAGTTTCTCCACACTCACCACCACCCCTGGAAGGGACCCGGCTTGGGCACCACTGCCGGGACGAGGGGAGCCGCTGGGATGAGGAGGAACCTGCCTCTCTGGGGTGTGGGGAGGAACCTGCCTCTTTGGGGTGTGGGGAGGAACCTGCCTCTTTGGGGTGTGGGGAGGAACCTGCCCTTTTGAGATGAGGAGAGCATGAGCAGATGTAGGAAGAGAACACAAAAGAGATGTTCCCATCGCTGTGCTCTGGCAGGAGTAGGCTGCCCGGCCCCGGCCACAGTGACGGGAGCCGGGGAGCCTCCTTGGGGGGTGCTGAGGTGGGAGCTGGCAGGGCTGGGGGCGACTGACCGGCCCCCGACCCCACATCCCCTCCCTGGTCTCCAGGAGCAGCGGGTGCCGAGGGAGAGCCCCACGGAGCTGGGGATGCTGTCCGGGGCGGGGAGTTGGGGGAACCATCCCCGGGGGTGATTTAGGGCTCCCTGCAGCTCGGGGTGTCTGTGGCCACGGGTGCCCCCCAACCCCGCCCCGGTAAGCGACGAGGGAGGTGGAGCAGCCCTCAGGGGTCTAGGCAAGAAAGTCTATCAGGCCATCATTACTTTGCAGCTTTTATTAAAAATATAAATATTAAACATTCTCTTACACAACCAAATCGACCGAGCGCTGAAAAGATGTTTTATTGTGAAAATGTTTACAGGAAAAAAAGTGGATTCAAAGTAGCTCACAGAGATTCCCCCTCCCACCTCCCTGCCCCCAGCAGAAAAGTTATCTGTCTTCTTGGCACCATTGCTTCCAACGCTCACACATCCCTACGCAGCGATGGCACTAGAATAACCGGGAAATGGAGAAATAAATAAAGGTAGGGGAGGTTACGAACGACACTCGTGTTTCTGCACTTGATACACGGTTGTGCATGCTAGTCAGGGGACAGAGGCTGTTCGGAGTACACCCTTCTAGGTTTAAAGCTATATAAAAATAAAGAGATGACATCAGAGCAGCACTATGGTACATGGGACGGTGTAATTATTCTTGTGCTAACTGCGGAATCTCTTTGGCAAGGCGGGGAGGGGCCGCTTCATTTCCCGATTATCTCCATCAGTTTCCTGTTGCTGTGAGCTTGCTGCGCTAACTGCTCGGCTCGGGCCATCTCCAAGACTTCTCGCAGGAGGTGGAAAGTCAGATCCAGAGAAATAGGGGGTTCCTCGGATCGCTTCTCCCTCTCCACTGCCTCGCCCTCAGCTTCGCCCTCCTCGGGGCTCCCCAGCGAGCGCTCGGGCAGCTGCGGCAGCTGTGGCACCGCCGCCCGGAAAAAGTTGCTGGCGGAGGCTTCGGGCTGTAGGTGGCTGGGGCTGATGGGAGAGGCGGAGAAAGAGCCAACGGGTCTCTTGTTGAGGTTGCCCAGGCGCAGGAAATACTCTTCTCCCATGCGGAGCAGGACGGGCAGAGTTTGCTGCTGCTGCTGCTGCTGTTGCTGCTGCTGCTGGAGGAAATCTGGCTGGTGCAGAGCCCCGTGGGCGGCTACCGGGCTCTTGCTGAGAGCTCTGCACTCCTGGCAGGGCAGGAGGGCGACCAGCAGGATTCCCGTGGACACCAGCAGCGGGATCTTCATGGTCGGGGCCCAAACCTGCGGGGGTAGCCGGGGGACGGGGA
>WUAM01000431.1:77388166-77412397 GCA_024336885.1 Actenoides hombroni | reverse complement strand
GCAGAGCCCGTCCCCCCCTGGCTCCAGCCTCCTGTCAGGAGCTGTCAGAGCCAGAAGGTCTCCCCTGAGCCTCCCTCTTTCCAGGCTGAGCAAGCCCAGGTCCCTCAGCTGCTCCTCACCACACTCTTGCTCTGGACCCTTCCCCAGCTCTGTTGTCCTTCTCTGGCCACGCTCCAGCCCCTCCAGGATAGCTGCACAGCGGCACGTGCTACTCCTGGCATTGAAAGCCATAGCTGCCATTGCATCCCCAATTCATTCACAGTCAGGTGGTGAAATGCACCCGTGTATCCGGCCAAGTCATCCAGCCCCCTGTGCCCCAGCACGGGGCTCACCCCTCTGCTGTGCAGGCGCTTCGGAGAGAGGCAGCGGCTCCACCGACGGAAGGAGGATGGAAGAGTGCCATGCTTGGTTCTCGTGCTGGGAAGTCCTATTTCAGCTACTGATTATTACCTAATGACCTAATCATCACTAACAGCAATATTTGGCACTTAAAAGCACTTTATATTCAAAGAGCTACACAAGCAAATTAGGTAGAAAATTAATCCCTAACTAATTACCGAAGGAAGCAAGCAAAAACAGTATTTAGGATAAGAAAACAGAGCTACAGAAGCAAGGTCAGATCATTGGAGCGCAGTCACCCAGTTGTTGTGGGTTTCTGTAGTCAAGCAGGTGTTTTTCAACAGGGAAATAAGATAAAGTATGATTTGAACAGATGTTAGTGGGTCAAGGTCAGGCCTGGTGGGAAGCTTTGAGTTGCCTAATTAATAAACATTTAAACACTATGGAAAAAAATTGTTTAGCTCACACTCAGCCTGGCTCCAGCAGAGTTTTAAAACGGGGTTATTACAGTGTGCTAGTGAGCACCAGAGACACCTCCCAGTCTGGGGTAAGCAAGATGTGAATGAGAAACAGAAATCAGGAAGTCCCACCCTTCCCACCTACCTACCAAGGAAACCAAATTTGTCTCTGCGTGAAATTTGAGCACAAAGTTTTCCGATTGAAATCAGTTCCCTGTTTCAACAGCTCAATAAACAGAAACCTCTCTCTCTTCTTGGTAATTTTCCCAAGAGTTTCCTCCAGCTATTTTCACTCTTCATTTATCTATCTCTTTCTTTTCTCTCTTTTCTCTTTTCTCTTTTCTCTCTTTTCTCTTTTCTCTCTTCTCTCTTTTCTCTTCTCTTCTCTTCTCTTCTCTTCTCTTCTCTTCTCTTCTCTTCTCTTCTCTTCTCTTCTCTTCTCTTCTCTTCTTCTTTTCTTCTTTTTTTTTTCTACAAGCAACTTCTTCCCCAAGCACCTATCTACAATAGAATCCTGCTCTAAATTCATGTCAAGATCAGCTTATGTATTCATTGCTGAATGAATTTCAAATATGTGCTCCTCGTGTTCCTTTCCCAACAGGATAGAGAAGCCTCTTGAGTTGCTTTAAATGTCTCATTACAAATGCTTCATTAGAAACTACGTCACAGATTGTGTCAATCTGGTCCACACTTTCATGCCAAAAAGTAAAGACTTTCAAGCTGTGCCTTTCTTACCATTAAGTTTCCAATCTGTTTTTAGAATCTCAATCAGTTCTTTAAGGAATGCAAATGTTACTTCTCCCTTCAGTGCTGCAACTCGCCACTGGGAAATGCACATGCATAATGCTTCCCTGCTCCTGCATGTGCTGAAACAATAATCGATGCGGGAAGGGCAGCGACTCTCTGTATTTCTGAAGGACGCACGGACCCTCCATGCTGCCGGGGACAGAACACCTCCTTCACACTCTGTAAGCAGAAATAATGCCCTTGGAATCAATACCACATGTGACGAGAGTTTCATCAACGTCAGGGTGAGAAGCTGAAGCCTGGTGGGGCTGAAGCTGCCTTTAGGATAATGTCGCACGAGTCCGGTTTCTCTGAGCCTGCGTGTCCCCTCAGCCAGGCCTGGCTCACACCACCATAAATGTACTTGCTTCGAGGGATTACTCTTACCTGCTTGGTGCAGCTCGGCTCGTCACTGCTTCCCACATCCCCAGGGGCCCTGCCTGCTTTGCAGACACTGGGAACTGCAGTTTTGTCAGTAATTCTTACTATGTTCTCTGATATCTGAATGGTAGAGGCCTTCTGCTTCCGTGGCTTCTGAACCGTGTGGTGAAATATAGATTTTATTTTGCTCCTCAGCCTCAGAAGCTGAGTTAAAAGCTCCTATTTGGTGTGAAAGCACAAAGAACTAGTACAGAAAAGTTCTCAAGAAGATGATCAGCAGTTAAAATAGAGGGAACCAGTGAAAATATGAGATGGAACACCCCACACCTTGGATATGGGAAGCTCAACCCAAGTGAAAATAGGAGGTAGAGTAGACAAAACACACCACAAATTATTCCTTGTTGACTGTGGTGGAGCAGAAGGTGGATGGGACACCTACACTGCTGGCAGCTCCGCATCCAGACACCTCACCTGGTCCTGGCTCTGGTGGTCCTGGCTGAGATACACCAGACCATCGAATCACAGAGACTCTACATCCTCTCCTATAAATCTTTCCTTACCATAGACGAGGTTTCCTAAGACCTAACCACAGTATCAACACAGCCCATGAGTTTTCATCCTATCAAAACACTATCTGGAGCCTGCGACTGTTTCACTTGGTTATCTTTGTATTAACCCCTCTCGGTCACCTTTGTCTATCCACACACACTTTGTTTCCTAGGAGTTCATCTCCCACACACCCCCTCCTCTAGACCCTGCATCATCTATCCTGCAGAATGGTGGGGACACAAGACTGGACACAAGCCTAAAGCAAAGCCTTACCAGTACTGAGTGGAGCTTGTCACACAGCCTGGTGCGATGATCTTTTTCTATCCAAACAATGCTAGTGTAAGTTTGGTTGTGATTTGTTGTAATTCCTCGGCTCCGTTCAGTAGGTCTGTGTCTACTGAAGACTCTCATTTTAGGCTCGTGCACTTTTCTTCCTAATAATAGAATTTTGCTTTTTGGGCTGCAGCTTTTTATCATGGCAGGTTTTTTTCAGTTTGTCAGGCACACGTAAATCCTCTGCCATTCCCACTGGCCCTCCCAGGTGGGTGTCATGCACAGGTTTAACAGGTATATTCTCTATTCCATCATCCAAACCATTAATGAAATGCTGAATATCAAGTCCAGGTTTTAACTCCTTGGACACATCTCCTCAGTGGGAAATTTAATCATAAGTACTCTGAACAAGGTTTTTAAAAGCAGATTGACACTGGCTGTGTTGCATTTTCATCTAGAGCAATCTTCTTCAACCTTACTCAGCAAGAACCACTCAACCCTTTTGACAAAAATGAAATAAAAATCCATGGACCATCTTGTGCAATGAGACCTCAGAAGATTTAGGTGTGGTGAAAAGTAGATGAAAGCTTATTTCTCCTCCCTCCTTGTTTTGCATTCCCAGCATGCTTAAGAGTGAGCACACATTTCTTTTTGCTGTTGTTAGCAACGATTTTGCAACTCGCCTCTGATATCTTACAAAAGACTAGAGGTCAGTCCACAGCCTACCAGAAAGAAGCTGGAACCAGACCAGCTTCCTCTCTACTGCTTAAGACAAATAACCCTGAGACAGTGTCAGAAGTCTATTGGAGTCAAGTTCATCTGTTGCTTCTTGATTAACCCCTTCTCCAGGGTCTAGGGAAAGGGGAGAGCTCATAGGTTTTGTGTGCCAGCGTCACAGTATTTGGCTAAGAGGCCGTGGGATCCTGGCAGCCATGTGCACTCTCAAGTTTACCTGGTTCCATGGATTGTTAGGAAAAAAGCCACAACAGCTCAGAGAACGGCATTAGGGATTGTAAAGTGCTGCAGACTGTTTGTAAGGAGGTGTTGCTCCCAAAGATGGGCACGGTGTCCTGCGTCGCTCCCAAGGGCAGCCTCCTACCCCTCCCAGAGCTGAGGCACGCTCTGCGTCCCGTGGCAGTGGCCCTGTACCTCTGGCTGGCTGGCAGAGCATCAGTTCACTGCAGATGCTCAGAGCCTCGAGCCTCCAGCAGACCTATCACTGCTTGTGGCTGGCAGAGCTCCCCCTGATCTTGTGACCACCGATTACATACACCATGTGTCACAGCTGTTTTAACACTTTTGTGTGCCTGATATGAGTAGGAGGAACCTCAAGGGAAGCTGTAACCACCAATATATTACATTTAATCCTGGAGGAGAGGCCAGGCGATGTCTAATTAGATTTTCCTCATTTCTTCCTCACATTTGGCCAGTTGGGATGTTATGAAGTTTCATAACATCTTAACTGAAAGCAAGGACTGTTTTCTGTTGGTGTTGTTTTTTTCCTAGCTGACTAAATGTCAATTAAGTAGTGGAAGAAATTAATTGAGTTGTGCTGAGTTCTCCAATGACTAACAAGTCTGCTCCTGAGCTCTGGAAGAAAACATTATATCACCTGTGACATGTGTCATCCCGAGGATGAGGCAGCAGAGCTGAAGGAGCACTGGAACATGTGCAGCTGGATTTCTTCTTTCCCAGCTGAGGCCCAGGCAGTGTAGGCCATGTATAGACTGTCCTAAAGAGAACAGGGTAGGAAAGGCCTCCGGATCAACACATCTGCATCTCACCACAGAAACTGCAGGCTGCTGGCATTTACAAGTCCAAGAACTTGAGCCCCAGGTTTTTGGCCATACCAGTGCAAGTGCTTTGTTGAGGGTATGTAGACCCCAGGGATGGTGCTTACTGAGCTTGCTGGGGAGCCAGCAGCAGTCTGACTGCATCGGTTACGCGCTGCACCCACGTCTGCTAACCTTGTGGAGAGGTGGGACTTCTGAGCTCCTGGAGAGCTCACAGGACTGTCCTTTACATTGTGGGGGTACCAGTCAGGTCAGGGAACGTGACCCATGAATCTGCATTTTGCTCCTTTGGATATCATAGGTGCATCCTCCCCAGAGGCCAGCTTGCATCGCAGCCATGGCTTCTTTCTGCTGCTGTGGCAACAAAGAGATTAAGACACCTGATCTACAGCTCTGCTCTGTGGAGCTCTCTGGTCTGGTGCAGGAAGGCAGGAACAGTCCGTTTTTACCACGGAGTCGGGTACCCGCTGTCACAGACTGCCTAGTCAAGAGCTAGGCTCTCCAGTTCTCAAGTGTTTTCAAAGCAGGACTCAGTGCCTCTCTGGGAGGTCTTTCATCAGACGTGTTACTGAATTCAACTTAGAGGTTGCAGTGACCTGCATGGATTGTGACGCACGAAGGGTTTCAGGCCAGATGATCTAAAGATGCTTTCTGGCCTTTCTGACCATCTTCATACCTATTTTCTCCTTGATGGTGCAGAACCAGCAGCAGGCACCGGCCTTGAGAAATACATCTGCAATCTCTCTTTGGATGGTAGACTTTCTAGAAAGTGGTTTGTTGTTTGTTTTTTTTAACCTGACATCCTCTTCACCATAAACGTTTCCTACCAAAGGTTCATAAGCAAGTTTGTGCCCATGCACATCATCTTCAAACTTGCTGCCATTATCAATTCAGATTTTGTTTGTGTTTAAAAAGTAAGGTATTGATGCACTGAATTTTTGAATGACTCATCTAATTCTCTGAGTAGGTGGCTTGTGTGCCTTCACGCAGTAAACATATGCTTTAATCTCAGCCATCCAATCCTTTTAATCTTCAAAGGCGGAACGACACAACGCAGCAGTGCAGTTGAGTGCTGTTTGAGTTTCTGAGGAAGATCTCTGCTTACCAGCATGGCTTCACGCTGCTCCAGTTCACCTCTGGCTCCAAGGAACTGATTTAGACCATGGCATATTTCAGGCCAGTCTTAAAGCTGCTCTGAATTCTGCTGGGCTCCATGTCCCTCTAGAGATGCAGGAGCTGGTGAGGCCAATGGCTGTAGTATCACTTAGCCATGCTGCTCTCTTCTCTGGCTCAGGCTCCAGGCTTCCCAGTATCAACTGGGCTGAATCTGACTCCACTTAGTTCTGACCGTCTTCACTTAGCTCAGAACATGAGCTTGAGGTGCATGTGCACATGTAGCTGCTGCTGCTGTTGGACCATAGAGTTGGAGGCTGACATGAAGCAAATATCTATTGTCAGTCAAGTGATCTGGAAGGAACAAAATGCAAAGTTCCCTGCTTCCTCTTTGCCAGCCTATGGGTCATCAAGGTCCCTTTGGCTCTGTGTCGGGCTGTTCAAGCACATTTCTTAAAGCGAGTGGAGGTGTTGTCTGGAGAGAGTCTTTAACAACTGTCCTTAACCTGGGACAAACTACAGACAATCAGCAACCCCAGCTTCAGACAATAAATCAGAAGGAGTAAGAAAGTGGTACTAAATCAGCTACATCAACTCAGCACAGGTAAATACAAGTCCTACATGCAGCTTTTGACTGATTTACAATTACTTCATTCACTGAAATTAAAGGAAAATGAACTGCCTGCCTGATCTTGTAATCCAGGGGCCATAAACTGCCCTCGTTAATAGAAGACCTGCTGGTTTCAATAACAGAGAGAACTGCTAATTTACTTGCTATTCACTATGCTATAATTTTTCCTCTGAACTGAATTGTTAAAAATAAACAATTCCTTTTCCTTCCCAAATCGAAAAAAAAAAAGAGAGAGAATTTATTACCAAGAATGTGTTGTGGCTTTCGGGGGAAAGTTAAATTTAGAACTTAGACTAGTTGCACAAAATGCTTTATAAATATTTTAAGGAGCTGGCTTCCACTTCCTCCTGAATGGAGATAGGAGCAGGGAACAAACTGAAACACGGGCTCGGGACGGAGCGTTAATCACGGAGCCTGATGTACCTCTGAAAATGAGTGGACCTATTTTGCTTGGGATTTCACCTTTCTCAATTCTGTACCTTGCCTGTATAAAATGGCCAAGCCCACAGCAGCCAGACTGGTCAGACAGGAACCTGCTGGTGACTCAGGCTGCAGCCCAAGAACTCCCTGCCTGCAGCCCACATGTGCCTGCACCGGTCCCTCCTCACCTACAAACTGGGGTCCAGCTCTGGCTGCTGCTCCCTGGGCATGGGCCCAGGTGCTTCCTCACTAGGGCTGTGGTAGATGAACAAGTCTATGTAGTTTTAATTTAGCACGGCACGCTTGCATTGCGATGCCCGGTAAACAGCGGAGAGGGGTCCCTGCTGCCACCCCACTCTCATTCTCAGCCTTGCCTACCAGCTGTGCCATGCTAGGCCAGTCTGTGCCTCTGCAGGGCCAGGATCTCCCTGTCTGCACCTTTTCTGATCTAGCTGGACCAAACCTGGGTGTCGTTACAGTGAAATACAGTCAGACACCTCCTCATCCCATCAAGCAAGAGGCGACTGGGAGCTAAGTAAAGCCAGGCACCTCCTCTGGGAAATGTGCATGGGCCCAAGTTCAGCCTGGGGCACAGCAGACACAGGCTGATGGGCAGAGAGGTTCTCCCACGAGCTAGTCCTTCAAGTGGCTCTACTTAAGGGGGTCTTAAGGACTCGGACACGTTTCTATAAGTTCTTTGCACCAAACTCTCTCTCCAAACTGATGTACAGGAATAGAAGCAAAGACACGTGCGTGGATTGTATGCAGTAAAAACCAGAAATTTGGCCAGACCAGAGGTTTGGATCTGAGCCTGGCTCTGGGATCTGGGCACACTTTGCAGTGTATATACAGTATATGTCAAGAGTGACATTTTAGAAGAGCTTAGGAGAAGAAGAAATGATGACTTGCATCTCCCTGAACATAACTCCAACAGCAGCACTAGAAAAGAGCAATCAGCCCTTTTTAACCACACTTGTTCTCATAGAAGAGTCAGGAAATTAAAGATTTTTTAGGCAAAGAGATCAAATGAATTCTGGTCCCACACTTCAAAAAACCTGGCACTTTTACCAAACAAGGAAGATTTTCAATAGGAAAAGACAAGTAATTACTCCAAAGAAGTTGCTAAATGTTAATAAGCACAGAACTTAGACATAATAATTTTCATCTGATGACTATTCCCGTTAACAGTTGCTGTGTTAAGGAATATTTAGAAACCTGACTGAAATTTGTTAACAGAAATACAGTAATGCAATATAGATCTGTTGTTTGATAGGCTCATGACATGCACACAGCACATAATTTTCATCATTTTCTCCGCCCTAGTGCAAGCTAAGAGGAAAAGAAAGAATGCACCAATGCAACACCACTGAGAGGACAATGAGATGCAGTGGTTTATAGATGAGTAGTTAGACAGTTAATTACCACATACAGAAACTAATCTGTTTCAAGTGTCAAGGAAGGCCTGGGCTCAAGAGGAATGTTCTCTAGACTTTTGAGCAGATCTGGAAAAGATTTATCAGAATGTGATATGGTAAAATGGATTCCTCTTTTCTTTAAGAGACTTGGGGATGAAATACTAAGCATAAAGTGTCACTGAGATGATGGCTGTGACCACTTTCATGAAAGAGGTCATGAAGAACTATGTGTCTGTGTTCAGAAGAACAAAACCTCACATTTTTATTAATTCCTGAAATGCATGCATATACATACCTGTGTCCATGGCTTCAGATGGAAAGTAATTGAAATATTGTAATTCTCAGTCTCTTTTAAGCAGGACCTCCTTCTTGTCACTGGTGCTACCCTGTACTAAACCAATCTGAAAGCAGACAAACACATTACTCAAAGTACTTGGGAAGCCACAGTAACAGGGATTTCACTGGCCCATGCACTGCACAGGCTGCTGGCCATCAAATGGAGTCTAAATCTCAAAAACCAAGTGTCTTCAGTCATGGACTCAGGATACGCTTGTAGCTGTGGATCAGTGTACTGGAGGGCACCTAGCCCAACCCCCTTCAGGGCCACTCAGAACAGGTTGCCCAAGATCATGTCCAGAAAGCTTTTAACATCTTCAAGGAGGGAGATTCATAGGTAGGACCTTTTTTTTCATGTTATTACTGAAGGAAAACTCTTGGCACAACAGGACCACATCAAGTGAAATCAAAACCGTCAACCTAAGGGTCTCTGTATCTCACAAGATTTTAATTTTTAGCCTAAACCTAAAACAAAGAGATTCAATTTCAGCCAGTATTTCATAAGGAAAATAATAATAGTTTAAACAAAAAATCCTGTTAAACCATACATAAAATAGAATTTTTTTTTTATTCTAGAGATCATCACATTTCAAGATTAAAAGTGCTGCAGAAAAACATAAGAGTTAATACTGTTAACATCATTAGGCAGCTTTATCTAGCACTTCGCTCTTTATCCTCAGATTTTCAGTGAATTTGAGAACTGTTTCTGTCACATTTCAGGCATGACCTCTCATGTGCTCTGACACATCACACTGGGCTGCTTATGTGACATCATGTTTTCTTTAAAGAAAGAAATGTGATGTGAGCTATCCAGCTCCACGCCGTGAGTCACAGCGTGATGTATTGGGCAGAAAATTTAAAAAGACGCTTTTGCAAAATCCACCCTTGAAAGGGTTAATTTTTCATCCTGGGAAACAAAAATAAGGGGGGGAAAAAACCCCAAAAAGCGAACAACTTCTACAAGTACCATATTCTTCTTCACACATTGTCTAGGTCTGGATTAGTGGCTGTAACAGATGATTCTCTTTTGAAGACATACATGGATGGATGGATGGATGGATGGATGGATGGATGGATGGATGGATGGATGGAGTAAAAAAAGTACCAAAAAAAAAGTACAAATTTATCTTATACTGTGCAATTACACATCTGTACATAAAATAGTATGTGCCCCTCATTCACCCACCTCCTTATATTAGCTGAATATGTTAATCATACCTTGTTGTAAACTGTACCTCTCCATAAGGAATCCATGAAGGAGATGGTAGCAGAATGACATTCCCCTTCATATTTGTCTACTCTAAGTCTGCTTTAAGCAAGTATTTCCTTGAATGTCAATTTAAAAATCAATTGGATATTTTGAACATTTCTTAGCATGGTATAGCTGGCTGGAGTCATTAACTTCTGCATAATATTAATGCAAAATGTATTCAGAATCTTGTCCTTGAGAGGAAGGCAAAATGCAGTTTGTTTACAGCAGTAAAGCTGGAAGATATTCTCAAGATGTTCATGGGAAGTGTATATAATTAGAAGAAGGGAATTTGAGTTTCTCCAAAAGCAAACACAAGGTAGAGAAAATTCAATCCAACATCTTTTTTTTTCTGAGACCACAGTGGACTAAGGAGCCACCTTCCACACCTCTGGTTTCAGGGCTGGAGATGTGTGCTCTGTAATGACAGCAGGGAAAGAAGCATTCAGGTAACAGCATAGTGATCTATATCTGGCAGTTTCTAGAAAGACTGAGACAAACTTTGGAGACAAATGGAGTAACTTGCAGCTTTACACTATTGTAGCTTCAAGCAGAATTTGCTTATCGGTAGCAGAGGAAATAGAAGGCTTATAAATATGGCACAAAAGTCCTTTGTAAGGTAGACTTGATGTGATTTTTTTCAATAGGTATAATGTAAGTACTTAGCAGAGTGTCTTTCTCTGGCCCCTTGACATTTAAACAGGAATCTATTAGTCAACTGATGTCATTAGCTAGAGTACATTCTTTCTAAGGATGACACTGATGATCTAATCGATCATCGTTATTAAGCTACCATCAATCAACTGCAGGTAGACTACAGCAGCTGCCTGATAGATAAAGTTCCTCTACTAAAGTTGGAGACAATGGGCTTCTTTACAATTCCTTGCTGCTTTTAAAACCCACAAGATGTTGATGGGCCACATTCTGCCACTGATTTCAGTGGTGGCAATATTTTAGATTTATGCTGATGTGAGGAAACAAGAGGAAGGGTGTTTTCTTGTTACAGCAATAGGAAGACCATAAAAGTGTCATGGTTGTGGCACAGCAGTTCAGAAGAGCAAGTAAGATAGTTGCCTGGTAGGTACCAAAGGCAAATTTTAGTAACAAGTCTCAGCTTTAGACAGCATCAGTTTAATGCAGTGAAATTAACTGTTAGAAACGCTGAGCCCTTTCCACAGCAAGTTCCAGCAGAAATGAAGGGACATCCTAGAAATAAGACAAATGCTGGATCTGAGTGTTTGTTCATGCGCCCGCTGCTGACTCTATTCACTCATTTTACAGAGAATGTTAGGCACATGCTGAGCAAAGTTAGGATCAGGGAACAGGATACCACCAGCTTCCGAGCTGGTTCTTTCCTCTGTTTGCTGATGGGAAGGGAGTGAATCACCACAGAGTGGGTGTGGATGGACGGTAACCTCCAGCAAGGTGATGACTTCCAACAGTAAACAAGCGTGAGGAAAGAGGTGAGCTTAGCCAGGAAAAGGGCAGGCAGACAGTATCCTCTTCAAGAAACTAAAAGAAGCAGAGTTAAGAACACTTCTTTCATCACTATTTTGTTATTCATCTTCTTCTCTGATAATGTAGGACTGATTTCTACAGGGCTAACCAGCTGCATGTTCCTTATGGCAGAGACCTGGCACCCAGCTTGGTCTGGAAGGACCACTGCACTCTAAATCGAGCCGCTAAACACACAGAAATCCATATTATCAAGCTCATATCCAGGAAAGATCCACCACCACCCAGTTTTTAAAGGGTACCCAGGCAGAGAAGTCCCTGACCATGAGGAAACAGAATGTGCAAGTGCCCTGCATGAATGCTGAGAAATTGTGCTCTCTGAGAAATGACTTGCCTATTTCAAAGCCCCCTGCTCTGGTGGCTGCCATCAGGACAGCGGTGAGGCCGTGAGGTCACCCCATAAGGGCACATTTCCCTCCAGTGTCAGAGAGAGAGGGGCTGGCGGAGCCCGTGCCATAGGGAGGAGTTGTCGTACCAGCCTCTGAAAGACAGGAACGAAAGGGAGAGGAGAAGGAAGCCAAGATGGGGGGGCCTGTCAGGTCTGCCTCATCCCTGTCAGATGTCAGCTGCCTCCACTGCTTCTAACTATAAATGTGACAGATAGGTGCCACATGCCAACAAGTGCTTATAATCATGCATGATGAAAGGATCTGAGATTATGGTGCTGTCAGTGGATTCTGTGTCAAACTGGAAATTTATATTTAGTATTTACCTCACTTGAAGTCACTTAAGTTATTACTGCAGTTTTTAGCCAATTCTGGGGCCTGCGCCTTCCTCCCTTACATCTGATTGAGAGGTTAAGGAAGTGGTATTCAAGAAAGCTCATGGCAGGCAGATGTCCAACCTCTAAAGAAATTCAGTAGGATTCAGGTGCCTCAAACCTCGTTCAGAACCTGTGCCCACTGAGTGCCAGGTAAATGGAAAGCACTTTACCTTAACCCAGTCCCTCAGCACAGCTTTGATGGCACGAGGTGCCAAAGATTTAGACAGATTGAAGAGGTCAGCAGCAAATAGCGGGACACCCATCAAGTGATGTACGTTACCTGGATGCTGGTTGGCCTTAGTCAATATACTTGGTCCAGGTGCAACCTACTCTGTCCCAGATTCAGTTATCTGCACTTCTTCATCAGCCCAACAGTATATGCCATGATAATCTTGTCACTGTAACTCAACTGGGATGGTTCAAGTTCTCTAAGGTTGGTGAGTTCTCACCAGAATGAATCTTGTACCAGAACAGCCACCTTTGGGCAGAGTCTGATAGCACCTCTGGGCACCAAGGATCTCTGGAGGTCCCTTCCAACCCCTGCCATTCTATGATTCTATGATTCTTCTGGTTAAAAGTCATAACCATTCTAGTTCTCGGTTGGTCTTGGCATACCCTGATCATCAGCAAACCATAGAGTCCATAGGAGTTCATACTGCCCAAAATGGTGTGTTCGAGCCCAAAACAAACAGAATAAAGCTGGATTCCCTGTTTCAACCATCCTGCCAGTGCTAACAGCTCACCATTTCACTCCTTAATGGTAGACTGTGACAGCAGATTATGGGACCAGCACAGAGGCTCCAGTCAAGAGAAGCCAAGTGAGAGACAACCGTGAAATTTTGCTAATATAGATCAGTGGCAACATGTCCCTAGTACTCTGATCTGTTAGTATTTTATACATACATTCTGTCTGATGTAAATATCTGCATAAGTGAGAGTTGGCTGGAACCTTTCATCCTATTTCTGAAATTATTCTTGGAATAGACTCCACAGTTATCCACCAAATGAGGTTTGATGTGGTGGGGCATGGCTATAAATTATGTGCCTGACAGATTTTAAATTTGATCTCAAATACCGTATGTATGTAGCACAGATATCTAGTTAACAGCAACCAGCTCACAGCACTCCAGTTTTTTATGCTGTGTGCAAAATGTCTTAATCTATACCTAAAAAAAGCACTTACAGGTTTTCAGATACACTTCTCTTGAACTGATTTTTTCACTTCTGGATCACATTCTCATAAATTTTGTATCTGCATATACCAAATTGTGGGCACGTTTCCAGTTTACCATTTTAATATCACTCATTATTTTTAATGTTGCAAAAGGGCAGTACCAGAATTATGACTTTAAATAATCAGAGTAACCATTGACATTCAAAGTACTCCATACTTCATGAATTGCACTAATAAATATTTATTTAGTCGACAATGGAAGTAAAAAGTCTCTTCCAACTACATCAAATTGACTGTATCCTCCACTGTTAATTCTTAATTTGTGTGGCTCCAACGGAATAAAAAAAAATCTAAGAGGTTCCACGTTAGTTTACTGGTGGAAAAAGAAATGTAACCATAGTAAATAATTCTATTATGTTCTCAATTTAAAATGGTTTATAGCGCTGGTTTAGACATCTCTTGTCTAACAGACTGACTCAACATATCTTAAAAACACCTGAAAGACTGAGAAATTTCCTGTCAGAAAAAGTTTCTGTTTACATCTGAAAATAGCCTGCTCAAAGTCTAGGCATAACTTTGCAGAACAAGTCTTAATAGAAACCTTTTTTTGTCTTGGCTCCTTTCAAGAAGAGGAGCTGCTGCTTGCTCTGACCTTTCGCAGGATGATGCACCTTGTTTATACCTGAAAGTCTCAAGCTGACTTTTGCAGTACTTACTTCTGGAAGAGAAGGTGCTCAGTACCCAACAGAAATAAATCAAATCACTGACCTTTACTTTAAATACATTTTCCAGTGATCTAATGGTTTTCTCTTGCCCATCTAGGGTTGGAGGTCCAAAGAACTGACCTATCTGTTGCAGTCTGTGCAAGTCCTTACTGGTTTTCCTAGCCCAAACATGAAGTTTCCCAGATTCATTGGTCACACTCAGCTGCTGGGGAGACCTTGTTCTCACTTCTACCCACAGAAATTCTGGGTAAATCGAGACAGTGACTCTGTGTGCCCTGAAGTTACTAAATGCTCTAGGACTCACTCCTGAGTTGGCTCCCTATTCAGATCCAGTTTCTCACAAATCATCATGATGCTTCCTGATATTTGAACAACAGTGTTTTATTTACAAGCTCCCAGCACACCACACTTCACAAAAATTAAATCTACAACTTGTTCAGATCGTTTGTTTGCTCCCTGGGCAGTGGAAAGACGTGCAATGGGTAGCAAAGCCCCCACACACAACTTTTTCAAGGTAGATGTGGAAAAAAGCAAACCTTTCAAAACCTTTTGCCTCATTGAACATCGGAGCCTCACTCCTTTGCTCACAGGGGCTAGTTTGTGTTCATGTGTGAAATGTTATTAGAACGCTGAATTAAAATTACTCCAAACACTGGGATTTCTCAAAGCTCACAAAAGAAGTGACAGGAAATGGGTTTTGCAAAGAAAGGCAGCACCCAGCCTTTGACTGCCATGGAGAAACTGCAAGTCAACTTGCAGTATGGCTTTTAAGATCCTGTATCTTGACCTCTTGTCAGGAATCTTCACTTACCCTGCTGGCCTTTCTGAGTCACACCAAGTTGAAGCTTCCTGCAGTCTTGTTTGCCCAGATCTTTCAGCATGTCTAGTAACTCTTCACTGCTACCCTCCTTATACTTGTCCTCACAGACTGTCACTCCAGTAACGCCTACAAAATTCATCCCAAGTCCCTGGTGCCCTGAGGCTGAGCGTACAGGATTTGCTGGTGCTGCCTGTTAGTTCCAAGATGCTGAGTCTTCAAATGGCCAGATCTTCTGGGGATCTCGCTGTAAAACACTATCTGGGGACCACTGTGGAGAAAAGCGGACCGTGGAGGGAAAGCAAGACGGGAAACACCGTTTATTGCCCGTTCTGCCAGCCACGCCTTAGACATGCAGCCCTAATTTTGAACATTAGCAAAAGTCTCTATTTTCAAAGTATCCTTATTCAAGAGCCTTGAGTCCACAGAAGATAACAAAGATATTTAGAAGCAAGAAAGTAGGAAAGGTATTTATCCAGTGTCACCTTTGACATTGCTTTCTCCAGCGAGCTAGAAGGGCTAACTATTACCAAGGTTTGCTTGTTCAAAGCGCTGTGTTAATACTAACTTAGGAAAAGCAGCCATGGTTTATAACTCACTAAGCAGCAGCAGAACACTGGCATAGAAAAAACCACGTGAACTCACTAGTCGATGGATAAACTTCCTGCCTCTTTCCTGTTCCACACAGGCCAATGCTAAGAGGATAAACCCTGGAGTCAGAGTAGAAAAAGGTAAAATTCACATCTTTGCTCTGCCCTTTGACAGCTTGCCTCTACTGGCTGCTGAACTGCGTAAGAAAAGATTGCCAGGAAGAAAAAGGCCACGGTGTCAACATCAGAAGGACTTTCAGTATAACTGAGGAAAAAGGTAGTGGGCAGAATGATGTAAAGACTGTTCTTTGCCACTGCAGGAAAAACAAAGCCAGGACCGCAGGGGAAGCTCTGCTCCAAAAGCCACATAATCCCTCCCAGGAGTACACTAAGGCCTGTCAAACATCTACCTGGATGGATGGTCTGGTTGAAGGCTGCTCTTGACCTTTTCCCTCAGCCAGTCAGCACTCCCCTTCCCGACCAAACGTATTTACTAGCAGCTATGTTTCCCTTGTTCCTGCAACTCGGCAAAAATTGCCCTGTCCGCAGAGCACTCAGAAACTGTTGTGGCTACTGTCGGGCACCCAGAGCCACAGAGGGGACTGGGTAGCTGGCAGGCAGCTGATGGCAGAATTCAGAGCCACTGCTGGTAGAAAGTGTCTTTACCAAAGAGAGAAGTTTGCCTTTATTAATTAATTTATTTATTTATGTGTTTTGATTTGATGTGCAAAAATGCCTCTAAGCACTCTGACAGTAATTAAATTGACAATCCCCAAAGGGTTATTCTGTGAGCGGTGCCAGTGGAGGCATTGACAAGGTGCCCGTGAAGCCACGCTGTTCCAGCACACAAAATGAACATACGTGTCGCGCTGAAGGAGCAGTGCTGCTGGTGTGCGCTCGCCTCCCACGTCAAATGCCATCATACCTGTTAAATGACACTTGAAAATGTGTTAGCACTTAACCAGAAATATTTTCAAAATAACACTTGAACGTAAGAACTCTTAACTGCTGGAAACTTTCCCCTAATTCCTGCTAACATTTCCTTGCTGAAGAAACTCACTTCCCAAATGGATTGCAAGAAAAAATGAGGAGCCCCCACTGGCTGAGCTGAATGCCCGGACCATGAAGGCTTTTTAATAAGACCTTGACTTTTCTCATTCTGACCCTGCTTAACACAATGCTCTGCACTTCTGCTTCCTGAAAATATGTTTTATTGAAAAGAGAAACAAAAAGTGCAGAAAACCTCTTGCAAATATCTGTAGGTCACCCACACCGTGCCAGAGACCGACTGCCGAGAGCATTGGTGCTGCACAGGCAAGTGCTTCAGAAAATGCCTGGATGGAAGTTTCCTGTGGAGACAGCGGTGAGTGACTGTGCAACCGCAACAGTCATCGGGCAGGCGAGGAGGGGGTGACAATCCCCTGCACGAGGATCATACAGGCAGCCTAATGACATCATCAGTCCTTCAAGCTTTCAACCACAGTGTTCTTCTCAGTTGTTTTAATGTGTAATTTCCCAGCCCTGCTTTTTTCTTTTTTTTTTTAAAGCAAATGGCAATGCTCCAGTGTTGTTCCACAGTGATACCATCAGCAGGACCACAGCTGCTGCACAGTCACCAGACAAGGCAGGAACAAACATGATTTCTAGAAACATTATCTCCAGACCCACCTTAGCTGCAGCTTCTTAGCTTCTGCTTTTGCCAAGAAAGGTTAGACCAGATGATCCTTCCAGCCTGGCACTCTGTGACTCTATGATTCTGCCCAAGCTGTGGTTTGGCCCCACAACAGGGCAACAGGAGAGATGAAGGTGAACCAGAAACTCAGTCCAAATACTTCACGAGCAAGCACTGGTATGAAAATGTGCTGGGACAGAGTTATCTTTCTTCATAGCAGCTCATATGGTGCTGTGGCTTGGATTTGGGGCTAGCCAGTGTTGGTACCACAGCAATCTTTCAGCTGTTGCTGAGCAGTGCTTGCACCGGGTCAGGGCCTTCCCTGTTCCTCTCTCTGCCCACCAGCAAGCGGGCTGGGAGGGGGCACAGCTGGCACTGCTGACTCAAGTTACCCAAAGGGATATTCCACCTCATCTAACATCATGTTCAGCCTGGAAAGACCAGTTTTCAAATGGCTACTTTCCAAACAAGCCATTGCTGGGCATCGTGGGAATGGTTGCCTTTGCATCACCCGGTTGGGGTTTTTTCTCTCTTCCCTTCACTCACTAAATTGCATTTATATCAACCCAGCAGCTTTCTCACTTTGGCTCTTCCAGTTCTCTTCCTTATCTCACTGAGGGGAGGGAGGGAGCAAGCGGCTGGGTGGGGGCTTAGTCATTAGTCAGGATCAAGTCACCCCAGAGGATCCTAAACTTGATTTTCCTGTTGTTGGCAGTGGGTAGCATCTGCCAGTGCTTGACAGGAGGAGATCATTCAGCACGTGCACCACAACAGCCCTAGCACCAAGAGAAACGACGCAGAGAGTCCGCCTTGCTGGCTTTTCCTCAAGCTGCTGAATCTGACCGGGACATTTCCGTGGCCGGTACAGAAGAACAGCCCTGTGCCACCCGAATCGAGGAGCGTGAGTAGCCAGCAGATATGTAGCACAGCAGGTGGTAGTCGCCAGCTAAAGAAAATCTTGCTCCTCTCTTCAAACCTGGAGCTTTGATTCAAGGATAAAATGTCAGTGCTTGTCCTGTCTGCCTCTGCCTGCTGCAGACATGTCTTCTTATTCTTCTGTGCTTAGAAATGATGTGAGGGACCTGACATTTTCCTGCCCCCAGCCTGCGATGCCCGCGACAGCGTGCGTGTCACGTGACAGCTTGCCATGTGCCAGCGGGCAAGAACTTCGAGAACTGTTCTGCTTCACAATGCAGGAATTCTGAGCAGGAGACAAGGTCTTAGTCCCACCACGACCCTGGGGTAGGAGTTCCCACCAGGATCAGGAGGCGGATGGATTTGTTTGTTTCCAATAACGTTACTAAACTCCTGATTTACCCGAAAGAGCTCAGCATTTGGTCCGCGTTTGGTTCGCAGTTAATTAAACTGTTTAAAGGGTTAAACTCTAACTGAAGGGTTCTGTGAAGAGCTCCCGTAGGCAGGAGCCGTGGCCCGTGGTGACCGCACCGTGACACCCGCACAGAAAATGCCCGGGACGGACCCCGGCGGTCGCTCGGAACCCTGCACAGTTTCCGTGAACTACTCCGGTTCGCTCAGTGCTGTTGCTCGGTCGGTAGTTAGCTGCACCGGTGACGGCTCCGTGCCGATGTGATGCCGCCGTAGGGCCGCAGACAGCCCGGCGGGCCGGGGCCGGGGCCGGGGCCACAGCGGCTCCGCGGCCCGAGTGTCCCCCGGGACCGGCGGCGGGACTCCCGCCCCGGCGGGCCGTGCGCAGAGACCGCGCTTCCGGGAGCGGGTACGCACTTCCGGCGCGCCGAGCGTCCGCCTGCACGTGCGGGAGCCGCGCGGGCCCCTCCGCGTGCTGCCGCCGCCGCCATGGCGGCCGTGCGGGTGGAGGAGGTGCTGGCGGCCGCCGAGGAGCGGGAGGCGGAGAAGCGTCGCAGCGTGACGGTGGAGAAGGAGCTGGAGCTGGAGTTCGACCTGGGCAACCTGCTGGCGCTGGACCGCAACCCACCGCCGGCGGCGGGGCTGCGCGGGGCCGGCCCGCGGCGGGAGGCCCTGCTGCGAGCCCTGGCCCGCGACAACGCGCAGCTGCTGGTGGCCCAGCTCTGGGAGCTGCCGGCCGAGCGCGCCGGCGGCGCTGGGGGCCCGCTGGTGGCCCAGCTGCCCGAGCCGGCCTTCCGCCTGCCGCGGGAGAAGCCGCCGCCGCGGCCGCGGCCGCCGACGCGCTGGGAGCAGTTCGCGCGGCTCAAGGGCATCCGCCGGCGCAAGCGGAGCTCGCTGGTGTGGGACGAGCAGGCCAAGGAGTGGCGGCGGCGCTGGGGCTACCGGCGGGCGGGCGGCGACCCGGCCCGCGCCTGGCTGGCGGAGGTGCCGGCGAACGCCGACCCGGACGAGGACCAGTTCGCCAGGCTGCGGAAGGAGAAGCGGGAGCGGGTGGCCCGCAACGAGCTCAACCGCCTGCGCAACCTGGCCCGGGCGCACCGGGCCGGCACCGCCGCCCCCGCCGCCCCTCTCCCCCCAACCGGCCACCAGAGCCGGGAGGAGCTGGGTCGCGTCGCACGGGTCGCCCGCGTCTCCACCGCCTCGCTCGGCCGCTTCCAGCCCCGGCTGCCGAAGGAGCCGGCCGAGCCGCCGTCCCGCAGCGGTGGCAGGAAGCGCCGCTTCGAGCCGCTGCTGGGCAACCTGGCGGCCGAGCGCAGCCGGCAGCTGGAGCTGCTGCGGGACATGGGCAGCAAGAAGCCGGTCCTCGACATCACCCGCGCCGTCAACAAGCAGCTGCGGCAGGAGGAAGCGGAGGCGGCCGCCGCCAAGGGCAAGAAGCAGTCGCAGCGGGGCAAGCGCGGCCGTCGGCAGCAGCGAGTTGGCCGCAGCGGCAAGAAGAGCGGAGCCCGGCGGCAGCAGCAGCAGCAGCGGCCTGCGGGAGCCAGCACCGGCGGTGGGAAGAGAAAGAAGGCGTAAGGGACAGAGGGACTGCGTGGAGCCCGGGGCAGGAAGGGACTGTCACCGCCAGCCTCCTGCCTGGTGCTCTACTCCCGCGCCTGTGTGTCAATAAATACGCTCCGGCCTTTCTAAAATGTCCTGCGTTTGGCTCGTGGCTGGTGGTCAAGGAGGGCTGGTGATCTCCGTTCAAGGGGAGCCGGTGCTGTGTCGAGGGGGTTGAGAGCCCCAGTTGCCCCCCTGTTTTGCAGGGACAGCCAGGTAACGTCACTTCATGGCTGCAGAATTTCCAGGCAGGACTGAAGCTGAGCAAAGCCGTCCCTTGCTCGGGAAGCTGGGATCTGTGTTTTGATTGAGGAGCAACAGCCTGCCCGGGCATAGCTACAGTCGAAGGACGTGGCTGCTGCTCTCTGTTCTGGGCAAGTGGCCGGGCGGTGGAGCTCTTGGTCTGTGAGTCAACTTCTGCCGCTCAGCTCAGTGGTATTTGGGCTCAGTTACAAAAGGTACATGAAAACTTAGTGTAAGATTTATTGCAGGACTTAAGACAGATTTCCTGGAGTTCTGCTGATAGAAAAAAGACATCGAAGCTGGTGACCAGCCATTGATGCAGCAGGAAAATGTTTGTATTGAACGGAAGGTTAAAACCTAAATTTCTCCCTGGGTTGCAAATAATCCATCTTTTCACAGAAATAGTTTCAAAGTGTTTACCAAACAGTTTGAAAGCAGATGCCGGGAACAATCTCGGACTTCTGCCTATCACTCTTGGAACTCTGTAGTGCCTCCTGTGTGCTTGAAATGAAAAGCAACTTGCCATCCCAGTGTGTGTGGCTTAGCTACAGGAAGGACCCTGTTCCGTGGGGTCATTCCTAGTAAGAGGGGCAGGGAAACAAGTTCCAGCAATCTCGAGTCAAAAAAGTTCTCAAACTTTCAAGTAGCAAATTTATGAGTAGTTAACAATGTGACAATATTGTGCTGCACATGGGTTTTTGGAAAAGCCAGGTGACTGTAGAGCAGTTCTGCTGTCTCGTTCTGTACGGTTCGGTAGGACGGCTGCTGGGGGCGGCAGGGGGGGTTCGGGTGCCGTCGTTGAACTGACCATAGTACTTAAGCTATGGGCTTTAAGTAAGATGTGCGCTTTGCCTCTTCACTCTCCTGGGGCTGTGCTGACCAGTCTGCACCACTGCGGGCTGCTCCGGACTGGGCAGGGGCAGCAGTGGTCTGGGGGACACCAGCCATTGATACAAAGCCTTTGGTGTGAGAAGCCAAGCAAAGTGGGGGCAAAAAGCACTTGGAAATGTGGAAAAATTGTTTTGAGATATGTCCCAGACCTCCGCTCTTCCTGCCATTTCCACAGGGCACAGAGAGTCGGGCAGGTTTGGGTGGGGAGGGAAGGGACCCTGGAAGCTCCTCCAGTCCAACCCCCTGCAGGGAGCAGGGCCATCTGCACCCAGAGCAGGGTGCTCAGAGCCCCGGCCAACCTCCCCTGCAATGGTGCCAGGGATGGGGCAGCCACCACCTCTCCCTTGTCCCTCCTTTCCACTTCAGCAGGGGGATCTGCCCAGCAAAGCCCAGCAGCACCTGCATGTCTCACCCGCTGACCCGGTGGGGATAGGTGGGCTTGGCCAGGTGGAGCACATGGGTGTCCCTCAAATTTCTCTGCTGTTCTCAAGTGAAATGCTGCGTTCACCGATCAGTTTGAGATGTGACTTGGCTGGTCACTACTGCAAGTTGTCGTTGCCTGTGGCTATACTGATAATATCTTCTGCTGTTAGAAAAATCATCTTTTTTCTCGTGTAAAATAGGTTTATTAAGTCAGTGTGGCCCTTTATAGCACCTGAGAAGCAAAGTGGATTCATCCTCAATTAATGAGAATGCTAAAATGTGGATTTTTTTTTTTAATTATTGTTTTAATTTACAGATTGCGTGCTCTCCATTTTCATGCTGTACCTGCCATAAGCTGTTGTAAACTTAGTAAACCCTTCCGTGACTTAAAGGCCCATCCTAATCTCTATGTACCTCTTTTCAAATGAGACCTTCCCACCTCTGCCCTGTGTGTCCTAATGTGCTAATGGAAAAACACCTCGTTTAGCTGGTGCTTTTCAGCCAGCTGCCTGTCACCTGTTTGTGTGAGTAACTCCTGGTCTGTGAATTTCCCTTGTAGGATTTTAAGTGAACTTTTCTTTCATCACTGTTGAACTTCCTGACATTCAGAAAACTGACATTTCCTTTATAGACGAACAATGGTTAAGTTCTACTTTAATAGTTAATTTCCATCCTTAAGGCTCTTAGATGAAATAAGGTATATTGTGAATTTCTGAGCAAGAAAATTGAAACTCCATTATTTTAGTAATCTAACATCTTAAGTGAATTTTGTATTTCAAGGATACAATAAAAATGAATATATCTATTTTAATATTGAATGACTGTCCATGGTATTTTTTTTTTCCCAGCTTAGATTTACACTTTTCTCCCACATTCACAGCTATTGCTTTCATTTTTAAATCATTGATTCAGCATACTGCTTTTTTCTGTTACTTAATCTTGAGAGGTATTTCTGTAAGGAAAAAAAAAAAGCAACCTTTAATTCTGCACTGGCATGGAGCAACTCCTTTGAATTTAGGGAATGGTCAAATCTATTCTCCCCCCCCCCCCCATTAAACTTAAGCCAGTTCTTATCAGATGAGAAGGGGAAAAAAAAAAAAAAGTGGTATTTCTGATATTCTTTAGGATGTTCTTCAGAATTAGTGTAGAGATCTGCAATCCACTAGTGATTCCCAAATACAGCTCCTGGGCTTTTCCTTCTGCAAACCTCCGTGCGGCACGGGATGTACTACCCAGCGTGAAATATTCTGTCCTCTCAGATCATTCATTTTAAAAGGGGAAATGAATGAAAATTGTTCCAATACCCAGCACTGCGCCAGCATAGCGCAGCTCAGCTTTCCTAGGTATCCCTGTAGCTACCGAGTTCTACAAGTAGGTATTTAAGATGAAGGTTGTAGCCTAAAGACATCAGCGTTTCTTCGTTCCTTCATGCAGAAATGCTTGTCAGGTAGGTCTGGGAAGGTGGTTGAAGATCCGTCCTAGAGAAGACAGACCTGCAGCATCTTTCTGGGTTGGAGAAAATGGGTTTGTAACTGTGCAATTGCTTTTGCTCCAGATTCTATTAGAAGTTACTGAAGTTTATAAATAAAAAAAAAGCGGCATCATTTGGGATTTCTTGGGCACGTTTCTGAGTGAGCTTTTCATGACGGTCTGAAAGGTACCTTGGGGAGGGAAGGAGTGTTAATAAGACCTCCTCACACTATATTTTGTAATACTTGGTTTGACACTAGGTGCTTTCTCAATGTTACTTACATTGCACTGTATTTTAAAATAACTCGGAGACGTCAGTTTATGCACAACATACACCTAATTTGTATGAATGGAGCTATTTTAAGTGTCAGGCCATAGAAAGTGCAAGTATTTTCCTGCCTATTACCTAAACCAGCCTATGTACCCTGGTTAGTCACATCCCGATACCCACAACACACGAGAAAAATGATCTCATTGCAAACACACCCCTTCAAAACTATGCTTAGGAAAGCACTGTGACCCTTCAGTTACTGTCTGTGTTTATAAATAGCAGTAAGTATGAAGAAATGGTTTGTATAGAAGCATATAAAAAAATAGAAAATGTTCCATTTTCACCAGAAAGCGAAGATTTAAATTACTGTGGGTTTTATCCTCATGTAAACCAGTGCTGTGACTACGTATCCTGTCCCAGCAGGCTTGCCTGGGATCCCAGGTACTGAGGTTGTGTGAATGCATCATTTGTGAGAGCAGAAACACGCTTGTCTTCAAAACTATTTACACCAAAATAAATAACCAAAAGAAGCCCGAGCTTCAGCTGTCCCTGCTAGGAGCCTGGCAGGATTCTAGCTTGTTAAAGATTTTGTTAAACCGGTTTTGACACTGACGTGATGGTTTGTATGTATTTTTTTTTTTTTCCTCTCGCAAACAGCAGCTGTGAGTCCAGCAAAGTATAAAAGTCTAGGATCTGGCTACAGGGAGAGGAGAAGATGGTAAGTAAACACCCTGTGATGACTTTTGACAGTGACTTCTTCCCTATCAGCTCATCTTTCCAGCTACCTCTTTCTTCCAAATAGTTCAGCCGCTAACCTCCTCTAGGCAGCGAGGCTTTTCCCTGTCTCATTTCCATCTTGAACCGGC
Organism: Actenoides hombroni; assembly: GCA_024336885.1. Taxonomy (NCBI): domain Eukaryota; kingdom Metazoa; phylum Chordata; class Aves; order Coraciiformes; family Alcedinidae; genus Actenoides; species Actenoides hombroni. Next base: position 77,388,309 of record WUAM01000431.1, on the reverse strand, counting down.
TCTTTTCTCAACGTCTTTTTCAGTTGCCTTTTTAAAAAAAAAAAAATAAAAAATGCCATGTTTCCCGCAGGCTCCTGCCAAACCGGCAGCGCAGGTGGGGAAGTGCCGCCCCGCTACAGCTTTGAACCCGAAAAGTGGACGGG
>WUAM01000431.1:77371983-77388066 GCA_024336885.1 Actenoides hombroni | reverse complement strand
CAACCCAGGTGGACACTGCGCTGCTGGGCCCCCTGGTCTGGGTGCCCCTGCTGGATGGAGCAGGGGGGTGGCACCAGATCATCTCCAGAGGGCCCTGCCAGCCCCACCATGCTGGGATTCTATCCCTAACAGTGCACACAAGCTCTTGGGGAGTGTAACCACTCTAAGGAAATCATTCAGCTCTTGGGACGGGCAGGACAGTCACTCACCTGACTCAGAGCTCTCGCAGTCCTGCGGGTTGCACTTCTGGGTGCTCTCGGGCCAGGGCTCGTGGTCGCAGAGGCTGCTGTCCTCCTCGGCCACCCCCGTCTTGGTGTTGATGCACTTGACCTGGCGGCGCTGGATGCCCCCGCCACAGGGAGCCGTGCACTGCGGGCAGGGGGCAGCGCCGTCAGCCCCGGGGGGACCCATCCCCGTGCCCCACAGAGCCACCCCCGACGCCATCGCACCACCAGACTCCGGGTGGTTTGTTTGGGGTTTGTTTTTTTTCCAGGAGTCCCCAGTTTGGTTTTGAGGGTTGGGTATTTCCCCCCGTCTCTTCCATTTTGTGCCACAGCCGCCTCGAGAGGAGCCACCCGCTCCCGCCCGCGCCCGCTCACCTCTCCCCAGGAGCCCACCACCCAGGTGGTGCAGGGGTGCGTGTTGCAGGGACGGGTGGTGTTGGGCCGTGACGTCTCCTCGCAGCGGCCCAGCTCCGGGCAGGTCACCAGGCGCTGCTGCTCGCCGCCGCCGCACGCCTCCGAGCACTGCCGAGACACGGGCCGGGGAAAGGGGAGCCCAGCGGCAGGGCCGAGAGGCAGCCATGCCGGGCACCGCTGCCTCGAGCAAAGAGACTGCGAACCCACCCTGACAACGCATGAGCACCCACAAAACCTGCCTCCCAGGGGAAGGGTCCGCTCTGCAGCTGCCCCTGCCACGAGCGGGTGGTTTCCTCCTCGGTGCTCGAAAGCAGCTGGGAGGTTCCCAGGGGCAGGAAGATCCAGTTGACCCACTGCAAGAATCTGCTTAAAATTCGCAGGCATGTGGAGAGGCAGAGTGAGGCCACTGCCAGCGGTCACAGAGTCACAGGATCATGGAATGGTTTGGATGGGAAGGGACCTTTCAAGCTCATCTAGTCCACCTAGTCCTGCAGGGAGCAGGGACATCTGCAACTAGAGCAGGGTGCTCAGAGCCCCGGCCAACCTCCCCTGCAATGGTGCCAGGGATGGGGCAGCCACCACCTCTCCGGGCAGCCTGGGCCAGGCTCTCACACCCTCGGCGTGCAGCGGCGGGGAGCGGGCGGTGACCGCCCCGGGAGGAGGTGCCGCCGCCGGGCCTGCCCCCGGCCCCGGGCCTGCCCCCGTCCAACCCCGCAGCGATGGCGGCCGGACGGGAACGGGCCGCCCGCCTCCTGCGGCAGCTGCAGCGGGCAGCGTGAGTGCGGCCGGGACGGGACCCGCGGGGTTCTGCTGACTCCTCCCTGGCGCTGACACCCTCCCGCCTCACACGGACCCCCCGGGCCGGCAGCCGCCACCCACCCGCCTTTTCCCGGCGGTGGGACCCCCGCAGTGCCCGCCCGCTGCTGCCCGGGCTGGGACCGGCCGGGCCGGGCCTCCGCCGGCCCCGGGCTCTGCTGCCTGGGGGGTGCGGTGAAGGGTACACACAGGAGGCTGTTGGGCAAGGGCTGACTCGTTTTCCTGCCTTAGTTTTGCCTCTTACCATGCCTGTTTTTACTGTGCCTTTATAGTTATGTTTTCCTTTTAACCATGCCTTTTTTTTCTTTAACCTTTTAACTAGATGTCGATGCCCGAGCCATTGTCACACTTACTCCCAAGGTAAGACTTGATTTGTGTCTCCACGATCATTCCGTAGGAGACCCTGGCCCCGTAGAGCCATAGGTACCTGTGTAACCTGGGCAGAGCGTGCAGGCAGCAGGTAGGGAAGAGAAGTTTAAAGGCCGAGGTAAGCAGTTGTTTATTTTGCAGCTGTCGTTGGAGATACTTGCTGCTGTGAATCCTCTCCCTCCACTTGCCATGAGCTTGTCCGCTTAATGACTTTGTCAATTCGAACTACGCCCTGTGAAATGAAGTTGTAGGCAGCAATTGAGTCTGTGATGTAGCAAGATGGTATCAGTTCAGTAAGTCTTTAAGTAGGGCAATTGATTTAACAGTGATTGTAGCAGAGGAAAAAACGTTGGTTGTGTTTCTTGACAGTGTTGGAGGAAATAGTGACATTTTTGAACTCAGTAAAATTCTCTCTGAAAGTTAAGATTGGCTTAAGAATATGATAGCAGGGCACCTATTAAACTGTCAGAAAGCAAGAGAGTAAATGGCTTGGACATGTTCTTAGCCTGTCAAATTACCAACTGGGAGTACAGCAGGCTCCAGCTCCAGGAGAAGTCAGACATGTACAGCCTGGAGAGAGATGGCAGTGAAAGAGCTGACAGAAGCTGGCCTGGGCATGAAGAGAAAGTGCATAAAGGATTTTAATAATCTCTCTGTTCCTGTTGTGGGTCAGTGCTTCGGTGCACCCCAGAGTGTCTGTAAGGCTCACTATCATGGCTTCTTCACTCACTGGGTCTGAATCCAAATCGCATCTTTTCCCTCAGTACAGCAGACAGAAGGCATGACTTCAGCTGGAAGAGCAGAACACCTCATCTGATCTCTTCTGGGAGAAGAATGGGCTGTTGCAGGGGGTGTAGCTTGCTTTGGTCTCTGGCAGAATAGGGATAGGCAAGAAATGGAGAGTTTTGTGGAAAATCATGCAAGAATGACATGGCAGAGAGAGGGCGTGACTGAAGTACCAGCCTCATAAACATCTTCTCTCTTCTACTAAATAAAGCTGACAGTGACACACTGATTCCTATTAAAACTGTGTTTATGATTAGCAATTCATGCAGTTTCTTCATTTTCAAGCAAACAATGCTTTCACCTGCAAGTTCGGGGCTGGGCCAAAGTGAGAAGAAGCGTGAACACCTGTATTACACCTACAAAAGGTGTTCTCTGTCCAAGGTCATATGGAGAATGTCTCAGGTTTTTATCTTAAAAGTTGTCCCGAATGTTTCCATGTGGCCCCTGCACGTTCGTAGGTCGTCTCGGCCTGTGTGCAGCAGCACTTAGGATGTGCTCTTCTGGGCTTTGCAGACAAATTCGCGTGCAAACTTCCCACTAACTTACTCAATTTTTATAGGAAGGGGTTAATTCTTGTGCTGAATTATATGAGTCATATTAAGTACTTGGATCATTTAATCTCACAAACAACAAGTGATGAGGGCAACTTAAATGTAAGAACAGGTAACTGTTGCAAATGTATTAGTGATTTTAAAAGCAAAGGAATCTGTCAGCTCCAGTATTGAGACACAGACTGAAGTCACTTTTTGTTCCCTAATTTTACTGTTTCATTTCCATTGCAGTCCCTGAACGGCCTACCCTGGGAAATACAGACTATGCATTCGAGGTAGATTTAATAATAAAATAGATTTGATTGAAAAGTAGTATCTTGTACACTTCCAACTATGCCATTTAATAAATATTCACATTAATAAATACCTGTATTTCAATTTGACTGCTTGGGACTAGGTGCCATTTCTCCAGAAGAAAATACCTTCTGTTTTTTTGCAGATGGCCATTTCGAACATCCGATACGGAGAAGGTGTCACTAGAGAGGTTGGCATGGTAAGGTTCTGTGGCGTAAGTCCCATCACCGGTGAGAAGTTGTGCTTTTAAAGGGCTGCTGGTGCTGCCTGTCCATTTCGTAGGGGTGAGCTTATGCACGGCGTGCCTGAATCCCCACTGCTTCGTGGGCTGTGCAGCCACACCTAGCAGTGTACAGCAGGTTGGAGAACACGGGCGGGTGAAGAGCAGAAGCGTGGTGCAGCAACACCGCTGCGCTGTGAGCCAGCGGGAAACGCGGCTGACGGGACAGTGAGGCCACCCATCACCTGCCAGGGTTATGCAGCAAGAATTTTCTCTGGCAGGGAATTGAATTCAGAAAGTTTTGATTTTGGGTGACTCACCAGGATTTTCTCAAGATCACTTTCATCTCTTCTAGCGCTCATTAAAATGAATCAGAGACTTCCCATTAAATCAGGAGGCTGTTGGTTCAGCTCTGCCTTTGCAGTGTGACAGTGTCCAATTTTTGTTTCAGCAGTGGGAGATGATTCACCTGAGTATGTTGTTCCAGTTTGCCTTTATCGCTGGGGTTTTAACTGATCATTTTTTCCCTCTCTTCTCGGCATTTATGGCATTAACTGTTCTCTTTTTTATTTGCAAATCTGTAAGATAAATAGTAAGATAGTAAATGAAGTTAGACAGAACTGTCTTTGAGCAGCTTTAGGATTATTTGGAGTTCCATGTATTGTATAGTTATTGTGACAATTAATTCAGCAAAGGTTAGGCTAGAGTATTATTTTTTTTTCTTTTTACTAACTTATTTTGATTTTTCATCAATAAATCAATATTCAGCATGAAATTCTGAAGATTTAAGTGCCATGCCTTGGTAGGCAGTTGGGGGAGACCTAACCTGTGGAAAAGTCACAGGAGTTGTGTAGGAAAAAAGTATTTTGAAACAGTATTTTACTGTAGTCTTATGTGGTTCCACATAGTTTTCACTTTATCAACATCTTGATCATTAGTTTTCTTCTCTTGTAAGACTTCAAATGTATAAGTTTGGCAGCTTTATGCTGTTTTCTGCATCCTGTATTTATGTGGTTATTCCTCTTTCTTTAGATGGTACTGTTTCAAAAATTCTACAATAAGCAACTATTTTTAGGTTATGTTTTTAATTATTATTAAATGGATTTGTATTTAGTAGTTCAGTGTATGATTTTATACCAGTTGTTTGGCTTTTTCGTTTCATTGTTACTGTAGGACCTGCAGAATCTTGGTGCTAGAAGAGTTTGTCTGATGACAGATAAAAACCTCTCCCAGCTCCCTCCTGTGAATGCGGTATTGAATTCCTTGGCAAAATATGGTATCAACTTTCAGATGTATGATGATGTCCGGGTGGAACCAACAGACCAAAGGTACAACTTCTGCCAGTGTGCTTCTCCAAGAGAGGCCTAGGCTCTTGGAGCACGATGTACAGCTGCTTACACACCTTCTTGTGACCTCTACGCTCGTCTTCATGGTTTCTCTATGTTCTGATTTTCTCCTGAATAATTGGAAAGCTTTCCTTCTTTTCCAAGTTTCCTGGATGCCATTAAGTTCGCTAAAAAGGGGGAGTTTGATGCCTATGTTGCTGTTGGAGGTGGGTCTGTGATAGACACCTGTAAAGCTGCCAACCTGTACGCGTCCAGCCCTACGTCCCACTTTCTGGATTACGTCAATGCCCCCATTGGGAAAGGGAAGCCTGTCACTGTGCCCCTCAAGCCACTCATTGCAGGTAAAGCAGGAGGGGGGTGAGGAGGGGAGTCGTTCTACACTCTGATTATCATCATTTCTACTGAAATCAGTTTCCCATGACTGTTTCACCTGCCCATGGGTTTACTTCACTAGTTATATTCAGCATCGATTTTCCCGTTTACTTCAGTGGAAGTAAAATCACAGTTTTTGTCACTTGTTTGTCTTGTTTAGCTGAGTTTGAGTCCTTACTGGGAAAAGAGATCAGAGGGCCAGTTTCTCTTTGACCCTTTGGATCAGGGATACCTCTGAGATTTCCTGGATCCTCTATTTTTGGTGGCATTACTATTGTGGGTATTTTTATTTTTCAGTATTACGTATTACTTGTTCTTTGTTGTTATCCCCATTCTTCCTTTTAAGTTCCTACAACAGCTGGAACTGGAAGCGAAACCACTGGTGTTGCCATTTTTGACTTCAAAGAACTAAAAGTGAAAACCGGTGAGATTTTTTGTGTGTGTGTCTGCTACTCCAAACAGTTGCTTTTCTAATGTCTTCATTATTTCCCTGCCTTGAAAGAAAGGGATGCCACATGTCATTGCAGGTGTCATTTTGTCTGAGTCAACTGCCACGGGCAAAGCTGAAGAGCTTTAAGGCTTCCTTCATGAATTAAATGTATAGTGTATTACCATAATGAAATACCTTTGTAATATAGTGGATTATAGTTCGAAGACAAAACAGGAAGCTGAAATCTTTCAAGTTCTTAAATGGCAGAAAATGTTAATTGCAAAGGAAATTTCTACTTACACTCAGGGTCAACCAGCTGTTCCTTATTTCCTCTGTATTTTGCATTCTGCTTTCTAGACTTCTGTTTCTTTGTTGTGTAATTGTAACCAAATGTTTCTTTTCCTGACTGTGGAAACCTCAGGCTGGAGATGCTGTGTAAGTGAGGGATAGTGTCTTCCTTCGGCCTTTTCATCCCTGGCAAATGAAGATTAGGGCTAAAATGTCACCTTAAGCTTTATCACTAGTTTGAGGTTTTACTTCTAAACGTGTGGATTTTATATGCCCCACAGTCACCTTGGGACCCAAATGGGTCTGCTAAGGAGCTCTGCCCATAGCTCAGTTTTCTAGTCTATATATAGTCAGTCGATCTGTGTACGTCTGTCTCTCAAAGCCCCCTTAACCAGAGTACAAAGGCATGAAGGCTGTTACAGATGCTGAAGACAACAATCAGCAATAGCAATTGACTGTAGACACAAACCAGTCTCGCCCTCTGATTGTTCACAGAAGATACAAATCTAAGAATACTGTCCCAGCTGCTTCAGCACAGTTTAGGAGGATTCTGAATGGAGACAGAACATTCTCTGGTATCATTTACTTCAAATCATGCAACTCTGGCAGGGCCTTCATCATCAGTAAGACATTCATAGATGCTTCTTACTCTCACTTCTCTCCCTTTGCTTTTATTTTCACAGTTGCAAATCATTTCCCTTCGTTATTGTTATGCATGGAATATTAAGCTTGTCCTGTCCTATTTTTGTTGCAAAAACTCAACTCCTTTTCCTCCCTTGCATACCACAGGTATTGCTTCACGAGCCATTAAGCCAACACTGGGCATCATTGATCCTTTACACACACTGTCTATGCCTGAGAGAATAGTGGCCAACAGTGGCTTTGATGTGCTTTGGTGAGTCTTCTGTGTAGGCTCTGCTTTAATTGATCACAATTTTGTGGTTTTACTGTGACAATCGTAGGAAAAAAAAAACCCAAAAAAACATTTTAGGAGCAGAAAAAGATGATCTTTTTTCTCTCTTTCCTGTTCTTGATAAGGTGGTCTCCATTATACTTTCCTCTTACTTAATTTCACTACCTCCTTCAGAATGTATGGGAAAAAAAGAAATGCTAATGTTTTTGCAGTGCACTGAAGGAAATGTTTGCTTCCAGGGTGGTGGTTGTCAGGGGGGAGAGGCCAGGTGTCCCTTTTTAAGAGATGAAGTTGATGATATAATCCCGATTGTGACAGCATTTAGCATGTTTACCATGGCAAGGGATAGAGAACAAGGATTTTCTAGTAAAAGCCACAGTGTGTCAGCAAAACTTTGTGAAGGCTGTGGCACGCTGGCATCTTAGCCCGATCGTGACCATCTTCGGAACCTCTCATTATTTGCTCTTTACTTGGCACAGATTTTTCTTTATCTTAAACCTACAGCTCTTAACTGCACAAAATGCACTGAAGTTTCTGCTCGGAGGGCCAGAAATGGTTTGTCTGTAAAATGGAGCTCTCCCGCTTCAGTAATTTGGGTGCTTATCTTTCTTTTAGCCACGCTCTAGAATCGTACACCGCTCTTCCTTACAACATGCGCAGCCCCTGCCCCTCAAATCCCATCAACCGACCAGCTTACCAAGGCAGCAACCCCATCAGTGATGTCTGGGCTCTGCACGCTCTGCGCATTGTGGCTAAGTATTTGAAGAGGTACCCTGGTTAACAGCCCCAGCGTGGCGCAGCGCGTTCAGTCTTCAGTGCCCAAAAATGCATGCCTAGAAGAACTTGAATTTGAAGCTCAAATAAGGCAAACTACTACATTAAACCTTCTTTTTCTACCCTGGATTTCTCTTAAATAAAGCAAATATTTTTTTTTTCCCGGATACAATTGAAGTAAAATTAGGGTTACTAGGTTGTCTTGAGGAAGCAGCTTTGTAATGCCTCTGTGAATCTCTTTTGGAAGTCCTCAGTTAAAGGTGTTGCAAGCTGTTAATATGGCAGCAGCATCCATATATTTTTTTCAAGAATCCTCTTTCTGTGACAGGATGAGGGGAATATGTAACAAACTGAAGGAAACACTGCTGGTGTCATTTCTGTGACCTTCAGTGTGAATGAATATACTTGCCCATCCACTAAGAAGGCAATCACATGCACTTACAAATGTGCAAAATTACACATTTACTGAAAACTACTTTGTACTTAAGACCTTCAGTTTAGATTGTTTTGTCTTAAGTGGGAGTTGGTTTTGATCCCTACCAATGAAGTTTTAGTCTGTAAACAGCTTCTGTACACCACGTGCACTTTTGTAAAAGACTTTTTACAGTACCTAGCTAGTCACAGTAGCTGTTGATTGTTCCTGTGGAATCTATTTGTGAGACTTTTGTCCCTGTTGTCAGACTACACAAGCAGCCTGGTGCATAGGAAGGCGAGGAACCCTGTCCTCTTCCCACACAGATGGTGGGGTCCAGACCACCAGCTCATGAGATGGTGATAAAGCTGGAGTGGTCTGGGAGCCATACATAGGATTGCTCAAGTTCCCAAGTAGGATTATTTAAGCCACCAATGAGATCTTTATGGGTAAATTCACTCTTATTTACTCGGTTTTTGGAAAAGTGAAAGGAAACTTGCCTTTTGCTGACCTACTCTGATCTCCTTACTGATACAGAGCAGGGTTGTTCTCTGTCTGAAGTGTGACTCAGTCCTGTTTCCAGCATTTTTATCTTAGTTTATCATAGAGGTTTTTGGATATCTGTCTGTAAAGAAGCCCTCTCTGCCTTCTCCATCCTGAATTGCCAGTCTCTTTGTGAATTCACTGGTACCGTTGTCTCCTTGGTGCACAGAGCCATCCAAAACCCAGAGGACCGTGAAGCCAGAGCCAACATGCACCTAGCAAGTGCTTTTGCTGGTATTGGCTTTGGCAATGCTGGCGTTCATCTGTGGTGAGTACAGAAGACTATCAGCCCCATCCGAGGTCAGCTTTCTGGCTAGTGTTTGTTGCAGATTGTCAAAGATACCGCTGCCTTTGTTGCTGAATATACAGTAAAACGTTGTAGCCTGGCCTGGGCTGCAGGGGGAGCCAGGCGTTGTGAGAAATTGGTGGGCTCTTGGCATTTATGTGTATGAGAATTGTGTATTCTGACTTGTGGTACTCAAATCCAATCAGGAAAATTATAAAACACAGTCCTTCTTTACCTTCCTTGATAGTAAAAACCGTGGTTAGAACAAAAGAAAACCATCAGTGGATTTAAAATGTTGGATTTCGTGCCAGCTGCTCTGTAGTGAGACAGCAATGAGGTAATCTTCTGTGTAAGGAGGTACTGTTTTTCACAGCTAGGTCCCTAAGGTGCAGAAGGATGAGGCTTTTCTGTACCTAATATCCATACCTGTACCTAAATAAATGCCTTTTAAGTATCTGTACCTGAGATAGTTGCATAGAGAAGACTGACAGCACAAGGGACTGAACACACATTTTCCAAATACCAGGAGAGCTGCCCTAACCACTTTCTGCTCTCTGTTGCAGCCATGGAATGTCTTACCCTATTTCTGGTTTGGTGAAAACTTACAAACCAAAGGATTATAATGTGGATCACTCTCTAGTGGTAAGACTTGATTTATCTTTGGTTTTGCACTACACATCTCCTTTCTCTGTTATCTGACATTAATGAACATTAAAACACATTGAAGTCAAACGTACATATCTTGTTAATGTGATTTTATTTTTTTTGTCTTTTGTTTTTCCCCAGCCACATGGCCTTTCTGTGGTGCTGACATCCCCAGCAGTGTTTGCTTTCACAGCACAGGTACATCCTGAGCGGCACTTGGAAGCTGCAGAGATACTAGGTAGGTATCTTTATGTGTACAACTTACTCATACAAATGGAACTCTTTCCAAAATATCTTTTGGGGAGTAAAAAAAAAAAAACAACTATGCAAGCAATCTTAGTTGATTGTTGCAGGAATTTTATGTCTAAAAAACAAGATTCTGGAGCCTGACTGAGTTACACATAACGCAACCTCAGGTAGAATAACGCTGAATTTTGATACTGGATGATGTAGGTAGAGAAGCAAGCTGGAGAAATCTGTTCCTTGGTTAGAAAACTGGACAGCTGAAATCAACTCTAGGTCTGTTATGAATCAGGAGAGAGTAGCTGTGATTGGCATCTCTCAGTGCTTTATGGAAAGTAGTTCCTTCAGAGTAACTATGTCTCCTTGATTTTCGGACCAGTGGTTGGAAAGCAGTTCCTTTGGTTTGGTGGTGTGAACTGCTGCCATAAAGTCCGTCTCTGAAAGGTCTGTTGATTTTCTCAATAGAAATTTAAGGTAGGTTATTGTCTGCCTTGCTGTAAAGGGCCTCTGCCAAAACCATGTCATGTGGAATTGAATTTCTTAATTCAAACCTGGGGTATATACTTCTGATTCCAGTCCAGAGTCCAACTGACTACTGTAGCTGATTCAAATCTGTCATGTTGCCAGTGCAATGACTAAGAAGGTATTTTATGACATGAAGCAGATTACTAAATAGTTATGTTGTGTGTATGTACAGCTGTGAATTTGGGTACAGACAGAAAAAACTTAATACCTCCCTGGGCAGATTCTTGAGCAGTTGAAATAAGGTGTGGGTGGCCAGAAGTTTTCTAAGTGCAATCAAAGATTGATGTATCCTTTTAGGCTGAGCAAAAAGAAAGTACTAGAACTACAGCAATGTTTTCAAACTGCCCTTCATGTTTACTGTCCTTTTTTCCCTTCCTCCCTTTCCCTTTTACTTTACTATCTGAAGATACTGGATTTATGTCCCAGTTACACCTCTGTGGTGAAACCCAGGATAAACTCATTAGTGACCTCATGAATGGTTATCAATATGTAAAGGGCAAGTCTCAGGAGGCTGGAGCCAGGCTCTGCTCTGTTATGTCCAAGGATAGGACAAGGAGCAACAGGTGTAAGCTGGAGCAGAAGAGGTTCCACAGAAACATAAGGAAAAACTTTTTCACAGTGAGGGTGATGGAGCTCTGGACCAGGCTGCCCAGAGGGGCTGTGGAGTCTCCTGCTCTGGAGAGATTCAAAACCCGCCTGGATCTGTTCCTGTGTGACCTGCTCTAGCTGGTCCTGCTCTGGTGGGGGGGTTGGACTCCATGATCTTTTGAGGTCCCTTACAACCCCTACCATTCTGTGGTTCTGTAACTCAGACTGCCTGCATAATCCCAGTACCATAAAACTTTGTACAAGGCTCTTGTCATACCTTATTTATCAATTTGTGCCAGACGTTAGCTGCTACAGTACTGCCAGTCTTACTGAGCTCCACAAATGAGCTCGTTGGTCTCCTGTTCTCTTAATCCCTCTTGAATGTTACGCTCAGCTGCGTGAGGATCACAGAAAATATTTTTCCTGTAGCTATGTTGTGCTCTTAGTCATCTCTCAGTATGTCACTTGGACCTAGCATAGTTCTGGTGTAACATCATTGAGGTTATGCGCAGAACAAATTTAGCTCAGCTTACTTGGAAAAGAAGGGATATGGAGGAACCTGTGTCTTCTGTCTGGACATGTTTTTATTACTACTTTAAATAAGTCCTGACCGTTCACTGAGGAAGGGGAAGCAAGCTATTTGATAAGAAATATTGGCAATATTCATTTTATATTGGTGCTTGCATTGCTGTTCAGTAGATGTTTCAAAGATTCCCATTCCTCCTCTTCAGTTCTACATTATCCTGCACAAGTCAGCACATACTAAAGCAGCATTAAGTTTAGGCTTTACTTAACCCCTTGATCAGAAGGGGTTACGTGCTCTAGTCCTCTCTGAATGTGTGATTGAACAGGACAATCACTGCTTTTCACGTCCTCTAGATGTCAGCAAACTCAAGGCCTTAAAATGAAGTTAGCGTTTGGCACACTGTCCACAAAAATAAATCCCACTGACGCTGGCACATCAGCTTCATTCCTCCCAGCAGTTAGTCAGCCTGAAAAGTGCTTCTCCCTGTAAGCACAGAGGGAGAGGAAGTTAACCTCATGTGGCAGTTGGTCTTTCTGGCACCAGTCACCCGCTTCTCCCCATCGTGGTCCGTTTCACCTTCCACAAACTCTTCCAGCTGTAGGACGAAGACCGATTCCTGGGTTTGGTTCGTTTTGCTTTCAGGCCGGTGTTATGTGTGGATATGTATTCAGCTGATAGTACGATTAAATTAAGTGCAGAACAGGCTTCCTCTGCTCCCTGCACCCTACAGTCAAGGCATTATGTCTTATTCTAGGAGCTGACATCCGCACTGCCAGGATCAAAGACGCGGGGTTTGTTTTGGCAGACACGCTCCGGAAATTCCTGTTTGATCTGAATGTTGATGATGGCTTAGCTGCAATCGGTTACTCTAAAGCAGACATCCCTGCCTTAGTCAGGGGCACTCTGCCTCAGGTAAGACAGCAAGCACAAGGGTTTCTCTTGTCAAAGAAAACAGAGCAGATTTTTGAAAAAACAAAAACGTTTCTTTCCAAGCAAATGTTATTTTTAGTCCTGCATGAAAACAATTCAAACGGAGACAGTTATGGCTAATCAACTGGATTTTCTTTCTCTGCACAGTTGAGGTTTTTCTTTTCAAAGAGATGGGGCGGGAGCTGCAGTCTGTTCCTCACCCAGATTCAGAAAGAATTTGATGTTTGATTTTATGTTTTTTTAAATATCACATATTTTTTAAAATAGGATGTTTTTTCAGAGACCTTTGATCTTTGTAGAAGATCTCCTTGCTCAGAACTATCCCTGTGAACTAAGTGTGCAGGATGGGTTATGGATAAGGCCTTAGTACTGAGTGCTCTCTGGTAAGAACGATCGAGCTCACTTTGCCTTTACCTTTTCCATATTGAGGAGTCACACTTCTCTTCCCAGGTGGCTTTTTTGTTCCATTGAGCCCCATCAGAATTTGAAATAAGGCCCCCTGGGATGAAGCAGATTAACCTGGTAATACCATTTATTGTTTCAGTGCTCACAAAGGCACTGCCAAAAGCAACGCACCGCTCCAAAAGCAAAAGCCAGTGTCTTCCTTGTAAAAGGGCAGTCTGATTCGTGTGTTACGGGCTGTGCTGTCTGCTTAGGATTTGTTGCTACCGAGTAGCAGGGGAAACAAACACCACAGAGAAAACGAAAATTTTGCAGGTTGAAAGGTCATTTGCTTTTTGCATCAGTGCCTCTTACCACATCTGGATCTTCTCATTCACAAAACTCGGAGCAACTTATAACAGAGGGTCAATATTAGTGTTCCTGTTTCACACGTGAGAACAGGACACAAAGGGGCAGCTGTGTAGTACCACACACAACAGAGCAGTAGCAAAGCCAGGAGGAAAACGAAGGTCTCTGAGCACCCATCAAATAGATGATGTGTGTAAAATGTTACGGGGCATTTTAGAGGTTTGTTTAGATAAATATGTGCCTTTAAAACAACTGGGTTTGGGTCGTCACAAACACATCTCATTGAAGGCATGGTTTATGTAGCTGGGAGAGGGGGAAGGTTCTTCACCAAAAGATGCTGAAGAGGTTTTTGTTTGTTAGCTTCGCTCAAATTGACTTCTAATTCACTTAGTGTCATCTCACAGCACTGATGATTAACTGTGCTTTGGAAAAGGAGATGACCTAATAGTTTCTCAAACCCCATTTTTGGATATGAGCTCTAATGTGATGGAAATCTATTAGTGCTCCTGAACAGCCCGTTATTACCCGCACAGCTAATCTTTGGTCTCTTTTGTCTTTTCATCTTGCAGTGGGTTTCCTTTGGAACACAGCACTGACCATTCCCATCAGCAGGGCAGCCTGGTGCACTGGTGAAAGCGCTAGGGAGCGTGTGGAGCATGTTCCACACTGCCAAGTGCAGGCTGAAGGAAAAATAAGCTACTCTTAACTGCTGGAATTTGGGTTGGGAACTCTGTTGGGACAAACATTTATGCTTGAGGTTAAAACAGAATTTTATTTTCCTTTCTAAGTGAGTCGATCCTACTTACAGAGAGCAAAGGAGATGCTGTCCCGAGGTCTAAGGTGGCTGGCCCAGCGATGGTGTTTGAGGGGAGATGGGGTGGGCTGCAAACGAGAGGTGGCAGAAGGGCTGTTGTCTGGCTCAGCCACCCACCCCCTCCAGACATCCCAGAGGCAGCTGGGATGGGGCCGACCCACCCGTGAGCCCGGAACTGCTCAATTCTGGCACTAGAGCAGGATGTGCCGAGTCAGACTGAGGGAGCCATGGCCTTGATGTCTGGGCACCAGCAAATACCAGCAGGCTGGTTCCGTGGGGGTGCTGGTGCCTCTGTGTCGAGGCATACAGGAGGAGCATCTGTTGGCAGCCTTCTGTCGATAGGGCTGGGGAATACCCCAGTCTGGCAGGGGGCCATCTCCCAGCTCCCTGGGTGCCTGCAGGTCACTGGGTACCCAGGGCTGCAGAGCAGCACCAGGCAGCCTGTGGTGCAGCAGCCTTAACTGCTCGGTTCCCGATGCTGTCGGCACTCTCTGCAGGGCTCCTTGCACCCAGGAGCACTGTTAGCTACCGCTGGAGCCACGGCACCGGCACCCTTCGTAATCCAGTTCTCCTTTAACCTTGCAGGAGAGAGTGACTAAACTATCACCACGTCCCCAGACGGAAGAAGACTTATCCGCCCTCTTCGAGGCTTCCCTGAAGCTCTATTAGCTCACACTCTAGTGCTAAGAAGCGTGCTCTCTCCTAACAAGTGATCCCTTAAATGTGGGGCTGAGTTTGGTAAGAGAGCGGAAGAGCTCGGGTGCCTCTGCCTTCTGCCCCACTGGACACGGCCAGGAGGTCAAAGAATTGATCTTCAGCTAAGCAGTGCTCCGAAGCAAAGGCTTGGCTCTGGGTCTCTTCATGCTCCGGAGCCTGGGGCATTAACTCATGGAAAAGCAGAGCTCTTGCTGGACTGCAGCTGTTCTTGTGCTTTGAGATGGTCAAAGGGGGAGGGATGTCTGAAGGGGTATTCCAAACCAGTCTGCAAATTAGGGGGGTTATTTAAATTGTCTGTGATTATAGAAGAAGTAATTGAGGGGAACTTCAATACGGAATGGGGAGTTCCCCTGCAAAAAATGTCGGCTTACTGTATTGTGTTCCATTTTATCATCTTTTTACCAGCTGGCTCTAAGAAGGTTGTTGAGCTGGGTGCTGCTTGTGTTGTTTGGTTAAGAAAAAAACTTACACGCTTCAAACACAGACTCGTAGCGTGGTTTGGTTTGGCAGGGACCTTACAGATCATCCAGCCACCTCCCCGTGCTGAGACGCCGGACCCTCGCCACGTCCGAGTCCTGCAGCTGCCTCAGCACGCGCCAAGGCAGGAAGAGCCCCGTGGGCTTGGGGAGCTGCTGTCCCTCTGCCGGGGCAGGGGCGCTCGGCCAGCCAGCGGGGACAGCTGAGGCCAGGCCAGCTCGTGGCAGGGGGGTCAGGGGATGAGGCCTGGTCACCTCAGGACACGGGGGAGAGGCCAAACCCAGCCCGCTCGGGAGGTGGGTGGGCGAGGTCTGAGGGGTGTCCAGCCCGTCCCCCCCGTGATGGGCTGAGGCCTGGAGAGCTCAGAGCGTGTGTGAGAGGCTGAGACCAGCACACTTGTGACATGAGTGAGCAGGGGAGCCCTGGACAGCTCGTGACACGTGAGGGACAAGCGGGAAGCCGGTGACCTTCTCATGCAGCTCCAGGAGGGGCTGAGCACCAGCCAGCTCGTGACAGTGCCGAGGGGCTGAGACCACCACAGCTGCAGCCTCCTGTCTGGCAGCGAGAGAGGCCAGCACGGGAAGGGGGACCGGGCTGAGGCTGTGACAACGCGTGACACGAGTGGGGTGCTGACAGCCAGGGGACCGAGACATGAGCAACAGCATCACCCTCACTCCTGTCACCAGCTCAACACTTCTCAGCCCTCACACGTGTCACGATCTGGCCAGTTCTCACCTGTCACAAGTGTCACAATCTGGCCAGTTCTCAGCTGTCACAAGTGTCACGATCTGGCCAGTTCTCAGCCCCTCCAACGTGTCACGATCGGGCCA
>WUAM01000431.1:77308343-77325673 GCA_024336885.1 Actenoides hombroni | reverse complement strand
ACTATTAAAGGATTGTTTATAACAATAGTACTCCCAATATACAAAAGACTTTTAAATGACTTCTTATCAGTATTCCCTTAGTCGCTGATATGATTAGGAAAAGGGCCATAAATAAATAGCTCTAGTGAGAAATAATAATTGTTGACAAGTGCTACTAATTTTGTTTTCATTTAAACATTATATTTTAATATCTTGAAAACTTTTTTATGTTCTATTATAAACTAGATGCTACTGTTTTATTAGCACACTGATTGGAGTGTTTACTAGTCAATTTTTATTGTTTATTGTCATGTATTTTTAGTATTCTATTTTAACTTTTAAGTAGCAGGTATGTAGCAGGGACATAATGATGGCATAGTAAGATCAGATAAACACGCTGACTGATAGTCGAATAGAATAATTCCCTGACAAATTTTATGATGTTTGGGATTGTTTTCTTTGTTGTTTTGTGGGGTTTTTTTAACTTTTTTTTTTTTTGTTCCCCATGAACTATTTAGGAAATGCATTTTAACAAGGAAGAAAGTGAAATGATCTGCTATGAAATGAAAAACTTGTATTTCTTTAGTGAACAGCCAATCTTGGAGGTCAGAGATGTAGTCACATCTCCTGTTTCACATATTTTAGGTTTCCTGTAAAACTGTGAAAGATTCTTTTCTATTTTGCTTCACTAATCAGTTCCACCAAGCCTCCACAACTGCATTTGCACTGCTGTCTATGCTGAGTCTAAATCTATAAAAATACAATGGTAAAGCCCAGTTCCTTTATCCAGATAACAATAATGTAATTTTGTTACTTAAATTTTGCTGGACTGAAACATCCTTGCCTCGAGTTTATTCTTACACGTTGCAATCAATATAAGTGGTGCCCTTTGTAAAATAATTTATTAGTCAATAATCTACACCTTTCTGAACATAAAGAACTGTGAATTCCTTGAATGGGATAGGCTCTGTGTTTGTGAAGTTTTAGATTACAAACATTTAAACAAAATTGATACTGATAGACTGAGTAGTATGTTGTTATTCTTTCTCATTTTTATATTTTTATTATTTTTACAGTTTTCAGTTCAATTACTGTTGCAGTTGCAAATGTGCAACAGTGTCCCTAAATTCTATGTTTTTGTCCCTGGATTTGGTGCAAACACATGGGGTATTTTGGAGTGGAACAAGCAATATTAGAAGAAAATATCAGATTTTTCACTGAAATATTTTCATTACAAAATATATTATCATTGCCAAGAAACTGCTGTGTGCTTCGTTGTTGCATTATCCCTCCCAGATAAGCAAAGGCCAAAGTAGGGTATTTCTGTGGAGGATAACTAGAGATGGATCAGCACTGGTGCAACCCACATGCCCACTGTCTCTGAAACATGTCTAGCACTTGTTGCTTCAGGAAAAAGAGTAAGCAGCCTGCTCTCCTGATTTCTGTGTTTAGGGGTTTCTTGCTCCCTCACTTCTGCCCCTGTGATGATGCTGGTGTAGGTTCTGGTTTTTGTGTCTGTTCCTTATATTCTTGTGTTTGTTGGCTGCAATAGTTTCTTCTGGCACTGAGTTCTAAAGTCCAATCACACATGACACAAAACCAGTATTTTCTTTGATGAATCTTGGAGTTTGCACTGTAGTGTTTCACTGGGTATCATGAAGAAGAACTCTATCCAACTTTAGTATTCAATTTGTGGATACTTTTTATCACACTCTCATTCTTTGTGATTAAAACTTGATTTTTTTCTCCTTGTTCAAACAAAGGCCTCTCTGTGTCTCCTATTTAAGACTGTATTTCCTGTGAACAGCTACTTTTCCAATAGTTTTATTGCAGAACTCCTCACACTTTCTGCTATTTTTTCAAAATATTCATGATGATTTTAAGTTTTCAGATTGGAAAGACTTGTCTTGAAAACCTTTAAAATACATGGAAATGTAATATATCTCTTGTTTTCTGTTACAGTCATAATTAAGTATATTACTGTGAGCTCATCACTCCTGACTAATAAAGGGTACAGTTTCATCATGCTTTGCATAGTATAGTGTTAGGGTGTTATAGTCCCTATAATTCCTTGTGTTTCTGGTATTATATTTCTTCTACTCCTAAGAAGTCTTTTTGTCTAACATCTGTTTTCCTTTCCTCCCTTAGTTTCAGTATTTCAACTTAGTCCTCTGAGATAGTGTCCTCTGTGTTTATATTCTCTTTCCTTTCTACTTCCACAAACGAGGTGTTGATTCAGTTTTATAACAGAAAAAACAAAACATGGCTTCCCAAGCACTAAAGGAAGTCTTGAGCTTATTAAGTATTTTCCTGAAGACTAACCCATGTGATTTAATAACACAGGTGGAACTATGCTATGGCTAGATTGGAAAAGTTTTAAAAGTAACTTATTATTGAAATACTAGAGTAGTGTTTCTTCTCCAAGCTTTCTTATCTCTTTCAAAACTATGAGTGGGCTGTATTTTGCAAGAAACAAGAAACTGCTGAAATCTCTGATAACTCCATTTTTTGTTAATAAATGAGTGCTTTAGGTCCATTAGAGAAAAGTCTGCTTCTTTCCTCAGAGATATACTTCTCTCAGAGCACTGACAGATTCCAAGGATTTCACTATTTGAGGAAATAGATGTGTAATTTGCAATTAGTTTTCTGTTTAAGAGTGGTGATTATTTCCATTTTATGTTTTTAAAAAAATATCTTGGAACATTCAATGCTATTTTAACCTTAATTTTTCATTTGGTGTATAGCTGTCTCTGAAGTTTATTGGTAAAACCTTATTGGAAATATTTAGCAAAAAGCAATTTACGAGTTAGTTACTTTCACCATATTATTCACATGCATTAATAGGATCTTTTCTAAATCTAATTATATGTCCCTTTTTAGTTGCAAAAATCTTTTCAAGACATTTATAGTTCCATATTCACTATTTGTTTAAGTATGTCATGTCACCCATTAGGCAATTGATTGTGTTGCCCACCTTCAGTTACCTAAACCTTGCATCCTTAAGTTTCACTTATACACAGTAGCAATAAAGAGGCTTCTGTTAAAGGTAGTTCTAAAAAGAAGAGAATATTAAAGAGTTTTCCCCATTGACCATGAAGAAAATCTAGCAAAGCTAATATCCTTCATGATAAGCATGTGTGTTATGTCTCTGAGGTTAAGAACTATGATTACCATCTCATGTTCCCACAAAAGTATATACAGAAAGGAAGGTTGTCTCAGGTTACTTCTGCATCAAAACACAAACTAGGTGAAAAAACAGTCCCCTCATTTAAATGTGTATTAGAATGAACATGAGTCTTGTTCTTTCCTGATGAATACTCAACGGTAAGTAGGATCTGAACCTGTGTTGTTTCACAGGGTGATGCAGCTCTGATATTACATTACGGAGAAAGGAAATGCTCCCTTCAGAGCATTAAAATGAGTAAGAAAAAAACTCTGTACATAGATGGCAGTTTGCAAATGTGGCTTAGTCTAGTTTCAGTGAGCAGAACGAATTACCTCTAGTGCACTATGTAATTATGCTAATTGACTTCCCTTCCTAAACAGATTGTGTCATTTCTCATAGGTTTTGGCTTGTGGAAAGGCATTTTTCTGCTCAGTCTCATTGAAAAAAGAGTATTTGACTTTATGTATATGTTTTGACGATGGATCCACTCTAAATATTGTATTTTCCTCTTAGATTTGATAATTGGACATTTTTGATATCAAAGTCACTCTTCTGTATATTTAATTAGAAGATGTCTAAGAGGTCATGTTCAGTGGTTGATATTTGGCATTCTCTCTGTTTCATGCTAGACTTATAATGCAGTCTCTAGGCTGTCTAGAATTAATGTAATTTATAAGTAATTTATCTCATTAATTTACCTGATAAGCCTCCCTATGTCTCCTCTGATGACTTTGTTTTCAAGCAAGCTGGTGAAATCTAGTAACCCTGGGAACGTGCTCAGCAATGTTAAAGGACTTTCAAAGTTGTATCAGTGCCCCAAGGTGGGTGTGACAGATAACATATCTCCTCTGCAGTGTCTGATCAATGGTAATGCGTCACATACACTTCATAAAGTTTAACTGCTTGCAGAGAAAGTATTAACCATTAGTACAAAAACAAGTTCAGGGCTTGAATTCTTCATATCTCTTAAAAAAGTTTATGAGATAGGATTCTTAGACCAGAGCTGGTGTAGTCAGCCCTGTGTTGTCATATGCTCTTGATTCTCTCAAAGTATTGCAGACTTAGTCTAAAGAGGAGCTATGTCATGCAGGTCTGTGTCTGGACCTTCACAGTCGACACCACCAGGAAACAGAAAGTCAGGGAAAACACAGAAGAGGAAATTCAGGACATACAACAGAATAAAAAAACCACACCTCAATACATTTTGGGTTTTGTTGGGTTTTTTTCCCCCTTATTTTTTAAATAGTGAGATTCATGACAGCTGCAGTGAGAAAAAAAAAAAAGAAAAAGAAAAGGGGTTTTTTTAGGGAATGACTTCTGTCCTGATATTTAAAAAGCTAAACTTAAGACCACTTCTTGGACTGGCTGTCATTTCTTTGCTGTCAAGATTAGTGGATTTTTTGTTTATCAGGAGTGGTTATTGTGAACCAATTTTGTGACAAACTTTTTATTCCTTCAGTTGTTTGCTGTAGGGCAACATCCAGACCTTGTGAGAACAGCAATAGAGGATATTAGGCAAAAATTCTGAGTGCAGTCTCAGCCTTTTCACAGCAGTCCATTCTGCCTCCCTCTTGCTTCCAGCTCTCTGCTGGCTCATGATGCCGAAAATACATTTTGGACTTCATTGGTCCTTCTTGAAGGGACATTTTCTGTGTGGAGCTGGTGCACTGGATGCTTGCGAGGCTAACAACACTTGTTTCAAAGGGATATCCAAACACATTTTTACTGTATCAAGGTATCTCTGAATACACAGTATTTCCTTTTCTTGAAGAACTATCAACTGATATATCCCTGGTTTCCTGCCCAGCTCTGTTCTCTGCTATCTTCCTATCCTCCCTCAACACATTAACTTCCATGATTGATTAATTCAGCTGCAGAATATAGGTCCTTTTGGAGAAGGGCTCAATGAAGGAAAGATATTTCAAACCATTCTGGTTTATGTTCAGACTTACCTTCAAAAGACTTTGCTGTTCTTGTCTATTTAAGTGTCAGAAGGAGAACTACCACACCTTGCTAAATTTAATGTAAGAAATGGACCAGAAATGTAGGATGGACAGGTTACAACTGTTCTTTTTTACTAACTTTAATGTGAAATTTTCTGAATTATTGGTTCTAGGGGGTTGGAAGTGCTGAGGCAATTATTTACACTTAATGCCTTGTATAAATATTATTCATTTATTTAGACAGACAAAAAGAAAATTGACCTCATATTCTAGTCATTACACCATTGAAGTTGGGTAGAAAAGGGCATGTTCCAGATCCTTAATTCAAAAATATACCTATTTATTATTTTAATAATAATGAGTTGTGGTATAAAATGCATTTTAGAGAGAGTCCCATGATTAGATAACACAGCAAGCTGTTGAAATCCCATCAAGAATGCAAGTGACTTGTGAATAAATATCTCCAAATAAACAACCACTTGGAAGATCTGATTCTTGCAACAGACTTCCATAGCATTGACCTCAGATGTTCCGTAGCAGAAGATTGGACAACTGGCTGTCTAGAGAATGACCATGTTAGACAAGCTGAAAAGTTGGAAATATCATACAAATCGAATGTTCTCAAGAGTTTCAGATGACAACCAGTGAAGATCAACAAGATCCTCAATAAAAGAAAGTTAAAAACAAAATAAGGAAGGGCAATTGTTGGAAGATCCTCTTGTAAGGAAAGAACTTATGAATCCTTCACATAATAAGTCTACATCCTGATCCCACAAAGATACGTCCAGCATGGAACGTTAGCAGGTGAATTCAAAGTTAATTACATTCTACAAAGAAAGGTGGAAAATAATCTTAAGGTTTTGCCACCATGACAATGATGACTTTGAGTCTGCTCTCTTATAGAGAGGCAGGTGATCTCTTGTTTGGCATTTATACTATGAGTCATGATGCAAACCACATATACACTTTCTTTCCAAGCTCTTGCAAGGGTGTAATACTAATGCAGTATTTCAAGTCAAGCAATGACCAAATAGCAGTTTTTCCTTAGCATTATTATCAGCAGTTAGTATCGAGCTTATCCAGGATGTGTCACTGTCCCAGGAAAGAGCTTTCACTGCTCCGAGTGTGTTACTGCAAAGACTCTGTTTCAATCATTCAATAACTTTTGAGAAAAGAGAAGAGAAATGACAGGGCAGAATTCAGAAAGATTACTGACAAATTCTTGCTGAACACTCAGAAGTATTCTGAAAAACATTTACTGTTTTCTATAGAAAAATATGGTGGTATTAAACCTACCATCTAAGGAATATATAGATTTTAAGTTGATATTTCAAAAAAATAAGGAGGTGAACATATTTTTTCTTCAAAGCTACAGCTTTAGAATATCACTGGTGTTCATATTTTGCTTCATGTTAAGAAGTTGTTATATCTTCAATTTACTCTTAGTGTGGGAAAAAACACAATTTGGGCTTGTTAAAAATAGTCTTGAATGTAAATAAATGTTTCTCAGTCTCTTTGAAAAAATACATTATGTCTCTTCCTGTCCCTACTTTACAGTGCTTAACATTAGTGGGAGAGCTGAGAAAAGAAGCATCTAGCTGTTCTGTGAATCAGCTTTTCTTAAGGGATACAGAAGAAAGTACTTTCTGCTCAGCTATATATGGGAATTTTGAACATATGCAAAGAAATGACCAAATGCTGAGAGGTGCTTATATCTTTTATGAAGTGAATAATTTCTGTAATGTGTCAACAGCAGCTTATTGGTTGTTAATATGTTTTAAAGGACTCTGGAGAGACAATCGGGTGTATTGACTGCAAAGTAAAAATTTATTACCTGTGTCACAAGGTGGGGAGGACTGCAGGTAGTCCATATATTGACTACTTTGAATAGGCTCAGTAGATTCAGTCTTTTTAAACTGTTGCTAGTCAAATTTAGATTCCAACTGTGTGAAATTAATTGGTCAGGGTTTTTTTCTGAAACATCCAAGCTTTGTGCTAATTGGGTAATTGTTTCTTGTTACAACTGAATCTTCACCAAGGATTTTAAGTGAAGAAATAATGAATAAAGAGACAAAATGAGCTAGCAGTTAGGCAGAAGGGGAGTATTTTAGCAGTACGTGAAAAACAAACAAGCAAAAAACCAAACAAAATAAAATCAAACACAAAAAAAAATTAAAAATAATTTGTAAATGGAAAGATTCAAAAATTCTTGAGATTAAATCAGTTCTCATATTATGGTGAAAACACTGTCTTCATTATCAAAGCATCCACAGTTTCACCGTCTTTACACAGTTGGGCAGTTGCACAAGCAAAGCAGCCTCACCATGGACAGGGTCAGTTCATGCTGGGGAATGGGCGCGTGTTTCATGCCCAACCACCCAATACTTACTGGGTGCAGAGGTTGCAGCTAACCTGTGGCACCACAGGCTGGCATCCATGCAAAGCATATCCATTCAGTGGAAAATGTTCTGACAGAGCACTGCCCTACCATGGTCATGCTTCTTTCAACGAAATCACACCAGGGATGGGACTGTACCAGCTCAGATTGGTACCAGTTAAGGGATGTCCACATCACGCCTTGTGACCCAACCCTTTCAAGATGTCCTGCTCTCAGATGCTTTTGCCACCCTCCATGTGACACTGGCAAACTACCTTTTGCTCACCAAGGGCATGCTGCAAAGCATAACCGCTGCATCAAGACAGCACAAGGGTCAGATATGGAGGGTGGACATGAGCCACAGAGAATGTCCCAGTCTCCTTGTGTGCTCTGAACGAAGTCCCAGGACCCACCCCCAATACTGGTTCTGGACAAAGTGGACCTCCAGCTTATTTGATGTACCAATGCAAGTATGGTAGCAACTATACACTTTTCAACTATGATGCGACTCCGGGATCTGTTGTGGCCATGGTCCCTTCTTGATGTGAAAGCAGACCGAGGGTTGAAACCACTCAACCACGTTACACCAGCCAGAAACACAAATCACTGATGTATATTATTTTTAGTCTGATGGGTTGTTTTCCATTATGATCTCTTAATTTTATAAATGTCCCTCCTTGGACAGTTATGCACATAATTCTTTCTTTAGTCTTTCAAAATCCCTCAGAACAGACATAGTTTTTCCCTCTCTCTTTCTTTTTCTACACATATCCCCATCCCCATCTGCCTTTCTTCATATTTCTTTTGTCATTTCAGCCAAGATTAATGATGTTGGTGGCTCTGGAGTATTCTTGAAAGAAATGGCTTCTCCTGTTGTCCCAGTCAGAGCATCACTTTGGATTTTAATCACTAGCAGAATGTGCTTTTTACGTCTCAGCCTCTTCTGCCATAAACATCCCTCTTAGATATGCAGTGCATGAGATTTGTGTTCCGGGTGAAGCTGCAAGTCACTGCTCTTTCCCACTACTCATCAATAAAATAAATAAAAAAAAATTAAAAATCACCCAAGAAAGAATTTTTCTCTTGCTGTGATGAATGCTCAGAGGCTTCCCTGTATAAAATCAGACTCAGTGTAAATGTAAAGAAATTGAAAAAAAACCAAAAAAGTATGAAAAAGGAAAATTATAACAGAATATTTTTAGACTTTTCTGGAGAATAATCTTGTTAAAATTTTTCCGAAAAGTTAACACAGAATGCTTCTATGAAACCCTGTATGGAAAGCACAGGCTGTGTCTCTTGGATGTGACCCAGAATACAAATGACTCCATGATTCTAACCCTGCAAAGCTACATGATCTTTTCTAATAGTGGAATACTGACCTATACCAATAAAGTGAAAGCTACTCAATAGTCAGGGTGATTTCTGTGATACCATAAATGTGTCCCTGTGTTATAATTATAGGTTTATTCAGAGAAAGGTGTGTCAAACCTGGTGTGATGCATGACTGACTTAAAGATTTGGATCAAAAAGCTCTCTCAAGAAGAAGGCTGGTGCCCTGCTTGCCTGCCAATCTCTGGCCTCAATTTTCACAGGAGTCTCAGTAAATTAACCAAGGTAGTCAGGCTCCAGAGCTTTTCCCCTGTGTATTAGGCACCTAATTCCCTCGGGTGCTTTTGACAGCTCAGGTAAAGAGATAAATTTTATAGTTTCTAGAGGCCAGCACAGGTTAATTCTCTCAGAGTGAGCAACGAAGTGAAATTTAACCTTGACGCTCTTGTTTTAAACATTTCTTCATCGTATAACTTTAGAGACTGTTCTATTAGGAGCATAAATTGCCATTAAAAAGAGAAAGGGTTATTTAATTTCATGCCAGAATTTGTAAATATTTTTTTCTTCTAGTTCTTTTCCTTTCCAAACAGGAATATAATTAAACTCTTTAAAATCCTTTTGAAATAAAATAATAAAATACAATGAGATACAAAAAAAAAGAAAATAATAAAATAATATAAAATAAAATAATTTAATTGAAATACAGAAAGGAACACATAAGTTTTGTACACGAAAAGTGCTCAAAAAAAATATGTGAGCAAAATTTGATGATGTGCAAGTTGAGAAATTATAGTTTCATGGCTTTGTTTTTATCTAGTCTGAGCTCATTTGTTCACCGTGGATTACGTGAAATTAGCAAACAGTTTCCCCTCTCCCAGAGACCAGTTCTTTGATCAATAGGCAATACACTAGAAATATCTTTTCTCTTTTTTTTCCAGTGTGACAGGAACCTTCAGTGAAAATCCATGTTGTCCCAAATATTCTAATTATCTCTAATTAGGGGTTATTCCTTGTCAGCACTTTATCTGGAAGGAGGCAAACATTGCAGGGAGATGGATGTTTTAATATCTTGTATGTCTAAGATCACCTTGCTCTCTGGCACTTTGTCTTTTTGAATGGAGATCATGATGGCTGTGCTGATTGATGATATTTTAGTTACAAAGCATAGTGATCAGATGTTCCTGCTGATGTCAACATTTTATCTACCTTGGATACAGTAGAACAAAGAGATAAAGCTACAGGATCAGCACTCTAACTTTAAAATAGGGCTTTATGCCAAAAATACTGTAACACAAAATTATTCTTATTGTTAAGAAACAAAGAAAAGATGGTATATTTTTTTCTTAATCATTTTGACAAAATGGTCAATATTTCTCTTGCAAATAAACAAAAAATACATTGTGACAAGCAGAAGTAAGGGATCATGAAGCACAGGGCGGGGGAAAAAGATTTGCAAACAAAACCAAATTTGGATCAAATTTAAAGATATGTCTGGTTTTTGGCTTAGGTCACTGACCATACTGGAAGATATTTAAACAATGTTGTGAAGCAAAATAGTTCCAAGGAGTCGTTTTGCTGCCTCATATTAAGATAATGTCTAATAGCCAGAGAGAAAGTGTAGAGAAAGCTGCCTGGAAAACCAACCAGTAAATATAAAAACAGTCTTAAATGTTCTGCAGAGACATCCAGCAAACAAAGTTCCTCTGTCCCTTCCTTTGCCCACGTTCTCCAATCCAGTCTTGTTTAACATCTCCAGTCTTGTTTAACACCTCTAGTCTTGTTTAACATCTTTGTCAGCGACATGGGCAGTGGCATTGAGTGCACCCTCAGCAAGTTTGCCGATGACACCAGTGGGGCTGCTGCTGTGAGTGTTTATTCTCTGAATGAAACCCTGTCTGGCCAGCAGTGTAATCATTCAAGGCTGTTTTCTTGGCAGATGATCAGAAAGAAAATGTTTATTTTTAGATTATGTTAGCAAATCCAATGAGAAACCAAGGTAGGAGGGATGTAGCTCATGACCTCTGACTTAATTTTTAATGAAAGCATACTGAAAAATGTTGTGACCTAAGATGTCGGTACTGTCTGAGCTTCTGCCTCAGTAAAATCTGCTTCTGGTAAATGCATATCAGAGCTATCTCAAACTATTTGTAGTAACATAGTCAAAATTAACGCTTTCCTGTTAGGTTTGAAACAACATAAGGAACATTTTTAAAGCTTATGCAACTGAAAGAATTAAAACGACTCTCTCTTCTGGCAGAACTGAGGTGTATGTGTTGCTTTGTAATGTGTAAGATAGGCTCCTCATGGCTGAGTATCTGAAGTATTTTTTCTGTTCTTTTACTGCATGGATTTCTGGTACCTGTAGTTTTCAATTTTACCGTGGTGCACTCTCACTCCATCTCTCAAGGTGCTTGAGCAGTTTTTCTGCCTGCCCACATCCTTACCAGTTTGTCCAGCTGGGTGGCCTTGGCAAACTTCCTCTTCACCTCCTTTTTCACGGGCTTACATTTAAGCATGTACTGGATAGCCCAGGGCTGCTGGCACAGATCTCTGCAGAGATCTGGCAGCTTTCTTCCCTTGCAAGAGTTAGCTGTTAACTGGCCTCCCCAAAACGGTGGCAGGATCATTAGCCCGCCTGCAGTGCATCTGCACCAAGGCACGCAGAAGGGGCAGTAGACAGGAGCTGGAGGCCACTGTGCAGCGAGAAAACGGTGACTGCTGCCATCCCGGAAACCTGGTGGGGTGACTCGCACAACTGGAGAGCTGCAGTCAATGGGTATCAACTTTTCAGAAGGGATACGTGAGGAAGAAGAGGTGGTGGGGTGGCCCTCTATGTTAGGGAGAGGAGTGAATGCCTACACAGTAGGCTGACGCCGTGCTCCTTCCTTTCTAGGAAAAGGCTTCCTGTCTTAACTAGGGTCTTGACATCAGGATGATTTCATTTTGTAGGCTACTGTATCATAAATACAGCTGATGAATATCAAGGACTTGTATGTGTAGGCAGTCTGCAAATATGTTACGGTAATGTGGGAAAGAGGGAAATAAAAGTACCCGTGCACACAGCATTCTTGGTATGGAAGATGTTGCAGATATATACAGGCATACTTGACTGAGCCTAAGAATTGTTTATTTTCCAGTTTGTTTGGCTGCACGTGTGTTATGATCTACTCACTGTGATTCTGGTGGTTCTTTGTTCTTAGCTCAGATTGCTTTTATCCAGGACGTTGGAAGGCTACCGCTGAAAAGACGTTTTGGGAGGTAAACTTGACTTCTCTCTTTTCTTAGAGAAAGTAAGACTTTGCCCTTTGCCCTTTCCTTTCTCAATATTCTGAGGAAAAGAGCCCTTTCATAGAGAAACACCTTCGGCGTACGTCTGCGATGTGACATTTTCCCTCCCAGCATGGTGGGTTTCTATTTTGCCTCTTAAAACCCTTTCCTGATCAAATCTGTTGACCACCACAATGTTAGTAGCTACATTTTACTGTCGTCTTGCTTTTAATCCTTGTTTGGCTTTCTTTTGCATTGAATCAGATAGTAGCTCTGTCCTGGACACTTCCGTGTTCCTCCAGTCCACGATCTGACAAAAAAATGCGTTTTTTACAATGACAAACTTGTACGTGAGAATAAAGCTAAATTGATGCAAAGAGGATAATGCACTTTGCCTCTTGTTTGTCATGGGAGAAAAGATCAGTCTGGAAGTCTGATAGAACATGCTGTGTTCACCTGCGTGTTGGAGGTGTAAGAAAGAAGTTAGCGTGGGGAATTACTCTGCTTTCCTTTGGAGCAGTTGTGTATCTATGGAAGTACAAAATCTTTTGATATTTTACGGGTGCAAGCTGGAGCATAAGAGGTTCTGCAGAAACGTAAGGAGAAACTTTTTCAGTGTGAGGGTGAGGGAGCTCTGGCACAGGCTACCCAGAGGGGTTGTGGAGTCTCCTTCTCTGGAGACATTCGAAACCCTCCTGGACACGCTCCTGGGTGACCTGCTCTAGGTGGTCCTGCTCTGGCAGGGGGTTGGACTAGATGATTTTTCGAGGTCCCTTCCAACCCTGAACGTTCTGTGAGA
Source organism: Actenoides hombroni (assembly GCA_024336885.1). Lineage (NCBI taxonomy): Eukaryota > Metazoa > Chordata > Aves > Coraciiformes > Alcedinidae > Actenoides > Actenoides hombroni. The sequence continues at coordinate 77,312,813 of WUAM01000431.1, read as the reverse complement.
TTCTGTGAGTGCTTCCTCTGAAACTGGATACCAGCACTGTCTTTTATTTTGTGGAATTTTTGCCTACAGGACTACTTAAAGCTTAGTTTGATTCAAAAAACCCCTTCTGAACAAAGCTGCTGGTGTTGCTCTGTCTGAGGTGCTAAATAGAAAAAGTACTTACTTCAGCTGTGAGACTGTAGCGCTCTACTCCCAGACTGTGTGGCGCTGATGGGGCGTGACGTGTGACTCTAGTGAGCCTTCTGAAGCACAGGCATCATCTGTCCTGGTAGAGCCTCAGTTCCATTGCTGTCATTTGGCTATCGCTGAAATGGCAAGAGAGACTGAATCGTGATGGTCTGTTTCTAGTGCAGGATGGAGATCACAGTTAGCTGGAACGAGACTACCTCTTTCACCTGTTGATGAGGAGAGAGAGTTTGTGAGGGCAGCTGACCAAGCATCTCACGTTTCCCGCTGTGGCGCTGCCATCTGAGTTCTAATTGGGAAATACTGGCCTGGCAGGCCGAGGCTGTGTTAGCCAAGAACCACCCTGTTCCCAGCAGTTGTAGGAAAAGCCATTTTGGTTGCTAGTCAGGAAGGAAGGAAGAGCGTCCCGAAGAGGTCTGTTTCTTTGCAATCTCCCTTGTCTAAGACCAAATGGTTTTAACTGTACAGTTGAATCACAGACTTCATTATGCCATTGATTCCATCTGCAGCATACCTTTAGCTACTTGTTTTGGATCTGCCTTAGTAAGTGGGGTGTGTGTCATCTAGAGTTTTATCTGAGAGGTAACTTTCTCCTGCAACACGGTGATCCTTTTTCATCCGTTCACTGTCTTGGAAGGGGAATCTAGAGAAGTGTAGGTATTTTAGTGTAAGCATTTGCTCCCTTCCGGAATCTTACCTGAAAATAACTTGTGTCATTAGAGAGTTCTTAATATAACTTATGTGCAGATGTTGCAACGGAAATAAGAAGATTTTATTTCTTTTCCATGATATTTATTAATGGATTAGGTGTGGTGCGGCAGTAGGAAAACTGGCATTGAGGAGAGTACATGGTATTTAATCTGCTGGAATTGGTCAGGAGGAGTTTTTGTCAGGAACGGTGTAAACTGGTATTATTCCGGGTAAAGAGGGAAAACTAATAAAGGAACATTGGTAACATGCTGATGTAGAGATGCTAGAAAGAGGGAGAAGTCCAAGTGTTAAAAGAAGTTACAAAATACAAAAATATTTCCACTTTTTTTTTTATTATTATTATTTGCCTCTTTTAGGTTAACTTGCTTCCTATCGTAAACTATCTTGGGTTTGGTTGGAAAGGGCCTAAGGCACCATGGACTATTGCCAGTAACTTCAGTGTCAGCAGTTTCACGTGCATGAGGAGAGCTCAGGGAAACAACTGTCACCGTAAGGAGGGAACTCTGAGCAACAGTGGAGGAGTGCTGGGGAGCAATGGAGCAGGAAGGCGATGGGGCCTTCTGCTGTGGCTGTGGTTTCAGGCTGTGTAGGGCCGTCCTTTCCCCGGGAGGAAGGAACTCCCGTGTGCTCTGCAGGCTGTCAGAGAAGCTGTGCGGTGTTGCCTTCTGGGCACAAGTACCTGTAGCTGAAAGGTGTGCACAGAGCTGTGAAACCATAATGCCGAGGGTTGTGATGTGAGCACAGAATGTGTACAGCTTGAGTGAAATGTGGTTCACGGAGGGCGTTCTGACAGAAAATGTGCAAGCTGGTCAGCAGCAGTGGAGGGTGACCCCTGTGGTACATGAGCAGTCTTTCCCATTGCAGCTTCCGTGTGAGACAGCGGACATTTTTCATGGTAACTTACTGTTGCAACGATAATTGTGCAGGTTAAAGCTGGAAACGCTTACGGATAAGGATCCCGGGATACCAGAGTTCTTTGCTAGCTCTGAGGGGGACCGTGCCGATGCACACGCTCCAGAGATGGCTGCACAGATGGAGGAAAACCCAGCGAAGGAGGACGGATCGGATGGATTCCCTCTCTCTTCGAGCCAGTGCAGTGGAAGTGAACTGCCTTGCAGTCAGCCTCAGCCTGTTGCAGCTCAAGCAGTCGTGGAGGAAGACGAATTAAAAATAGAGGAATACGATAGTGACGAGAGTACAACAAACTAGCAACTTGCCTGAATAGATTCATGTGCTACGAAAGCCTTTGCTGGAGAGAGCGTGGTCTGCACAAAAGCACTGCTTCTGCTACCTTCGGTGGGCTAGAGGGCCAAGGCTAAACACGATGTGTCAGTATGGAGACAGCTCTCCTCAGCTCCTCTACACTTTGCAGGACCAGACCCTGCCTCTCCTGAGCCGTGAAATAATCTGTACTGATAAAAAAAAGAGAGTAATAAATGATGACTGAAATGAGCTTGGAAAAGACTGTAAATAAGCAGCGTCACTCTTAAGTTATTTCCAGTTTTCACACATTTTATTTTAGTTTGCGGTTGTACAGTGTGTTTCCGGAGTACACAGTTGATAAGTTGTCAGCATTTGAAGGTTTTATTCCAGTTGGTACCTTCACAAGAATCGCTATTCAGAAGCTTGGCCTATCTGAAAGAAGAGACTGACGTGTACGTGTAAATAGTTGGATACCTTTGATGTCACTAAAACTCCTCCTGCATTCATAGTTTTGTACCCTGCCACAAACTTTTATTTCTTTGTAAACTGAAGATATGTTGTACAACAGATATTTTGGGCTCCCTTTTTGAAAGATGTTTTTGCAATTTATGGAGGGGGAAATACAACAATCGAGCACAAGTCCTTCTCGTCCTTTGTATTCTGTAGGAAGTTAATGGTGGAGTGTGTGGTTTTTCTCCCGAAGTTGCAGTTGGGCTGGGGGAAATGAGTAACCCTGTGTTTGGTAACTGGCAAACGGGAAGCATGTTGTGGCTGTTGAACAACTTCAGTGTTTCTCTGGAATGGGGATTGGTCCCTGCCAGTCAATCCTGCTGTGGCCAGTGCTACCGCCAGAAGAAGAAAAAAACCCCAAACCAACAACTAAACAAACGACTTTGTGTAATGTATGTTTGCACTGCTCTCTTGCTTACATCCAAAATCTAGCAGAAGAAAATAAATGTTTTTCCACCATGACCTGGGAAGTAATGCTGCTGTTAAATTGTCTTCTCTCAAGGGAGAGGTGTAGTCTCTCCAGCTGTAGCTATTGTTTAATTTTGAAGAGAGAAATTCTCCCCCTTAATTCTTAAATTCCATTACACATACACTCACTGAGCAAAGTCAAGATGGTTTTGGCTCTTGATGCCCCATAATGCCTTTCCCCCTCTGCAGATCATCTAGTTCAACCCTTGACCCAACACTGCAAGCTCACCACTAAACCATGTCCCTGAGCACCAGGTCCAGATGCCGTTTAAATGCCTCCAGGGATGGCAACTCCACCACTCCTACCTTTCGTGAACCCATGCTGCCTGGGCCTGATCACCTGGTTGTCTTGGATGTGCTGTGTGATGGTGCTCAATATGACCTGCTCCATAACCCTTCCTGTCATGGAGGTCAGACTGAGAGGTCTGTAGTTCCCAGGATCATCCTTTTGGCCCTCCTGTAGATGGGTGTCACGTTTGCTAGCTTCAGTCAACCGGGACCTCCCCGATTAGCCAGGACTGTTGACAAATAAAGGAGAGTGGCTGGGTGGGCACTTCTGCCAGCTTGTTTAGTATACTTGGGTAGAGGTGGTTTAATCAAGGGAGGAGTTGGTGCAAGTGCTTTTTTGACCCCAAATTTGGGGGGGGGGGTGGGCTTCCCAGAGCCCCCTCCTCACCCGCTGGTAGTTCTGCTCCTTCTGGATCTGCTCGACCTGGTCGAGGAGCTGGCGGGCGCGGAGCTGCAGCTCCGTCAGCTTGTCCTTGGCAGCGATCTCGGGGTAGTTGTTGGTGTGCTCGCCCACCTGGATGTCCAGGTGCACCCGCTGCGGGGGGACACGGGTGACGTCAGCGGGTCCCCGCCGCCGCCGCCGCCGCTGCCGCCCCCTCCCCACGGTTGGGGGTCACCTCCCACGGTTACCAGTTTGCCGCCGGCAAAAAGAGCCATGCGGGTGGAGTTGGAGTGGAGGCAGATCTGGTGCTCGCCCGGCGTGTGGGAGGTGAAGGTGAAGCGTCCCTCGGAGCCGTACTGTCGCGACAGCACCACCTGCATCGCGACACGGACACCATCACCCGCTGCCCGCCGAGGCGGGGGGGGGCACTGTGACAGCCCCATAGACCCCCTGTCCTGACTGCTGAGGCACCCCAGGGACCCCCACCGCAGCTGGCGGGCACTCTGGGCTCCCCAGTAACCTCCATGCTTAGGCTGGGGGGAGCACCCTAAGCAGCCCAGGGATCCCCCACCCCAGCTGGCAGGCACCCCAGGGATCCTAGAGACCCCCACACCCAGGCTGGTGGGTGCCCCATACATCCCAGGGACCCCCTGTCCTGGCTGGCAAACACCCCAAGGACACCCCACCCCACGTGCCCCAGGGGTGCTTGACCCCCTCCTCAG
>WUAM01000431.1:77276177-77287432 GCA_024336885.1 Actenoides hombroni | reverse complement strand
AAGGCCCCCGCCTCGGTGAAGATCATGCGCTCGGCGTGGTAGGGGATGGCGGGGAAGTGGAGGTCCTTGTAGACCACGGGGTTGCCGTAGAAGGAGGAGGTGCCGTTGATCCACACCGTGGCCACCACCTGCGGGAAGAAGCTGGCCATGGCCAGGGCCACCTCTGCTCCTTTGGAGACTCCAATGACACCCAGGCCGGGGCCTCGTACCTGCAGTGGGGGAAAAGGGAGCCAGCTGGCAGCACTGCTCATGGGGACAGCGTCCCCGGTCACCAGGGGGACATCCTGCTCACTGGGACACCCTTGGTCACCAGGACACCCTTGGTCACCAGGACATCTCCATCACCATGGATGTCCTTTACGGTCACTAGGATGTCCCCGCTCACCAGGACATCCCCAGTCACTAGGACAACCCACTCACTGGGACATCCTTGGTCACCAGGACGTCCTGATCATCATGGACACTCGTTATGGTCACTGGGATGTCCTACTCACTGGGATGGCCCCAGTACATTTCTGCTCATCAAGATATTCCTCAGTTCCCAGGACATCACTGCTCACTAGATGTCCCCAGTCTCCAGGACATCCCCCCTCACCAGGACATTCCTAGTCACCAGATGTCCCCAGTCCCCAGGACATCCCCGCTCACCAGGACATCCCAGTCCCCAGGACCTCCCCGCTCACCAGGACGTCCCCAGTCCCCAGGACATCCCCAGTCCCCAGGACACCCTTGCTCACCAGGACGTCCCCAGTCCCCAGGGCATCCCTGCTCACCAGGACGTCCCCAGTCCCCAGGACACCCCTGCTCACCAGATGTCCCCAGGACATCCCCCTCACCAGGACACCCCAGTCCCCCCCCAGCTCGCAGGGACCTCCCGCCGCCCCGCAGGGCTCACCTTGGGGTGCTTGAGGAGCACCTCGACCGCCTCCTCAAAATACTCCAGGTCGATCTGGGTGAGGGCGGGGGGCAGGTCCTCGTAGGCGAAGAAGGCCAAGGCCAGCACCGCGAAGCCCCGGCTGGCCAGCAGCCCCGCGCGGAACTCGATGAGGCCACCGGCACCTCCGAACATATCGATCACCCCCGGGAAGGGTCCCGGCCCTGAGGGCGACCAGAGAGACCGTCACCCACGGGGTGGGGGTGGGGAAAGAGAAGCCACCGGTGCCACCCCGGGGGTGTCCTCCCCGTCTCGTTTCTCACCGGGTGGCAAGAAGAGGGCCCCGCGGACCCTGCCCTCCCGGACGGGCACCCGTTGCACCCCGGGCCCCATGTACCACCGCTCCACCTCACGGGAGGCCAGCGGCTCGTCCCGGGTGTCGGTGACCGAGAGGCCATCGAAGACCTCCAGGCGGACCAGGAAAGGGGTCCCGGCCACGTCGCGCTTGATCAGCCGTCGGAAGAGGGTGTCGGGCCGCAGGAACCAGAAGAGCCCCATGGGCCAGAGCCCCGAGTAGCTGCCGCCCAAGGCGGGGTGACGCCCGGGGGTCACCTCGCCCGCCCCGTCGGCGCGGAAGAAGGCGCGAGCCTGGAAGCGCTCGCCCTGCTCGTCCCTCAGCGACGCCCGAAGGGTCACCAGTTGGGACGGGGCCAGGCCCCGCACCAGCACCTCCACGGGCCGGTCGGCCAGCGAGGACGGCGGTGTCACCTCTATGGGGAACAGTGTCAAATGCCTTCTGGAAGTCCAGGTAGACCACATCCACAGCCTTTCCCTCGTCCAGTAGTCAGGTCATCTTGTCATAGAAGGAGATCAGGTTCGTCAGACTAGATCTGCCTTTCCTAAACCCATGCTGACTGGCCCAGATTATGTGTACTCCAGCCAGCTTCCCCCTTATATGATGGATGTGACATCACTATTGTATTGAATATCCCATTGGCTGTTTCTGTCAGCTATCCTGGCTGTGGGCCCTCCAAGTTTCTTGTGAAAACTAAGCCTATCCAAGCCAAACCCAGGACATGCGGGTTTTGGGTTGTTTTGGGTTTTGTGTGATGTTGCGGTGGATTTTGTTTGGTTGGTTTGGTTTTGGGGTTTCTTTTGGTGTTGTTTTGTAATTATTTGGGGGACACACACACACACACTTGAAATGGCTAATTTAGTGAGTAGGGATCAACAAAATGCTTACTTGGTGTGTTGTATGTTCTCATAACCAAAAGAAACTAGTCTGTAGTCTTGGGCTCAATGACAGTTTAGTCCTAAGTTTCTGGAGATGTATTGATGGACAGAAGATAGAATGAATTTAACCTTTTCCCAAATGACATACAGAATTCAAGTCAAATATGATCATTCTACTGTTAAATTTCTGATACCTAAGGTTTTCTGTTATGATTCAAGCATTAGAACAGAGTGTGTGTTAAAGAAAAAAACCTCTCATTACATTTAGTTACCTTTCTAATAATTATAAAATCAGAAAAGAGATACATGAAATGTACTGGGAACTTTCTTGAGATACAGGTAGATAACCTATTTGACTAAAAGTTGATGGAATGTCTTAGGATTCAGGAACTTCATGATTAATTAACTCTAGGCATGAACATCCCATTAATAGTGTATTACAAGAGATGTCATGCTACTGGAAAAAGATGTCTTCATTGCTAATGAGTCTTCTAAGTAACCAGATATACAAACAGATGTTTTTGTAGTCCTGACCACTATAACTCTTTACCAGGATAAAAAAGTCCAAAGAGCAAACCAACCATATGGCTTTGCCTTATTTCAATACAGCTAAAAAAAGGAATGCATGTGCCAATGAAATAATGCTTGACATACTAAACAAGGACTCTTTTCACAGTTAGTGCTCTCTTGAAATAATACGTTTTCTGTAATCTCTTAATTTGCTTAACTGGTTGCATCCATCAAAGCCATTTTCTGAGAAGATGTATCAAAGTCCTGATTAATACAAGCCACTGACAAGGGACAGTTAATTAATTGGATTAAGGACACTGATAGATATTTTCTCTTTTTTACTTAATTCTAGGAAGTGAACATGTATGCATTATGTGAGATTTGGAAAGGATTCAGGGTCTGTAGATTAGTTAAGACACTGTAGGAATTAATGCTCTATTTATACTAAAATGATGGCAAGCCAGCTCCCTTCTATAAATAAAGAAGTAGGGTAAAGAGATTATCACCAAAGAAAACTGTCATATAATCAATGTCCAAATAGAGATCTTTGCTTTATTAAAACAATATATTTGTATCTATACTGTATTTCCAACCTTGCCGTCACTTAGATCCATATACACTAGTTTTTTGTATCACGTGAGAATTTCCACTTGGTAAATGTTCCCTCTACTTAAGCTGAAAAACATAGCAAAAGGGATATGCTTGCACCAATGTTTTTCATATTAATATTATTATATACACTAATAGAGAATATGTTCTGAGCATTTTCACCCTTTTCTATCCTTATAATTCTATGCCAAAAATATGTAGGTTTCGTTTTCCTTTATTGTATTGTAAGGACAAGTCCCGCCTCACCAACATAGTGGCCTTCTACAATGGAATGACTGTATCAGTGGACAAGGGAAAAGCTATGGATGTCATCTACCTGGACTTCTGCAAGGCCTTTGACACGGTCCCCCACAAAATGCTCCTTGACAAGTTGAAGAGACATGGATTTGATGGGTGAACTGTTCAGAGGACAAGGAATTGGCTGGAAAGTCACATCCAGAGGGCAGTGATCAATGGCTTGAAGTCCAGATGGTGACTGGCGACAAGTAGTGTCCCTCAGGGGTCTGTACTGGGACCAGTATTGTTTAATATTTTCATCAGTGATATCGACGGTGGGATCAAGTGCACCATCAGCAAGTTTGCAGATGATACCAAGCTGAGTGGCACAGTTGATACACCAGAGGGACAGGACAAGCTGGAGAAGTGGGCCCAGATGAACATCATGAGGTTCAACAGGGCCAAGTGCAGGGTCCTGCACCTGGGTCAGAACAATCCTCATTATCAATATAGGTTGATGGATGAGGTAACAGAAAACAGCCCCGTGGAAAAGTGTGGGATATTTAGTCGAAAAGGGACACATGGGCAATCCAAACTATAACCCGTTGTGTGAAGGATGACAAGCTGGAGATCGACTGAAGGACAGTAGGTGGCGTATGCGACAGGAAGAAGAAGGACAGCGTAGTTCCGCGTATGGAAAGCTATAGCAATAGAAAGCTTGCTGTCTGACTGCCTGAAGAGAACCAATCAAGAAAGGACCCATGGACAGTTGTAACCAATTGTGATCTGTTTTGGGGGCATGGCTAGTTGCCTGAGCTATATAAACCGGGCGTGTAATGCAATAAAGGGCTGTCACTGTTTACTTGATCACATTGATTGTTTGTGGCGTCCATTATTCCTCCACAGAAAAGGATTTGGAGGTTATGGTGGACAAGAAGCTGGACATGAGCCAACAATGGGCACCTGCAGCCCAAAAGGCCAATCATACCCTGGGCTGCATCAAAAGAAGCATGGCCAGCAGATTGAGAGAGGTGATTCTGCCACTCTGCTCTGGTAAGACCCCCTCTGGAGTACTGCATCCAGCTCTGCAGCCCTCAACACAGGAAGGACATGGACCTGATGAGGCAGGTCCAGAGGAGGGTCACAAAAATGATCAGAGGTCTGGAAAACCTCTCCAGCGAGGGCAGGCTGAGGGAGTTGGGATTGTTCAGCTTCGAGAAGAGAAGGCTCTGGGGGAGACCTTATAGTGGCCATCCAGTACTTGAAGCAGGCTTACGAGAAAGCCGGAGAGGGACAGTTTACAAGGGCATGTAGCAATAGGATGAGGGGCAGTGGTTTTAAACTAGAGAAGGGTAGATTTAGATTGGACATTAGGAAGAACACTGGAACAGGTTGCCCAAGGAGGTGGTGGAGGCCCCATCCCTGGAGATATTCAGGGTAAGGCTTGATGAGGCTCTTGAGAAAACTCATCTAGTTGAGGATGTCCCTGATTGTTGCAGAGGGGTTGGACCTTTAGAGGTCCCTTCCAACCCAAGACATTCTATGACTCTAACATGACAGTTATCTACTGTTCCCAAGTTAAACAGACTTTTCATAATGAAATATATATATATATATATAAAATAGTTTTGTATAATAAGGAGTATCTGACATTCATATTATATATGTGGTATGGTCAGTAATAAGAAGTGCAGCCAGGGCTAAGTTCAAATGCTAAGAACAGTAGTTAATGCACCTGGACAGTTTTGTACTAAAGTAATCCAAATTTTTGCAAATGGTATTGGCTGAAAATGGATTTGAGATCAATTCTGAAGGTGAAAGATAAAATAAGCAGGATACAGCTTTTTGAACAATATATCCTTTGGCTACCCTGACTATTTTTTTTTTTTTTTTATGGCCCATTTAAAGTAGCTGTATTGAATTACAAGAATATATCATTAGCTCATTGGATTTTTAGGAAACATGTAATCAAAACTGTAAAAAACAAAATCATGCAGCGTACAATGCTATATTTGTCATCTTCGTCACTTCCTTCTCAATGTCAGTTATGCATCTGTCACTTCCGTTGTACCACCTGGAAGGATTAATTTAATTTTTCTAGCTTTAAGTTAAAGTGTTGACATGCATCTATTGAAATATTTGACTTAATGATCTTAAAGGTCTCTTCCAACCAAAAGATTTCTATGATTCTAAGTTATCATAACCTCATATGCAAGCCAATTTATGATAGAAACATAAGGAAAAAGGCCTAAGTATTCAAACTAACAATAGAGGAATGTGATTTGGAAACAGTTATTATTTAATTGTTAGTCTTAAACTCTAAGATTTTCTTTATGCTTTGAAATTTATCTCTAATAAGAGTACAGAAAGGAATTGTTGTTGGAATAAAACATAAGTCAAAATTCCTGCATGCAGAATATGCTGGCAGGCTCTGAGGCCTTTTTTAATGTATGTTAGCAGACAAAAGAGAGTTAATAGTAACAAAGAAACAAGAACACAACACAGATGCGAAGGAACTGTGAATAACTGTAACGATAAAAATTTGGCAGTTTTCCTATGAATGAAAAGAAGCCACGTTAGCTAAAGACTGAAGAATAAAGAATAGTAAACTACTAGATAAAGTTGTTCACGTAATTTTTAATATATATAAAATATCTACAGATAATAAGGTGCGTATATTTGGGCTAAAGCAGTGGTCAATTACATAGGCATACACAGCTGTATAGCTATACAGGTAACTAAAAAGATAAATGAACATACCACGAAAGAGCAAATCAGATTTGATAGTCTAGTCCTTTTTGTAATACTATTGACACATTTATAAAAGCCCATTCATTGCCAAGGAATCTCCGCCTCATTATTTTGACTGCTTTTGCAGTGTCACCTCCAAGGCTCTACACAAAGCAGCAGTTCCTAGTTTCTAAATCTGGGTACTGGACACAGTCAGTGAGAAGCCATGGATTTTGTCCTCCCTTCATTTACACAGCTGAAAACAGTGGACATACCAGTTCATGGTAGTATTTGGAGATGCCAAACAGAATTTTGTTGCATAAACTCAGACACCTGAACCATCTAAATCCACAGCTTTATCTGCATATTATGATGGGAAGGTGGCTCTTTTGCATGTGTACCCTTGCAGGCAATACATCAAAATGACTGTTTTGAAACAATGTCCAAATTCAGTGCCCCACAGTAGTGAGATTGGAGCATAATGGACACTAGCAGTCCCCTAGGAACTGCCTGCAATAAAATTATTTGACTGAACATGAAATGGAACCTATCAAGCACATCAACATGAAGAGTCAGCCTCCGCTGCTCAAGACCCATTTCACTAATTACAAAAGCAGGGCAGGGAGAGGAAGGAGTGCTTCTGGAAGTTTTTTCCTGCCTCAGAGGACATGTTATGCTGGTATCTGTCTTGGGGCCATTAGAATCTGCCCCTGTACCACTTATCTTCTGTGCCCTAAGCACAGTTCCTGTTTGCTCTGTGTCCCACATACTCAACCAGCACTTATGCCCCTGTCAAGACACAGTGAGTGCGAGCAGCCTCTGTTGCTGCTTCTGAGTACAAGGGAAAGGGAACCCTTGCAGTGGTCCTCAGTTGTCTCTGTGACCAAAAGGTTTGAAACACAAGGCATTTACAGTTACAGCTCTGTTATCATCTGAAAGATGGTCTCAAAGATGTCATATAATGTAGCACAAAGAGGAAATTTTCCTCTGCATGTATACTTATTTCCTCTGCCCCAAAGGAAAGATTGTGAAAATTAAAAGCTATTCTAGGCATACATCTACTCAGATCTTGAAAACTGACAGTTCCCAGGGACTGGTTGTACCTAGAGCTTATGTCAGTCTTTCAATAAAACAGTTGGTCAGATGTTCATATCTAAGACTAAAGGTTGTTAATGAAAAAAACAGTTAATAAAAGAAAGATTAAAAGACAACTACTGGGAAAGTAAAGGTTTGACTTGAAGATCCTTCCAGCATTTAGTTTCTGCACAATGAGGCTGCCACCTACAATTTGGGTTATTATTTACCATAACAGCCAAGAAATAAGATGAAATGTATACAGCAAGAAAGGAAAAATCAACACTTCTAATCATGCAGCTGCAAGAGAATTTTGAAAATGCACTATGACATTGAATTTCTTTCTAGAATTGATTCACATTACAGCCATTGAATTTTCAAGTAGAGAAACACATTAAATTCAGGTGACTTCAGAAAACTGTTCTAGGAATTAGAGTACAAATGCTTGTTTAACATCATACATCAGGATTTAGGTACTTCCTTTTTACCACACCTTCTCACAAGAAGTGAACCATGGGCTGGCCGAGAGAAAACTGAAATCCAAAGAGGAAAAAACAAACCTACAGACAGCTGGAGGTAAGCAATATTATGGAAAAAAAAAAATATATATATATATTAAGGAAAACCCTAAATGTACTATCACTCCTTCTCCTCCCAAAACCACAGAGATATAATTCGGAGTCTTAAAAAACCAGTTTCCAAGTCCTGGATACAAATGAGATGACAAAAAGCACAAGTCATATGTTAACAGATTGCTAATAGCTAAAATGGAATCGAAATTGATCGCATGCTACACAGTCACAACAGAACCTAATGCAAATATATATTTTTATTAATAATTTTTACAGGGTTCCTTCACCTGGACATAGAAGGTTTTTCTGTATTGGTTTTATGTCAAATTATAAATCTTAAATTTTGGCGAAACTTACATAAGCTTGTACAAGTGTTTATATGTGTGACAGGAAGACAGATATATTAGACTGAGGGATTACATCAATTGTATCTCATCAGGTGATTCAGCAATGGTAAAACTTTTGGTCCTGTTTCTATGAAGTGAAAAGACATTTCTTTACAGAGACGTAATCGTTTACACATATATTGGTATCACTGAAAGTAAGAACACAAAAAGTAAACTTGAAAAATGCTTCATGAAATAAATGAATAGTTCAGTATGCAGGTCCTAATTTGACAATATTGGTTTCAAAGGACTAAGCCCCAAAGGGAAACCTTAAGTCAGTTCATTCCTTTCAAAACACAAAAGAAATAAATACAATCTTATGCAAACTTCATGAACACTGCCATGATACATCCTATAGCATTTGTTGTTAATGATGCTATATAAAAGATACTTACATGAGGTTAAATATCTTCACTGTTTTATAATAGAGAATTCTGAGGTGAGCTAATGGCTTACTTGAGGCAAAGGGGGGTCAATGTTAAAAGTACAATTAAAATTTCACAGGTATAGAGATTCTAGTCCTACACTATTAGCTCATGCTTGTATCCAAGACGTCAAGAGCAAAATCACATCCTACAGCCATTTATTAACATAAAAGCCTCCCAAATCAGTACATTTGGTTTGTAATATTATCTATATATCAAAGTGACCTAAGACACACTATAATACTCAGTTCTACAGAGGACCATTAATGTTATCAAGAATCAAGGCTTAAAACTCTGCTGCTGCTTGACAAAGAATAAAATCTGGTTGAAGGGAAGAAATCAAAGAAGCATATACATCCTGAAACAGAAAACATAATTATCTTTAAAGGGATCATAGCAAGTATTAACAAAGGCAACAAAGCTAATGGTCCAACTGCAAAAGTAACTGAAAAACATCATCCCTCCAAATGAGGCATATGGAGAACACTCATGCATAATAGCAGGATCTACATATTAAACAGTAAGATTGTAGGCTTGTAAGAAAATGAATACTACAGGCATTTCTTTTTGAAATGTCAAATATGCACCTCAGAAAGGTGCAAGGAGCATCTTTCCCAGTTATTGAGGAGAAGAGTTTTCTAAATGCCTGAAGGATTTCAGCTTCCTATACACTTAGTTCAGATGCTAACATCAAGCTGTACCTTGTTGAGCTTCAATTTAACATCTATGTCAAGATTAAGAAATATTCTGATGAGATTTAATTTTTACAGATTGCATTTATATGCTGTGAATAAATAATCTAACTTGTTCTTGATTAATTACAATTTGAAAAATTACAACGTAAAAATGAGACTTTCTTCTACTATCATTTCCTAGTTTGGACACTTGCCAAGTAAAGTGACCACGCTGTAAATAATAGAGCATCTCAACACATACTACCTTTGTGTTTAGGCTTCTATTTCTAGTGTACGTCCCTTTAATATCCAATTTTGTCATTCATAGAAAAGAGGATACAGAGTGATTTGTATGTATATGTGTGCATTTGTATATATGTTCAACACATCTGTGATTTTCTAGTGATTCATCAGTTTCATAGACTTTTTCTTATGATTCTAAGAAACATCAGAAAAGAAGACATCTTCTGTCATTTTGTCTCAACTATCTAGTTCCCTCTTTGTATCAACAAGTGATACTTTAAAAATTGCAAAATATTTACATTTGAAGGTATGGGAGGACTAGAAGAGAAAATGTCCAAAAAAAAAAAAGTCAGAAAAAGGAAGCAGATACAGTGTTTTTCTTAATATACAAATCTATGCCTGAAGCCATGTCTCTGATCACCTCCCTGTCCTTCACGTGTCTTATTAGATCTTCTAGGAGAATGTGCTCCATTATTGCCTCAGGTGAGGTTGACAGGTTGGTAGTTCCTAGCGTCATCCTTCTTACCCTTTCTAAAAAGGGGTGCAATGTGTCCCTTCATCCAGTCACTAGGGACTTCACCTGACTGACAAGATTTTTGGAATATAATGGAGAGTGACTTGGCAATTACATCAGACAATTCCCTCAGGACTCTGGGCTGCATCTCATCTGGTCCCAGTGACTTGTGTGTGTTCAGGTTCCACAGGTGGTCACAAACCTGATCTTCACTTACAGTAGGAGGGACTTTGTCCCCCTAGTCCCCACCTTGTGGTCTTTTAACCTGGGAGGTGTGGGGAGAGGTTGCCAGTGAAGACCAAGGAAAAGAAGTTGTTGAGAACCTCAGCCTTCTCCTCATCTGTTACTATCTTGCCATTCTTGCTCATTGAGTGGCTACATTTTCTTTAACTTTCCTTTTCTTGTTGACATACCTGTAGACGGCCGCCTTGTTATTCTTTTCATCACTTGTCAAGTTCAGCTCCAACCAAGCTATCCTCAAAGCATTCCAGGAGCCTTCTGGATTGCCTATGGCTTGCCCTGCTACTTTTCCAGCAAATGTTGGGGTAGTTGAAGTCACCCATCAGGACGAGAGCCTGTGAGCATAATGCCTCCTGTAGCTAGAGTAAGAATGCTTCATCAGTAGGTTGTCCTTGATAGAGTGGCCTGTAGTAGACTCTGACCACAAGGTTCCCCTTGTTGCCTTGGTATCTAATTCCTACCCATAAGCTTTCTACTTGCTCATGGCTATTCTTTAGGGACATCTCTTCTCACTCTATCCATTTCTTAACACAGAGGGCAATGCCTCCACACCTCCTGTCCCTTCTGAACAGCTTGTAGCCATCAATAGCCACATTCCAGTCATAGGATTAATCCCAACAAGTTTCAGTAATGGTCACTATGTTGTAGCCTTCCAGCAGCAGAGTAGCTTCCAGGTCCTGTTTGTTGCCTATGCTGTGTGCAGTTGTGTTGAGGCACTTCAGCTGGGCAGTCATTGATGTCACCTTCTTAGAGAAGCACCCCTAAATTCCCTTAAGGTGTTTCCCTCAAGTTTCCCTATTGGCTCCTACTACCTAAGGAGCCTCTGGTTCATCACTGTGAGACTTCGTCTGTGCTGCTGTGTACCCAGCATGCCTCAGGGCAACAAATTGAAGGCCCTTACTAGCTCCCCATCCCACTAACCATGGTGTGTCATCCTATAGCTTGTCACAGACAA
>WUAM01000431.1:77252609-77268047 GCA_024336885.1 Actenoides hombroni | reverse complement strand
GAAGAAAAAAACTCACCGCAGTGGAGAAAAATAGCCCCTATAACCCCAACACCCCTCCCCCCCCCCCCCCCCCCCAACTATATATTTAGAATTGCACAGACACCCAGCAGGAAAACTGGGATTAAAATAAAGCTGGCATATGTATGTTTTGAACTGGTATGTTTTGAACTGGTATGTTTTCTGACCTGGTACCATCTTACAATTGTTATGTCATAAGGATGATAAAGAAAGCCACAGTTTTTAAGACATACTACAAACCCTCTAAATTTACTATCATTTTAGAGCTGGAAGCCAGTTGTTGAAGTCTTCTGTTCCAGTTGATTATAGACATTCATCCAGCATTCTAAGGTGAACTTGGGAAATCACAAAGCCCTTGCAGTGTATGAGCCTGATATAAAAGAATAATTTCTAAAAGTCAGATAAAATTACTGTAATAATAAAAAATCCCATTGTTACAACATGTATTAAAAAAGATTATTTTTCTCTTCTAGAAAAAAATAGCAAATTAAGCAAATTAAGATTAAAATTTTGGAAAAAAAAAAAAAGAAAATGTAGTAACTAGAATTTATCTCGATTTTGTATGAGGTTCCCTCTTTCTTTTCTTTTTTTTTTTTTTTTTCCTTTGGAAAAAACACTGATAGCACACTTTGTTCTTGAAAAGCATGAAGACCAGTTATCAACCTCCTTATAGTTACGACAGGGAATGCATAAAAAATTCACCTCAAGGTAGAAGAAAGAAAGAAGCTAGAGGAAAAAGGCCTAAAGCCAGTCTTTGACTTCACTTTAGTACCATTTTTGTTCTCTTTCTTACTCTGAACTTTAGAGCTTAGATCAAATGTATTTACCCTTTAAATATCTTTCATATGAATTAACACTTACCTAGTTTTTCTTTTTCTATTTATTTATTTTTTAAATTTGTTTTCAGGGTACTTTCTTTGGTTAGTTACAAATAATATTGATGGACAAGTTTCTGTGAGAATAAATCTGAAGATCACATTCCATTGTTCAGAAGTATGACATCTAGTCAAAAAGACATCTAGTCAAAAATGGTATAGAGGAAGAAAAATCCTTTGTCATTGTTTGTGCACTGCTATCTGTGATACAGTTTTTATATCTAACTTTGTTAGTAACTAAGCAAATTTAAAATTACAACTGTCTTAAGAGTTTTACTGGTTTTGAGTTCATTAAATAACCTTTATTTTGTTAAGTATTCACATTAGACATGTTAGCTTATTTCAGCCTAAATGGATAGATTGTAAAGTCTTTGAAGTCCTTAATACTTCAGTTTACATAATATATTGAAATCACTAATTTGCTACTGTTTGCAACTACCGTCATCTTTTGTAACCTCTTAGTGTTTTATAGAAAGCATGAGTGAATCGTGCAATGTGAGAGAGTTTAGTTTTAAACCTCACCATATAAAATGTAAGGGAATTTAGTCAAAAAAAAACAACCCATGAAATTAGATTGCCTGCACAGTGCTGTTCACTGTTCTGCAGAAATACTGACAAAAGAAGGACTACCTGACTGGTATTGGCTGTTCAAAGAAAACACAAAGAGCAAGTAGTGATCAGACAAACAATAATGAGGGGGGAATCCCAGTCCCTCTTAATCAATTACTAAAATGAGCAATACTGATATAGGTCAGCCTTTATCCATGCTGCAAAACCTGCTACAGTGGTTTCACAGAGGCATGCTACAAAAAAATAAGGGGAACCACTGCATAGAGATGGACAGGACATATTAGGGGATACCTGGAGAAAAGTGGAGAGGAGCATTCTGGTTTTAAACAAGAATTTGGGTTTGCACATAAATTATTGTCAGATGTTTAAGCACAGAGGGAAAATCTTGGAAGTGGAGGAGGGACAGGGATGAACTGATGTGGAACAATTGTATAGTAATGATGAGAAAGGGGCATAGAAGATGCTTGGGATGTGTAAGTAAGTTCTTGGTCAGTGTGCTTGTCTCACTGTCTCTGTTTAAGGCTGAAGGGCAAGTCCACATGAAACACAGAGCAGGATTAGCCCCCCTCCCTCCTAGGGGAGGACAAAAAAGGGAATAAAGAATAAGAAAGATGCCTCACCCAAGACTGGAAGTTAAGATGATAACAAATTTAAGGAATAACAGGAGAAAAACAGAATAAGGAATACTAAGGGCAGAGGGATACAGAACTCTATACAAAACCCTCTTTCAGAAGTCAATGAATTGCGCAGCACACATAGAGTCAGGCCCAGCCCCGCTGAGATGGCCTCGCAGCTCCCAGAGCCGGGGAAGGAACAGCCAGACAGCCAGCAGGGGCAGGGAGGGGATAACAGCTGCCCTCTGACTGCTCAGGATCCTAGATTTAACACCTGTCCCCCCATACTCAGTCTCTTCACCCTCACTAACCCTGCAGTAGATCATCACCTCTCATTTTCTAGTTAAACTTAATTTTTAACTGCTTTCTTTTTCAGTGTGTGCTCTATTCTGCATGTGTGATCCAGTAGCAAACTTCAAGAAGACTAGCTGGCAAGGAGGAGAAGTCCGGGTGATGGCTAGTGGGAATACCAAAGTTCTGGAAGCTGATTAACTGGAGATTTAGGATCTGAAAGCTGGCCTCAGAGAGAGATGTTGGTGAGACCTGGGAAGGGGTTTTGTCCCTGAATGTCTTAAGAAACAGGACTGAGTTATTTATGCTGTTCCTGTTTTAAATGAGTGTCTGTGAAGGTGCTCTTCTACCTATATGATGTTTGCAGGCAGATTTGCCTGTACAGACCTTCTGTGTGCCCATGAGGTGTTAGTGATCAGCCTCATTCCTGGTGGGTGGAGACAGAATGGAAGGAGGGTAGGGGTATAATTTTTTTGTGTACTTTTGGGGTGCACTGCTTTTTTTCCCCACTTACTCTATCATTAGTTTGGTTCATAGCTGGAATGGAGATAGGAGAGGAAGAGTTATTAGAAGACACAAAACATATATGTGCTATTACCTGTTTTGTTGTCTCAGTGAAAAATTAATTTTGCGACTGGACTCTGAATCAAATTTTGATTGTCAGGAAATGACCTGAGATACCCTGACTCATCTCCCTGCGTGTCATGTTTTGTCTGGCTTTGATGTTTAGGGTATCCAGCCTGCAAACCTGGACTAAGTTTTGTGTTTGGAAAAGAGATTCTGTTTCAGGATTCCTTTACTTTTTCAATAATTCATGTTCACACATTACAGTGTAATGTCTTATAGCACAAGTCTGAGGTGCAATTTTTTTGCACTGAAAAGTTGCAGACAAAGCAGTTTCTGTCATGACTGTGATAAAGATAAAATACTGCAGGGCAGGTTGTCAAGGTGTTGAAAGGATCAAATGAGGTTAGTGATAGCTTTGGGGTTTTACTTTGTGTAGAAAAAAAAATTGTGAACAAAAGGGACTAATAGGTTGTATCACCTGAAGGAGAACACTTTCTATTTTGATTCTGTTGAGGTTATCACAGAACTTTGGTGGGACAAAACAATAAAGATAGAGAAAAAAAATATTAATCTAGCCTTAAAGGGAATCATAAGACTTTAAAATGTTTTATATGATGCTTGTTTCAAAAAAATATTACCACCAAAAATATTAAGACATAGAAAGTATTTTTATTGAAGTATTTTTATTCACTGTTTTTATCTGTTGATGACATTCCTACTTCCCTTAGTATCTGGCCAGCAAAACAAATACCTGTATTTTATACTGATTTTTGTAAACATTTCCCTTTCAAGTGATTTGCAAAATGGAATTAAATTTCTAGCAATAAAATTGAAACTAGACTACTCATTGTGTTGTCAATATATTTATTTAACTCGTTACTAACACAGTGAGAGTTTAGAAAAATCCAGTCTTCAAGTTTATGTTTTACCCAGATGGACATATTGAGAGGCGGTACCCCATAATCTGAGGTGTCTCCCTGGGAAAAAATCTTGAATAAGATTACTGTTGTAAGCCATTTTATGAAACTAATAGAAAGCACTCCAATTTCATTTAACTACTAATCCTCAAATGTATGAATACATCTAGGCAGTACTCAGGAATAAAATATTGTCCTAACAAGATGTACTGCTATCTGATCTTGTAAGCTTTACTTAATATTTTTCCCTGTCTTTCATGTCCTGTTGTATCTATACACTTAATTTTAACCAACCATTTCTAGAAAATCTCAACACGTTTATATGTAATATCCCTCAAAAGTCCAGAAAATCATCATTGTCCAACTTCAGCACATTCGAATGTTGTTGCCTATGAAAATGTCCTAAAACCCCTTTCCCATGGTCATAAACTACTTCCTTCACTCTCTGCTCTATGGAGATATGACCATAAGGTTTGAGACATTGAAAAATTGTATTTATTTCAGAGATTTCTATCTTCATTGTCTTGTAGTGCTCAGTATTCAAGGCAGCAATTTTCTTTCTTTGTTAAAGCACCTAAAAATACTTCGTGGTGAACTACATGATGTTTAATCATCCCTGAGGATTTGGAGCTTTCAAAGGTATATTTCTGAAATCTTGAAGTCAGACATAGAATCTGTAATGTGTATCTTTCTATTGATATCACTGTATGTCCAACCAGGCTTTTAGATGTTCCTTTGTTGTTTGCTTCTAGATTTTTGTATTATAATTTAAAACCATCTCAGATCTTACAAAAATCAGCAGTGACTATAATAATGGCTTTTCTTTAATTACAACTTTTACCTGTGGTGGGCATAGCTACAAGTAAAATAACAGCGGAAATTAGTCTGAACTAAGCAAGAAAGACAGTCCTCTATCATTAGTGTCAAAATTACAACCAGATTAATACAAGATACTATAATTCCTGTATGGCATCCCATGTCTATTGTATTTGCAGATCATCACTGGAGTGAATGGACACTAGCTCATGACTTGGGATCAGCTTGCTATTTTATTCAAGCTTTGACCTTTTTACTATGAGAGGCAATAACTTTATTTCTCCATTTTACCATCCTCTATCTAACTCTTACCCACTCAGTTTTCACCAGAAGTGTTCACCACTTGACACAACCTGCTGTAAAAGGTGCGAATGTAGTAACTTGTCATCCACCAAAGAAAATACTCCATTCTTTGCACTCTGAAATGCATTGTTGTATTCAAATACCATAAAAAATAATTACTTTTTTTTATCATTATTCTCTCTAGAAACAATCACATTTCTTATCAATGAGAAAAAACAACAACTATGTAACAAAAAATGCATAACTTCAGAAATTCACAGCAGTCTATGAGCCCAAAACCCCAATGGGAGTCGAGGTGAGCCTGGAGATGGTAGAGGATCAGTGAACTAAGGTAGGAAGCATTACTATGTTAAGCAATCATTTCAACTTTCTCTTTCCATTTTTCATGTTCTTGGACTTATATTTAAAAAAACCAATAACCAACACAGAACATTTTGTACTCAGCAGATCAGAGTTTAAATCATTTCACTGCTGTACTGTATGAGATTTAAAAAAACCTCAATACAAGGATAATAGGGGTGTTTACACTCTCTGGTATATTTTAAAAAATATATTGAGTATAAAGGAGAAGTGTAATCTCAGAATGTTCATGTAAAAACTTCTCTGGTGTGACACATATTTTTACTGTTCCTTCAAAAATCTTACTAGCATTTATCTATTGTTTCTGTATTTTAATGAACAGAAATTGAATAGAAAACATGAACATTTTTTCTGAGAAAATGTAGTGCCTTGAACACTTCTGTGGAATTAAATTTGAGATCTGGTTATTATGGAAGCTATCACAACAAAACTAATAAATTGGGAATGTGGAGATCAGAGGTGCAACCAAATATCTCTAAGCCTTCAGGAATATGAAAGCTTTGTAGTATTTGCATATCCTCAAAAAGACTTATTCTTGATTTCAAAAACTTTTTATAACTTTGGAGGAAAATTATGCTCTGTGCTACAAGACAATGAAGTCCTCATTTTATATGGCTAGATAGAAGCGCTCTGATTCATGAACTCTTTACATTTGTAAAGCTTACCCAACAATCAATTATTTTATCATAAATAACTTCAGTACATATCTTAAAGATAGTTTTACCTAAAGGTCTGTATTTATACTGTGGTATTCCTCAACTTAAGTAATTTTGTTTTGTTTATTGTCTAAATGCCTGTGTTTGTTTTAGCTTGTGAGAATCTCATAAAACCATATTTTCCACTCTACAAGTTCTAGGCATTACTTTTGGCTGGGATGGTTGTGTTTTGAGTAAACAATAATTAATGCTAGTATATCTTTCAGCATTTTTTAAAATAATCCATCTATTTAAACATGAAAATTATTTTTAAAGTGAAATTTCAGGACTTTTACATGGATATTATGACATGGAGCAATATGTAAAACCTTGGTATTAAATTTTCGCTGAAGCTGTTTCAGAGACAGATGATATAATCACAGACCTGTACCTCTGCCTCAGTTAAACTGGTCACCAGTCCCTCTGTTGGGGTCAGTATATTCCTTTTAACTCGTGTTATCATACCCATGGAAATTCAGGTTTCATTGGTTTTAGTTATTTCACTAGACTTTTTGAAGTTGTCTAGTATCATTTCATCCCTGGTTGTAATTGAAATGAATTAAACACTTTAGATGTGTTGTTCGGTGTTTCATACTGCTAAAAGGAGGCATGTCATGATGTTTGGTAGGCACTACTTGCCACATCAAATACAAAAGGCTCAGGAAGACAGAACGTCTATGAGTGTTCATAATATATATGTCTGCTTCTTCGATTATGCACATACAATAGGTTGTATATTACTCTGAAAATATCTTGGGACCTGGTTCATCACTGAATCATTTCATTTTTAAGCTGGTATGTAACTCCGCTGTGTCTAAAAGGATACAAAAGTATAAAACTGAAGGAAAACAATGACAATCAATATTCAAGGAATTGGTTTGATGTGAGCAATAGGTGGACTTTGCATCAGTGCATTTAACTGTCTTGACTTTTGCACTTCTGTAATTACTGAGCTCTCCTTTAAGAGAGAGGTGATTTTCAAAGAAACTTTATATGGCTTTTAAAAATTTATTGTATTATTATTACGTTTGTTTTAAATAAGCTGTTCAATGACACCCCTGCCTTTTTTCCCCAAGTTAAGTTATGGATATTATTGAGATTTCTTACTTTTGATGAATCCTCTATAGTAGTAGCAGAGATTTTTCTTAAACTTCTCTGAATCTAACTGCTTGGAATGTACAACATTCTGTGGGAAACCACTGGAGCCATTGAAGAGAGGTCCTGTATTTCAGCATTCCTCCCCAATGTCTGGTGCTAGTAGTGCTACTGATTCAGAAGGAAAGGTAAATAAGAGAACATACATTAAGCCATACATCTTTTTTGAGAAGTCCATGACTTGTGGGCCTCAAAAGAAGCTGTAGGTATTGCAGACAAAACTTTCCTATTTTCTCTTTCTTTCCTCTCTTTCTTCTTTCTGCTATGCTGCTTTGTGCCTGTCAAACTCTGTCCATTTGATTTGATGACATTACTTTGCCTAGTACACCACAGCGCAGTCTCCCAGAGGGTGGAAATAATGCAACGAAACTGAAAATTTGCCTTGATTTTCTTATAATAATTTTTGTTCTCCATGGAGCCATTCACCGTGTTTTAACTGGACATGGGAAAGTTATGAGCAGCCTGTTCGTACCACACATGCAATCTAACACAGTTGATCCTGCTGAAGCACAAGTGACAATCTCCTGAGTCTCTAGTGGCAGGATCTTGTCAGGCATTTTAGGAAAAATAGGGTCTGAAGTCAGAGCATGTGGAATTAGCTAAGATGTTTTATGTGAGGCTTGGTGACTAGGAGATTGCAGATAGGAAAATCCACATGTTTTACAAACTGATCAGGTGTGTTGAGAGGAATGGGCTATCCTGTAAGCAAACTGGACACTTGCTGTGGGTGCCAGCACTGAAGGAGCAGCATGTCATGAGCTAATATACATCAGTACTTTTGAATAGTAAGCAGGTTAGATAAAAATGATGGAAAATTTAATTTTGAAGATGGCAGCAGCCCATTTTGCATACTTTAACTTCTCTTTATGCATTAATTACAACTTGCACACTTATAAATTACTGGTTATGGAATATGTTATCTATTTCTTAGATTATATAGCTCAAACTCTAGCTATTCAAACCCTACAAAAATGTGATCACTGAGTACTAGGCAGGAAATACATGTCTCAATACTGCTAATTCTCATCTCCCTCTGCAGTTCTCGACCATAGAGGGGTTCAATGAAGTAGCTGTTCTCTTGTGATATGCTAGCATTAGACATTTTTATATTTTGGGATACTTTAAACTATAGAGTAAACTACATATACTTAGAATTTAATAATTTTTTAACATCACAACATCATAATCAGTTTGTAATATAAAGGGTCATATAGAAAAAAAGAACCTTAGAATTGAAACAACAGTCATAAGTGCTGCCAGAATTCACTGAAACAAAAGTAGGGGGGTTCCTCTCTAGGAGAGATGTATGACAAATTTAAAGTCTCTTTTTAAGTGCAGATGATTTCAATTTTTTTTTTTTTTAATTTATTCAAGTTGCTGTTAATAGACTCACCTCTGTCATATTCTTTTCCTCTATTAAATCCCTGTTTTCTGTTTTTTTCTGTTGTTTTTTTTTAATAGATTTTCAGTAGAAAGTCCATTAGGCAGAATAGCATGAAAAAAGTTCAGAAAACATTTTAAAACCAGCTATTTAAAACTGCATCTGTACAACTGTGATTTATCTGCAACTAATTTTAGTGTGTGTCCAAGGTATAACCTATTAACTTTGTGCACAGTACTTAGTCAGTTCTTGTTCTTTTAGGAAAACCATGATGGAAACTTAGCTATACTTTCACCATCTTAGTTTTGTTTTTATATTTAGAACCTTCCTCTTTCCCACTGCTTGCCCCCACTTACCTGCTTTATAGTTATTACCTCTCTTAACAGCCTTTACTGGTAAAGTTTTAAATACACTTACTCTGCCTCTTGGTTTTGGTTGTGTAACTTACAATTGTGGCTATCCTTGACTGTTAGTCATAAGAAATTGGAAGTTTGTGGAATTTCAAAACACAACAAAGTCTGTTTAGTTTCAGTGCAATTCTTACAACAGTACTTGTCTTGAGATGTTATGGTGAAGGTATATAAAATATTAATGTCAAACAAAATGGAAAAAAAATTTAGATCTAAGTATGTATGATTTATCCTGTCACTTATTTTTCTTTCTGTTTTTAATTTATATTATGGTTGTAAAAAGTGTTATCACCATCTCCTACAGGTTCTCAACCTGACTGTTTAGCGACAAACTATTTTAATAGTTTAGCTAATGTTGTTTACTTTTCTACTCATTAAGTTCTGTTAGCAATAATAAAATTATTTACTTCCTGAACAAATTTCATCCCAGTTATCATCAATGTTAAATTATTGTCTTTACCTTAATTGGGGGAAAAATCTCTTTTATACAGTTACACTTGATACTGTAATCTAAGGCATAAACCTAAAGGCCAATCAAGAATGGAAAATGTTTAATTGGATCAGATAAAGCTTGCCTTTACACCCAGGTCTAAATATGAAAGTAAGTCTACCAATGAAGAAAGTCACTCAGGGAGAAAGCTTTATTTCAGTAAATACATAGCTGTTTGATTGGGGATAAATTATTCTAGGAACAAGGAAACAAGAATAGAAGCATGTGTGAAACAGGACTTTATTCAACTCTCTATTGCCAGATGTCATTTTAATAAGGAAACTAAAACAAGAGAAAAGAAAAAAACAAGAAACCTCAGCAAGAAAGACATGCCACTGTTAGAAGTATGAGGAGGACACATATGATCATTTGTTGGCTCAGTTGAAGACAACAGTTTACTATTGAATGATATTTGGGCATGTGCCATGTCTTTACCTTGAAAAACTATGGGGCAATACACTGTCTTTCTAGTTTTTCCCTGGACTGCACCTAACAAAACAATGGTGTGGTGGTGGCAATTGACAATACTTCCCACAACTCATCAACAAGGAAATAAAAACCTTACATAAATATACAACTTTTAAAAAAAAGCGCATATGGTCAAAGTAGTCTTGTTACAGTAAACCAGATAATGAGAGAATTATGTCAGTGTAATTTTTTAGGTTGCTAATGTGGTAAGTTTTACTTGGCAAGATTATGAAAACTTCTTTATTTCCATAGAAATAGTGAAATGTTGACTACCAAAACATTAGCCAGTTCTGCCACTTAATTTGGTATGACTTGGATTTAAGTTTGCAGTAGACTTTCCCTGAAAATTTGAAAAGAAATAAAGCAGCAGACAGGGAGATATTTTTCCGCAAAAGTCAAGAGTTCAAAGTAAAAGGTCTTCTCCAAACATCAAGAAAAGGTAGACAGCATTTTCCTGAATTCTTTAACAAGAAGCGTCAGGAAGCTCAATTGACATATGCATATTTTAATATTTTAAAAGAGAAGAAATTTGGAGTGATAAGATATTGAAGCAGACTGAAATCCAGAATAAGTACATACACGGAAGCAGGTGACTTTCTTGTAATGTGCTTTATGTCTTCAAAGTTAAACCAAAATCTGGATTACGTCTGTTCATGCAAAGAAAAGAAACATAGGTAAAAATAACATTGTTTTCGTTGGAGAAGCTTAGAGGATGAAGAAATACAGCAGCAAACGTATCAATAAAAATGAATTTTACTGTGGACAAAAACAACAGACACAAAAAAGGCACGAACAGGATTTAACAACTTCATTGAACAGTTTTTTAGAAGATGCAGAGGAAAATAATGATAATCGGACAAGACTGAAGAAAGTGAGGTTAGCAAGCTGGGAAATAACGTCAAAGGCTGAAAAAACTTAAGAGAATGTATCTGTTAAGAAGTTTAAAAGCTTAAATCCATTAGGAAGATATTAAGGGGACCGATATTGTAGGATTTAAGTTAGAGTGATATTTGTAAAAACAAATATTTGCAGGGCAATGAAAGTACTAACAGTGCTATTTCCAGTATGAAGAGTAGGAAAACATTACAAATTATGTTTTAGCCACCCTGGAAATAACATGAATGAGGTGGAAACAGTAGAAGAGAGTGAGAGGTAAGTTGATTTTTTTTCTACCTCCTTGTTTCATGACAGTGAAGGTGAAATTTTCATTTTATGTGAGCATCACATAACCTACAGAAATTTCTGCTATTATCTGTCTTCGCTGTTGTCAATTCAAAATGGATATGATCTTTCTTTTTTTTTTTTTAATCGTTTGTGAGCACACTGTTGCAGCTGTAGCCTTGCCCTGTATCTGTGCAGTTATAAACTATTACAGTGATTTGGCCACTGCTGCAGAAAAGATGTGCTTGAACTTTCTTCTAGAGAAATTCCCTAAAGGGAAGAAAGGGGTTTAGATTAAAAAATAACTTGTATTCAAAAATAATAATAATAATAATAAAAAAAGTGTTAACTTTCAAAATCTAAAGAATTCAAAACAATGGACAAACAGAACAGAAATAGAGACATTAGTGCTTTAATCTTCTCCTGATCGTTGTGTCTCCATAGACTGGAAATTACTTCTGTATTTCAGTTCAATTAACTTTTTACTTTCTGAAGAACAGCAAAATTTGTTCATTTCCCTTCTCACCCAGAGAAACTTTTGTACTTTGTCTGTGGCCTTGCTGCTGGACTCATCATCTCTGCTGCCTCTTACCCCCCGCACGATCTCCAGTCTCCGTGTTGGATTTCGCTTGCCAGCTCTGCAACATTTCCTGCCTTGATGATACTCAACAGCTCCCTGGGGACATGAGTGGCCTGCTCCCTTTCCAGAGGGCTCTGCTGGCGCCAGCCTCTCCTTCAGGATAGGATAAACACATACTTTGGAACATAGACATATAGATTTGAACAAAAATGGTCAAGTGAGCAAGTATAGTTGTCTACTATGCATTAAAACACTATAAGTTTCCTGATGGATATTTGATTTATTTTTATTGATTTATTTCTATTTAATTCTTTAATTGCTTTAAAATCACATTATCATGTCTTTTACCTATTGGACAATGCATGCTTTGAATCACTGGGAGGTTATGTGTTATTAATAAACTGTAGTTAGTTAAATGATACAAAGTAATTTTACTTTCTGGCTAAAACCTGATTTTATTGTGATGCTATTTCTGCACATACTAGCATTAAAATTCTCTTCCTTACTGGAAATAAGTTCTAGGAGATGTCTCAAACATTTAAAATTAAGATGTCTGGACAGTTTTTATTAATGAAACATGAATACTATACCAATTATTTCTTTGGTTTGCTCTTGCATTTGTATCCTTTTCTCATGTGACTTGTCTTTTATCAAAAACTATAGTGTTAATCCTCTTCCAACACGCCCTTCATAGTTTTGAATGCTTTGCTTGATTTGTACTCTTGCAGCTTCTGTTCCTACCAGTTAAGCCAGTTACATAGAAGCAGTCAATAGCAGTACCTGGTGGTGATGGGAGAACTCAGAAAAAAGTGCCTATTGTAAAGCTCAAAATCTCAATGAACTTAATTTCACTGTTTAAAACAAAACCAACACAACTCAAACCCACAAAGCAAAACAAGTTAAAGAATCAATAAGCAACTCGATAAATCAATACTGCTCTAGACGGATAGACAGTTGGCACAGTCTAGACTGAGAACAGTAACCTTGTTATAAATTCATAAACTACATTCTTCTAATTCTGTTTTGCATTTTTTTGTTTGATGTATTCCTCAAAATTGTTCTCTACAGAAATTCAGTGATTTGTAAATATTTGGCATAAATTGACTCTTTTCATGATTCTACAGAAGGATTTATTTAGATGCTGAAAGACAGAAAATTTCAGTTGCTGCATGGAACAATCTCCATGTTAAATGACTGACAGAGCGTAATTATAGAAGATAGGTAATAGATCAAGAAAAAAATTATGTTTTCATGTCTGTTAAAACTGTTGCAGAGAACATTTATTAGATAAATAAAAGCTTTCAAAAGGATTGTATTTTATTATATATTAGACACAGACCAATGATAACAACAAGAGGGTCTTGAGAGCATGCTTTAATTATTTTGTAGTAAGAATCATTCCCGAAAACAAATAGAAAGTATAAATCTGTCTAAGGAATAAGTTTTGTATCTGGCAGATCAGAAACTGTTATTTAGATTAATAACTTCAGTAGTAAATAATCTATAAATAACCAAACAAAAGAGAAGGAGTCGGGAATGAATAGAAAATAATAAACAGGAGAAACTCATAATCTTTCCTTCTAACCCTGCATCAGGGTTGGTGTCTATTTAGGAGTCAAGGTGGTCTAGTTCCCATAAGGCAAAAGAAAGTACATTGCCAGTAGCAGACAAAATGAGTGCAATTGTACATGAGGTGGGCAAACAGGAAAATCTCTTTGTGATTGCTTTCCAAACCATCAAGCAGGTCTGGAATAGGGCAGTCAAGGGGTATATATTGCACTTGGCACATTCTTTCTGTGTCTGTGTCATTTTTTTATAATTTTCATAATATTATCTATTCAATATTTTTGTTAATTTTGAGAAACTTTAATTTTTCTGGGGGGTTATTTTAATTTGTTAATTTGCTTTTTTGGTGTAGGATTTTCTGGAGTTCAGTGGTTCTCTGCTCTTATTCCTAACAGCAATGGAAAAATTCCAATGATGTTGCACAAACAATTACTTTCTTTTACTCACCTGCATGGATAAACAACAAAAGGCTCCAGTCTGGCAACAGAATTTCTGCAAAGGTTTGTAAACTTAGAAAATTTATGTTGTTATTTTCAAATTCAAATATGAAATGCAGATGACATCCTAATGTTAATTAATAGTGTTTAAAGAGTTGGACTGTTTATTTGGAGAAAATCAAATGAATGAAATGGAAATAACTTGGGCTATCTCACTTTCACTAGCTCATTTTCTGTTTCTTTGTGAAATAATTCTTCCTGGATGTTTGGAGGTGTTAATGAAAATTAAACTGGTGGTACTAGACGTGAATCAGGAAAAAAGGAATGTGTGTACTTTCTATAAATTGGATTCAGAGACAGTTGCAGTAAATGTATTTTCACCTAACCAATTCAGCATTGTACATTTGCTTGATTTAGTTCTCTGTAATTAGACAAAGTTTAAAATTCATGGGACAAGTAAAACATAATCATAAAAATAGGGCTATAGCTCTGTGCAATTTTAGGTTACTGCATGATACTTAGAAGGAGATTTTTATCATAACAATAATCACACTAGTAAGTAGAGCTTGAAATAAGCAGAGAAAAATGAAGATCAAACTTGTTTCACAAATTATGATGTGAACCTATACTCAGATTTTATACTGCTACTATGTTTTACTTAGCTCAGTTGTTAAATAAAAACAGTGATTTGGAAAAGCTTTTTTTTAAATATAAATATAATTAGTTCTCTCTTAAACAGAAGCAATAAGAGCTGTTGAATATGCTATCAATACATAATTTTCATTTAATTAGTGAAAGTATGCTGAGAAATTACAGTTTTCTGTCTTTTTAAAGTACATATATGACACTTGAATGTTGTATAGTATTATTCCTGGAACATAAAGCTTTTCGGTTTTCTCTAATGTCATTTGTTATGAGCATTAACATTGTGCTTCCAGCTCCTACAACAGGCAGTTGTATTTTTTTTCTTTCTAGAGATAATGTCACTACAAAAAAAAAAATAATTAGTTAAAATAAACATCATTTTGAAAATAAGAGTATTTAACATATTATTTTCTTCTTGCAAATTTTACTTGTCAGGTACTTCATGGAGCATGCTATTCTCTCTCTCTCTCTCTCCACAATATCTAACAATTCTCTACTGTAATATTGCCCTCTGTAACATGAAATTAAAATACATCCATAAAATAGAAAGAATTCTTCCTAACATAAGTTGTCTTTCATATCCCCAGACTTTCTCCCTTTATTCAAATTCATTTGCAAGTGAAGATCAGGTTCGAGACCATCTGCAGAACCTGAAAGTGCACAAGTCCATGGGACCCGACGGGATACACCCACAGGTGCTGAGAGAACTGGTGGATGAGGTTGCTAGACCGCTATCTATTATATTCCAAAAGTCATGGAAGTTCGGTGAAGTCCCCATTGACTGGAAGAGGGGAAATATAACCCCCATATTCAAAAAGGGAAGGTGGATGAACCCAGGAACTATGGACCAGTCAGGCTCACTTCTGTGCCTGGTAAGATCATGGAGCTGATCCTCCTGGAGGCACTACTGAGGCAGATGAATAACGACAAAGTGATTGGCTGTGACCAACATGGCTTCACCAAGGGCAAATCATGCCTGACTAACCTGGTGGTATTCTATGAGAAGGTCACAACATCAATAGACAGGGGAAGAGCAACCAATGTCATTTACCTGGACTTGAGCAAAGCCTTCGACACTGTCCTGCATGACATTCTGGTCTCCAAGCTGGTGAAATATGG
>WUAM01000431.1:77220366-77252509 GCA_024336885.1 Actenoides hombroni | reverse complement strand
CAGGTTGCCCAGAGAGGTGGTGGAAGCCCCATCCTTGGAAGTTTTTAAGACCAGGCTGGATGGGGCTCTGAGCAACTGGCTCTAGTGGGAGATGTGGCTATCAATGGCGGGGGGGTTGGAACTAGATGATCTTTGAGGTCCCTTCCAACCCTGACAATTCTATGATTCTATGCATTTGCAATGGCTTCTACACAGACTTTTATAACAGCATAAGATACTGTAACTGGAAAAATCACATAGTAAAAATTATTCTACCTAGCTACACATGCAGTCCTTTTGCCTGCTTTACTAATGCTTAACTTAAAAATTATAACAAAGCAGAGGATCATTGCCATAGACTTCACGAAAATGAAAAATAACTTTTCATCTAGAAAAGATGAAAGCAGATAAAAAGCTGAATGTCTGGAGAGAGTGGAGGAATGGTTACCTATACTGAGCTCTGATATATCTTTTGTGCTCACTTAGGAGAAATGTGTAACTGTGTTCAAGCTGCTTTAGGTGAGAGGGTAATTTTCTATGAAAGTATCTTCTGGCTCAGTTCACTTACAAAAAAATAGTTTTGTCTCACATTTAGTGAGTTTGGGGAGGGGAGGTTGTAGCTGTGGTTAAATTGTAGTGATCATCTCCATGTTTTGAGACTGAAGTAGTTGCTAGTTGTTCAGTGGCAACCTATAAATACAAAACAGCCTCCATCAACTTGTTCCAGGCAGTTCAGGAATCTGTGTCATACTAGCTTTTCTATATGAGACCTCTAACACTTGAGTAGCTTTCTTTGCGGCACAATGATTTCCCTCATCTTTATTACTTTCTAAAAAGGTAATAATAGATTTTGATAGAATGCAAAATATTGGTTGCCTGGCAGCTAAGCAAGGCTATCATGAATGCTTTCAAGCAGGGTGGGAAGTTACAGAAGACAGCATGTAAGATGGTTTCAGATCCTGTGGGAATTAAGAAACAATGAACAAAAAAAACCCCAAACAAAACCACAAAACAAATCCAAACCCAATACTTCACAAATTAAGATTCTTAATTAGAAAATTAAAGCCTACATTTAGAATACTTAACTGCATTTATGAGTAAGAGATTTTCAATCAAAAAGAAATATTGGCTAGATACTATGATATGAGACCTTGGATGGCACATAAGAACTGATGTAATCTCACCTGCTTCTAAAAACCTTGCAGCTATTATTGTATAGCACAACTATTAGTTGATTTTTTTCAAGGTATAACACATCTGCAGTTCACTATATCCTTAGGCTTAAATGTATTATGTTTTAACTACCATTACACTGTCTCTTTCATCCCATAGCAGACAATTCACTTTCACTGTATTTTGCTTTGCTTATTTTATTACATGTTTCTGGTTTGTTTTGTTGGGTTTTTTTGTGGTTTTGGTTGGTTGGGGGTTTTTTTTGGTTGTTGTTTGGGTTTTTTGTGTTTTTTTGGGGGTTGGGTTTTTGGTTTTTTTGGTTGATTGGTTTTGTTGGGGTATTTTTAGGGGGAGGAGGGGCAAGAGTATTCTCACCTGCATTCAGACTGTTCAATGCTTTGCAAAAGTGGTTACATTCCTTTTAAAGAAACAAAATTTTCAATTACAAATATACATTTTCCCCTGTAACAAGTGTGTTTTGTTTAGAGTAATAAAAGAATATTTGTGGTGGTGAACTACCTTAGGATGAAATATTATATTTCTAGATATAAATCTTTGCAAATAATTTAAAAATGAGTTCATTATAATATTTACACAGGCATCCACATTTTTAGTCAGAAATTGCTAAACATATGTGTATGTGTGTGTGTGAACAAATACACTCAATCATCCATCCATCTATCCATCCATCCATCCATCCATACACAAAAACCACAAAGGATGAATACTTTCATTATCCTTTGGTTTGCTACAGACACACAAGTGTATATATCTATATATAAAAGAGAAGACTGAATATTTATTTGTTTGTTTTAACTGATAATTTTATTTTAGCCCAAAATAGTATGTAATATGCTGCATGGGAGCTACGGTTAACAGAACTTTGTTGTAAATGTCTTTAAAGGTTGGGGAAGGTTTAATCCCAAGGATTCTTTTCAGTGCAGACTGAAGATTAATATTTTCATTCTAATGACAATTTGTTTAGCATCTTATAAATGTTTTCAGACATCACTTTAACAGGTACTGACTCTCAAAAAGAAAAAACCACTTTGAAGAACTGTACTATCACAGACATGTTTACAGCACAGAGAGAACAGTCCAGGAGGTTCCTGGAGTGTGTGGGAGATAACTTCTTGATGCAGTTGGACCCAACCAGGGAAAGTGACCTACTGCTTGTGAATAGAGAAGGACTTGTTGGAGAAGTAAACATTGGAGGTCGACTGGGGAACAGCGATCATGAAATGGTAGAGTTCAATTCTTGGGGAAGTTAGGACAGGAGTCAGTGAAACCTCCACCTTGGACTTTTGGAGGGTTGACTTTGGTCTGTTCAAGGACGCTGGTTCAGAGACTCCCTTGCGAAGCAGTCCTCAAAAACAAAGGGGCCCAGGAAGGTTGGGCTTACTTTAAGAAGGAAGTTATGTATGCTCAGGAGTAGGCTGTCCCTATGTGCTGGAAAATGAGCCGGTGGGGAAGAAGATCAGGCTGGTTGAGCAGGGAGCTTTTGCAGGAACTCAGAAATAAAAAAAGAGCCTGTCAACTTTGGAGAAAGGGTCAAGTGAATCAAGAGCATTTAAGGATATTGTAAGGTCATGTAGAAAGAGAATTAGAGATGCAAAAGCTTAGTTAGAACTTAATCTGGCCATCTCTGTTAAGGATCATAAAAAATGCTTTTATAAATACATTAATAACAATGGAGGGTCAGGGAAAATCTCCACTCCTTATTGGATGAGGGGTGGAACATAGTAATGGAAGATAAGGAGAAGGTTGAGTTGCTTAACACCTTCTTTGCCTTGTTCTTTAACAAAAAGACTAGATATCATTAGGATAACTGGGCTCCTGAGTTGGTAGGCAGGGGTGGGGAGCAGAATACCCTTCCTGTAATCCAGGAGGAAGTAGTTAGTGATCTGCTGTACCACTTAGATGCCAACAAGTCTGTGGGTCCAGATGGGATTCATCCTAGGGTGCTGAGGGAGCTGGCGGAAGAACTGGCTAAGCTGCTCTCCATCATTTATCAGCACTCCTGGCTAACCAGGGAGGTCCCAGATGACTGGAGGATGACCAGTGTGACACCCATCCACAAGAAGGGCCTGAAGGAGGATGCAGGAACTATAGGCCTGTCAGCCTGACGTTGGTGCCTGGCATGGTTATGGAGCGGATCACCCTGAGTACCACCAAGCAACATATAGAAGACAACCAGGGGATCAGGCCTAGCCAACATGGGTTTAGGAAAGGAAGGTCCTGCCTGACCAATCTCATCTCCTTCTATGACTGGGTGACATGCCTAGTGGATGAGGGGAAGGCTGTGGGTGTGGTTTACCTTGACTTCAGCAAAGCCTTTGACACAGTCTCCCACAGCATCCTCCTGGAAAATCTGGCAGTCCACAGCTTGGACATGTGCACCCTTCACTGGGTTAAAACCTGGTTAGATGAGTAGGCCCAGAGAGTGGTGGTGAACAGTGCTGCATCCAGTTGTTGTTAGGTGACCAGTGATGTCCCCCAGGGATCAATACTGGGCCCAGTCCTATTCAATATCTTTATTGATGACCTGGATGTGGGGATTGAGTCTACCCTCAGTAAATTCACAGATGACACCAAATTAGGAGGGAGTGCCAATCTGCCGGAGGGTAGGAAGATGCTACAGAGGGACCTGGACAGGCTGGGTCGATGGGCTGAGGCCAACGGTATGAGATTCAAAACAAGCAAGTGCAGAGTCCTGCACTTTGGCCACAATAACCCCATGCAGCGCTACAGGCTTGAGGAGGAGTGTATAATCTAAGACAACATTATTTCTCCAAGAGTAAACTTAATCAGATGCCTAGGGAAGACTAAGAACAGGGCAAACTTATTACAACCATGCACCTGCAATATTCTCTGAATATCAGACTGTTTTCAAGTGAAAGGATTCCTCAACCCAAGCATAGTAGGTCTAGTTAGGAACTCACAGTGGCTTATCCTTTCAATATTTTCTGAAGTTTCCCCGAGGCCCTTTACATTTCCTAAATCCAGAACATACTTTAGTAAAAATCTGCGGCAAGAAAAGATTTCCTTTTTTTCTCTTTTTAACCTATCTCCTACTGACTAGCAGTTTTATGAGTCCCTGGATCTTACAGATCTGATCTTTGCAGCCTGTTCATGCAAAAAAACATCATTATCTTGAAGATCTCTTTAAAGATCTCCCTATGTTTTCATTTTACAGACTACTTATATGGCTTTTGATCACCCTGTTCTTATCTCAACCCACTCTTTCTCTTTTGGAGGAGGAGAGAATAAGGCTTTCCATGGTGAGTATTACAGTTGGCTATTTTTCTGAAAAGCTCATTCATTTGAATGACCACACTTTGTCCTAATTAGTATTAATTATTAAAGTATTATTAATTATTAGTGACTGATGTTGAAGCTTTAGCACAAAGCCTCTCTTTTTTTTGTATCCCTTATGTTCCCTCACCTTCCATAAAACTGTTGCATTAATTGCACAATATTGTAACTAAATCCATTTATTATAAACTGATAAAGATTTTCCTTAGGATTGGAGTAGATTGATAACAAAACAAAGGTTTCCTTTTCTTGTCATATTCATTACTTAAAAAAAATAATATTTGAAAATGGAAAGATGAGAAGAGAACAAAATTATAAATAGAATTATCTTTCTCAGGGACCCAAATACAAGCAAGAGTTATGCAGGATGGAAAGGAGATGACTACTTTTATTTGAATTTCAGTAAAGATGAGTAAATATGAGTATACTCAGAGTTCTAGCCCATGAGCCTGCATTCAAAGCTTTTCAGATCAAACTGACACTGTGGCCATTTTTACCAAAGAGAAAATGTATATCTTTCATCCATTTATGAATCATTTTGCCTAAGAAGGGATAAATCTTTTCCTTAAAATCTGATACTGTAGAGAACTATTTCTATTATGTTAGTATAAAATTTCAACAGATGGTGTGCTTTGGAAGAACATGGATTAATTTTACTATTTCCCGTGAATGCTTTTGTAAAAACAATATTATACTATCATCTGTCACAGCAAGTTTAATGTCCAACTAGAGATTTAAAAATGATTTTTTACATTTACCTATTTAAACTGGTTATGGTCTTACTAGTAGATATTTGTAAGGGTAAAACTTCTTAGTTTTCTAGTTCTTTTAAAAGGAAACATCAGGCCACAAGATAGCATAAATCAAACACAAACTAAATTAAAAACCATTTAGAATATATTGATTTTTTAATTTCCTGCAACAGAATTAATGTACCTATTGTGTGCAAATAACTACCAGTGTTCAGATGGAGTATTGTTGAATAAAGACTAAAGAATAAAAGACTAAAGACATCCTATTAGCTCCTGCACCTTTCAACTTGACCCTTAAACTTGTACTCCAGGCCATTAGTTGTCATCTACAAGAAAATGAAGCAAAAGCTGTTCATTCCTAGCAACACAAACCCTAACCTTAGTGGCTCATTAATGAATGACTTATCCTGCTTCTCAAGTAGGTAGTCTATGGGGCTATAGCTCACATCATGACATAACTGAACCGTGCTAAAGCTGTGGTTCAGTACTGCAGGAACTGGCAGATTCTGTTTATTGAGGCTTAGTGATGCCAGATCTGCACTTCCAGGACGAGATCAGCAGGGCTGAATGAATCTCAATTCTTCTTAAGACAAAAAAAAAATCAAAAAATTGGAATATAGCTAATGTTCTGGGGAACAGAGGGGCCCATTATTGATGGGACCCATCCCACAGGGAATTATATATTGGTAGTAACAGTAAGAATAATCCTAATCAGAAGCAGGTTCTTGAAATAAATTCTTACTATTTTAATTTTACTATTTAAAGTTTAAATATTGTGTAACAAACTGATTTAAAGTGTTGATTTTGAAAGCTGTGAATATCAAGGCTCAGAAATCCCTGATTAAATGAATTACAAGAACAGAGTTTCCCCAAATTTTTCTTGCCTAATGGAGATCAGCTGAACATGCCTTATATAAGCCAAGCACAAGTGCTAACTTCCTGCTAATTGCTTTAGGCTCTTTTGAGACAGAGGACTGGTAACTAACTCACTGCACGGCAGTTTGCCAGTCACACATTTTTTCTCACTGTTGACCTGGTCTGAAGTCAAGTCACTCCAGTAAATCAGATTCTGTTTCTCTAGTGGGTTCTGAGTTACTCTAGGTCTTCTGCTGCTTTTTTATCTCCATGTGGCTGTTTGATCCATGCGTGACATGTCCAGATTCAGCCCCAAATTCTAGTTTCATTGTTATCATTTTACTAGTTTTTAGGAGGAAAGTGGCAGCATTCCTTTGAGGAGAAGGAAACAGAGTTGTTCTGTGAGTTCTGTGAATGTGGAAGTGCTCAGGTGATAAAGAGCAAAATGCTGATAGGGTTCCCACCTGAGGAAGACTGACTGGGTTTTAGGATGAGGGACAGGAACAGGAGAGATGGAGGTGCATTGGCTTTATTAGAGTGGTAGTGTGTGCACTCTCTCTCTGTATTTAATTTGTTTTCTCTTTTAGAATTGAACTAATATCTGCTTAGCCAATATGGCATACCTTTAGTGGAAGGGCCAATTGAGTTTTGAATGGTATTCTAATACGGCATTTGCTTTGTTAAGAAAGTTTGTAACTGTAGAACTGCTGCATTGGGGTTTTTTCTCTTTTCTTTTTAATGAAGTCTAGGGATTCATAATCTTATTATTGGTACTAGCACACATTTGGAGTAATTATTTAAGGAACGTACTTCTGTAATTTGTAATTCAGCGAGGATTATTGAGATATTTTCAATGCATCCAATTCTTCAACAGGAACTGAAGAGGGCGTGAAGAAAACAAGAATAACATTGTTGAACTGATGAGGCTGAGACACAAAGCAAGTTGGAAGAAGATGACAGCCAGGTGAGTTTTTAATTCTTCTCTTTGAATATCTTGCTAGAGCCACATGATTCTTGAGAGTCTTCCTTTAGGAAAATTCCATTAAATTCAAACAAAATAGGATTAATATGAAGTATGGTAAAATATGCAGCAGAGATTTGCATTCGAATCTCCACTTTCTTAGGCCTGCAAGGCTTAACTGTCTCTTCCCAATGTCACCATGTAATTTAACTGAAAGTCCGTTGCTTTCATGATCAGGAGTTAACAAAAGGAATCCAGATTCATACGAAACTGTGGTACTAACCTGCAAAGTCCCCTGTTTCATGCAGGTGCCTAGTAGATACGTGTGAAAAACTTAGAGTGGGCTCTGTGAAGAGCAGCATGTGGGTAGAGACCCACCCAAAGCAAAGTGGTGGAGAAATACTGGGAATACAGGCACGGCTTTAATGCATTTTGCTCTCTCCATGTGTGCTAACAGCATCCATGTCTTACCTGTCTGGAGTACCTTATCAAAACTCAGTCAAAAGGTGTTAGGAAAAATGAGTGTGATTGTTTACATTAATGCTTGTATTACTGGTGGAATTGAGTTTTAATTACAAGGCATGTTTATGTATCTGACATAAGCCATCACTAGTTAAAGTAAATGATGCCATTGCTAAGGCAGTAATATCTTTTGTGTTATTTCAAATGGCAGATTATTTTATGTAGAATCATTTTCCTGATGGTTCTGAGGGACTTCTGTAAGGTTTAGGCATCCAGGACAGAAGTATTTCCCTTCCTGAATACTTTTTTTTGTAAGGCAGACAAAAGAACCTATTCTTTTGCTAGGTAAAAACCCCAATTACTGTTTTTAAAATGGATTTTTTTTCCTCTGGGAGCCAGATTGCCCTGTCATTTTTTTTGTTATTTTTTTTTAACATAAAGCTATTTATAAAAATTCTTGAAGTGAATCACTGAATTCTGAACTTTGAAATTCTTTGCAAATAGCAGCAATGAAACCTGCCTAAAGTGTAAACGAGCAGCAATTTAAATATTAACCATCACTTGATATTTCACAATGCTTCCCACATGCTCATTTTTAAAACACTCAAGCAGGAAGCTTTATGCAAATAGCATTTATTTACTGCCATGGTATAATTGAAAGTTTGATCTTTGAGGAAGGTTAACACTGGTAAGTGTTAACTAGTAATGACTGTTACATACTTGCTGTATCGTAACTTTGTTATGTAATCTTGAGAGTTGACTTAATCTAATGGTGTACCGTTTCCTCTAACTTGAATTGTTGTAAGTGTTATAAGCCCTATCTAACAAGGATATTGTAAAAACAATAATTATTTATTATACAACAAAATGGTATTTGTGTGCTTAGACATAACTAATGTGCAGCAAGAACATCTGTTTAGAAAGGGTCCTGCAGCTTCTGGGAATTTGAGACCATCAGGTACAGTTGTGGGTGAATTAAAAGGTAATAGATAATGAGACTCCATTAATATTTTAAAGAAATAATTTAATTGCCTTGAGTGAAGTGAAACTGTCATCACAGAAAGAACAACCATTACTTGTCTGGAACGCTACCTTGCAATGATTTTGTTTTCTATGAGTACAAAACCAGGAGCTCATACTCATCACAGTTTGCAAGAACTAGACCATTGCATTACTTGTGGTTATTTACATGTTTCCTTTTCCTCTTTTGCACTAACTGCATTAATACCTCTCTGTCTTTTCTTTTGTTTGGTTCTTTGGGGTTTTTTGGTACCACACACAAAGGCAGTGATTTGGCTGTTGATTGTAGATTGTCACAAGTAGACTTAGCACGAATACAAACTGATCTGGAACTGTTGGGTATTGGTTAATAGTTTAATTGAAACCAAAGTCAGAGAAAGGTGTCTGCTGTATCCCACATGAGCCAAGGGTTTGAAAGATGTCTTACGTGAAGAACAGGTTCAACATGCATGAAACTACAAATCTGTTTGAATGCAAAATATAAGGTGTATTTTAGATACCACATATAAGTATGTGTAGACATTTTAGTACTAACCACTACGTGTTTCTGTGAGCAAGCATATAAATAATAATTGAGCTTGTTTATCATTTGCAATTATTCATGCTGCATGGCCTTGGGCTGAGAAGACCTTTAGAGCCAGGCCCTCTGCTTCTGTTCCAACAGGCCTTTCCTTGTTTCCCCGCTCATGAAGCGAAAGGCTCTCAAATGAGCACAGCTGTGCATTTTATTTAGTTCTCTTAACCTTCTGAATGATTAAAACATCTTCTTGGTAAAAATCTTGCTGTTTTTTTTTTTTTTACTACTGTAATATTCCACTGCCCTTGCCAGATGTAAACACAGATGACGACTCCACTCCTGTCCCCGTTGTTTGACTCTTGCCTTGAATCCTCAGTTGTTCCCCCTTCAGCTTGACGAGGGCTCTTTTGAGAGGCGACGACAAGCAGAAGAGCTTCACAATCATGAAATGTGTGAGGTTCTTTGTAGTAGCTGTAGTAGTGCAGGTGGAAGAGGGCCTTTTCCCCTGATGTGGTGTTTGCCATGTGGAGTTCCTGCCTGTTGCACGGGGGTCCGGCAGTCCCGGCCTATCCCAGCCGACCGCGAGCAGAGTCACGCTGAGCTGAAGCTTTAGTTTTGCCTTGGTTAATGGATCTGTCGGAACAGCTGCTGTCCATAAAGCATGATCTTTTTACTTCCTGAAGTATTTTGTATGTCTTTCCGAAGTGCTTCCAACCTGCTGAAATCTCTTCCAGAGCTGTCAGTTGCTGCAGACACACAGCCTGCCTGCCTTTACCTGACAAGAATACTCACATCAGGTGGCAGTAGGGCCTCAGGAACAGGATAATATTCAATTCCTTCTTCACCTTTTCCCTCATTATATTTTTAAATTAAGATGGTGCAGGAGTTACTACAGCCAAGGCATCCTAATGAATGTAAATAACATATTTACCACTAGGTAGTTTACTGAAAAAGGGCACAAAGGCCCCTATAGATAATGGGCCCCAAATCAGCCAGGAGATCCGGTATCCCACCACTGTGCTCTGGCTTGTGGTGTCAGTATTATTTGGATTTTCCTAGTCTCCCCTCACTCTGAATAATGGGGATACATTACTACAAATAAATAGTGATAATGTTACATCATATTCAAAATGTTAAGTAATGGTTGAGATTTTGCTGTTAACATGGTAAGATATCAGGAGACCGTACCAGAGACCAGAAATCCCTTTTGTTTTGCAACATAAAACATTAGACATACAAAGAGGTAAGCAAGCAGTTTACTATAAGCTGTGAGCTGCCACATTGATTTTAGGGACACTAATCTCACAAATGAAATCATTTGCAGAATTGGGTCACAGGGCTTCACATAATCAAACTTGTGTAAGATACAAAGTGTTCAAACCCTGTAAAGCTTATTTACTTTACATAAGTATTATTTATAGTAGTAAACAGTTTAATATTAATGTTTTCAAAGCATGGCAGTAGTATAAAATGTTATTTGCATTTTAAAAGCTTTACTTTGAGTTGTTATACCTTCCTAGAATCTCATGGTTTATATAATGTAAGATACTTGCAACATACTGAAATTGCAGTTCTCAAAGACAGGGAAGAAGAGCATGGCACAATGTGGAAATTCAGTGTTATATATGCAGAGTTGGGACTTGACGAGACGCATCCCAGAGTCCTGAGGGAATGGGCTCAGGTAGTTGCCAAGCCACTCTCCGTGATATTGAGAAGTCATGGCAGTCAGGTGAAGTTCCTGGTGGCTGGAAAAAGGGAATCATCACACCCATTTTTAAAAAGGGTAGAAAGGAGGACCCTGGGAACTACTGACTTGTCAACCTCACCTCTGTGCCTGGGAAGAACATGGAACAGATCCTCCTAGAAGCTCTGATAAGGCACATGGAGGACAGGGAGATGATTCAAGACAGACAGCATGGCTTCACCAAGGGCAAGTCCTCCCTGGCCAACTTGGTGGCCTTCTATGATGGAGTGACTACAGCAGTGGACAAGGGAAGAGCCACGGATATTGTCTGTGTGGGCTTCTGTAGGGCCTTTGACTCAGTCCCCCACAACATCCTTCTCTCTAAATTGGAGAGATATGGATTTCATGGGCAGACTGTCCAGTGGATGAGGAATCCTCAATACAGGCTGGGAGATGATGGGACTGAGAGCAGCCCTGTGGAGAAGGACTTGGGGGTACAGGTGAATGCAAAGCTGGACAAGAGCTGGCCCCCATGTGCTTGCAGCCCGGAAGCCAATGGCACCCTGGGCTGCATCAAAAGCAGTGAGGGCAAGGGAGGGGATCCTGCCCCTCTGCTCTACTCTCATGAGACCTCACCTGTAGTACTATGTCTAGCTCTCAGCACAAGAAGGACATGGACCTGTTGGAGTGAGTCCAGAGGAGGCCACAAAAATTATCTGAGGACTGGAACACCTTCTCCTATGAAGACAGGCTGAGAGTGTTGGGTTGTTCAGCCTGGAGAAGAAGAGGCTCCAGGGAGACCTTGTGGTAGCCTTCCAGTATTTAAAGGGGGCTATAGTAAAAATGAGGACAGTCTTTTTAGCAAGACCTGTTGTGACAGGACAAGGGGTAATGGCTTTAAACTAAAAGAGGGTAGATTTAGAATAGATACAAGGAAGAAATTGAGGGTAGTGAAATACTGGAACAGATTTGACTAGAGAGGTGATAGATGCCCCATCCCTGCAAACATTCAAACATATATATACTCTAATATGCAATTACTGAACCCTTTAAGGTATTCTTAATAGAGATAGCAAGATCACAGAAGCCACCTAGCAAAGTGGATGCCTACCTTACAGTCCTCATACCCTCGGAAAATCGTAGCAGAAGAATAAGACAGCAAAGTCAGTAAAATCTGTCTTTATTTATAGTCTGCTTCAACGTCAGTTGCATATAGTGGAAGCCTATTTACTTCAGTGGCATTTGAGAATGACCCTTAGCAGAAACTGGTCAGGTTTACTGAGAGTAACTGGAGTATGTGCAGCTGTGCATGATGTATGTCATTTTCATTCCTCTCACTCCAGAAGAAGCAAATCTCCTTTTCCCTCTCTCACCAGGATTTCCTAGTCATCTTCTCATACAGGTCAGGTTTTTTGTATCGTTGACAATTACAACTTCAATTTTCTTCTTAAACTAGAACCTCGTTTAGTATGCATCGCTGATACTCTGCTGAGCTCAAAACATTTTTTCATTGATCTATGCCAGCAAAAGTTATGGCTCTTACAGATATTTTGCAATGTTTGAGGCTATTCTACTATATTATTTATCAAGATAATCCTTGCGTGGATTGTGAGCAGCTTCTTGTGTTAGGCCCAGAGTGTCATCAGATTATCCTGTGGTCTTTCAGCCAAAGTCAGTTCTGAAGGGGGAGGCAGTGCTGGGAGAGGAACCTCTTCTGCATGTCTGCTCAGCTCCTGGGATGACCACTGTAAAATGTATGTAGCTGTTTGAGCTTTGCTTGATTTAAGATCTTATGCTTTAGAAGAACTGCCCCTAAATTTTTACTGGGTTTGGGAGTTTGGGGGTTTTTATGCTTTTTGTTGACCAAAGTTCTGCTGACAGAAAAGGTAACAGAAGGCTTTGCTCCACACTCAGCATTCCTCACACGTTGTCTAAAGGACCATCACAATCACCCTTAGAGAAATTTGCTGAGCTAAACATCTGCCTTTATTGAGATTTTGCAGAGTGAGGTTGGTTGTTTGTTTTTCCTTTCACCAAAATGCATGATACTGTTAAATACTTCATGCATTTATATACTTCTATATTTATATTGAAATACTGTGCAGCATTTGTGGATCACAGATACATTGAGCATCTTCCTGTACTTGCCAAGAGTAACAGTGACACCCTATGGCCAATTCAATAGAGGACTTGCACGGAATTTCCATTGCTGTTTTCTTTCCAAGTCGGCTCTGAATTTCTTATGCTGGGGGAGTATCACAGGAGGAATCCCCTGTGAAGGAGGACTTCATCAGTTTGTCATGTATCTCTTATTGGATGTTTCCATTACTGGAATACATCTCTAATGAGTACTTTAAGATACAGAAAACAGTCTCTCACCTGATGGTCAAGTACTTGAGAAGCTAGAGCAGGCAATGTAGAAATTGAGAAAAGATTACACTTTGGTTTAAATTGATGTTACAGGAGTGTGCTGCTGCTCGTGATCTTCCATGCCATTTTTCTCTAACCTGGAAGCTGTCCGTGGAACCATATTGGTGTGTAATGATCAAGTATCCACAATATAAGACTGTATTACATGAACAGCTTGATATTGAAGTTAGGATCATCCTTCAAACTTACTTGCATCATTACTATGATTTGCTTAATGAGTCTAACTAACACAATTGCTCTGGAAATACTGACATAATTCTGTTTTCAGTTAGGTCCTTCAGTGCACAGTGCTATAGTTCTACTGTGTTATCCCATGCTAATGTAAAAGTTGTGTATTCCAGTTTAAAAAAAAAAAAAAAAATTAGTTTATCCTTTGACACTTGCTATGACAATCGGGCAACTGAATACTATGGTCTGCACACTGCAAGTGGTTTAAGCCTCGTGCGTAATAAATAGTTGTCAAAAGAAAGAGTTTAAACTTAGGAAATGATCTGCTTTTTGCTGGTTGTGGTTTTTGATGTTGGTGGGTTTTGGGTGAGGGTTTTGGTTGATTTGGGTTTGTTTTTTTTAAATGT
Source organism: Actenoides hombroni (assembly GCA_024336885.1). Lineage (NCBI taxonomy): Eukaryota > Metazoa > Chordata > Aves > Coraciiformes > Alcedinidae > Actenoides > Actenoides hombroni. The sequence goes on along the minus strand of WUAM01000431.1, from coordinate 77,238,786 downwards.
TAGAGGTTTAAGAAATATTGAGCAAAGATCCCTGCAAAACTTTATCTGAATCTTCTGTGAAACACAGGTTGCTTTAAAAAACGAATGAACTTGCAGGGAAGAATGTAATAAATGAGGCTGTGTGTTCTCTGTGCTCGAAATGTAAGCCCATTATGCCTTGTTCTATCAAGAGTCCATTAAGGTTAGGTGTTTAGGTGGCAGGGCAGCATTCTATAAGCATTGGAATAGACTGCATTAGTCAGCAGTTTATTGTTGAAATATTTGCATAAACAGGTTAGGTAAGTATCTATGACAAATATTTTAGGTAGAATTGGCCCCATCTTGAAACAAAGAGATGGAGCATATGGCTTATCAAGGCTCCTCCCTGTCCATCCTTCAGTGAGTTTATAGTTATGGCAATGTACTTTGTGTTTTAAATAGTATCTTGTGCGTATTCAGCATTCTACTTTCCCCAATACAATGCCTCATTCTTTTTGCTCGAGTGTCATCCAGAAAAACCCTGCCTCTTCTTGCTATCTTTTTCTACTTGTGGGCTGTGTCAGACCTGTGTCTGGTGTTGTACAGGTAGTTCCCTACAGTGTGAGTATTTATGTTGAACAAAAAGCATATTACTTCTACCGTCAAAAGCCCATTGTATCCCTGAAGGACTGGCAGACAGGAATGGCACTGGAGACCAGCATGGAAAGGAAAAATGAAAAGGCAGCTCCACTTCCAAGCACAGCTGTTTCCTTCTCTTTGGTTTTACAGGATCTCTACGGGTCAGTTTTCAGACTCAGTTTCCACCTTGAAAAATCGAGCTTTTGTAGACCATAGTGCCTGTAATACTGTCCTCCTGGCCTCATGGTTACTCTCCTGGGGATATCCTGTTTCAGAAGAGAGGATTTTGCTATACAGCTTTAGGAAGATTGAAAGATACAGGCACTCTAATTTGTCCTTGAAAAACTCAACTCTTATTTATTAGATATGAACACTCTCAGACAGATGATGCAAACAAGACATTGTTGACCTATTTTGTGCAGAAATTAAAAAAAAAAAAAGGCAAGTAACTGAAGGGGGGAAAAAAATTGCTTGAAAAATTTCCAATTGCTCGAGCAGAGTAAAATGCAGCAGGCAAGTAGGGGGCATGAATTGGGACAAATCAATTACTGTGCCTGTCCTCGTGGGTTCTGTTTGTATCAGATTTATTATTGATTGCAACTTTGTGACTTTCAGCTCTTCCTAAAATCTTCAAACCCGCTTTTTGCTTCATTGGCAGGTAGCTACTCTTCCTTGCCTTTGCCCATGCAGCTGCCATTCCATCGCTTCACTCTTCTGACTTACTCCTTTCCTCTCTTACTTACTCAGATTTTTCAGTCTTTCTTCGTATTATTTTTTCCGTTCTGTTTTTAACTCACTTTTTCTGTAGAACCCTCTTTGTCTGGAATATGTGACTTCCTTTCCCAACTGACCAGTTAGAGCACTCGTTAGAAAGGATGGACTGCACTTGTGTATGCCCATGTGTCTATCTAGGCCTCACTCAATGTTTTTGTGTCTTCCTGGCATATGGCTCCCTGTAACCTGTGCCTCCTTCCACGTAACACCTTATATAATTTGAAGGCATTGCTTGACAATAGGGTGCATTTCAGTATTGGTTTATTTGGGCTTTTAGTTATTTGCTTGAGCTGAGATTTAGGAGAAAATATTTTGAAAACTGCAAAAGCAAAATTGGATAGGGTTTTATGTGTTGGGTTGTAGTTGGATGAATCACACAAGATTTGTGCAAGAGAAACATTTTATTGAAGTCCTATATAAATTGTTTCTCTAATTCCTTGTATGCTTTTCATATCATACCAGATTCTCTCAGGTACAGATTTCCAATTGCAGAAGAAAAAATTGTTGAGTTTTTGTTCTGTCTCTTTTTGCTTCTTTCTTTGTTCTTCTCTCTTTTTTTTTTAATAAAACACCTGTGATAGCTTTTCCACTGCACATGGCTAAATATTTAAGAATAGACAAGAATACAAACATGAAGGAAGAATTAATTTTTAAGATGATTCTTAAGAATTATCTGCAAGCATTTCATTGTCTCCCTTTAGTGAACTGGGCTTTCCCCTTAGCTGCCATTGTAAATATATTTCACAGCACATGGATGATACAAAACGAGAATAACAGAGGCAGTTTTGTTATCAGAGAGCACTGGAATCCAGAGAAGCAAAAACTTCATGTGTCTTTGATATATTAAATTACTTCTAACTATATAGGAAGTGTATATGAACTTAGGGGCTAATCCTATAAAGATGTATGTATTTTCTTGATTTTTACACACTGCACTGTCCTTCTGAAGTTAACGAATTTAAGGTTTTGGAGCAATTATTTGGGTTTGGTGTTTTGTTTTTTTTAATATGGTGACTCTGTGGACCAAACATTCTTTCTTGGAAGAGATGCGAAATTGGCCACTGATTTTTCCAAATAGGAATATGGTTTTTGCAATACTGGCCAAAAGAATGGTCCGTAAAAAACAGTGTAGAGACGTGCTATTAATTTATTTACATTAACAGTAATGCTTGTGTAAATTAATAGCATTTTTTGTATATGAATTATAGTTAATAGTATAAATTAATAGAATACTAGATTAAGTATTTTATTCTTTGTGAATATATAAATCCTGCATGATATGCAAATATGAGGAGCAATATCAAGCTAATCAACTAATCAAATTTTTTTTTTTCCCAGTCTAGATTAATATGCCATGTGGGTGCTGATTTTCATAATTTAATCCATTCTGGAAATTGAAGTTTATTTTTTATTTTTTATTTATTTGGAAATACTTTATTATTTGGAAATACTATGAATGCAATTAGCAATTTGAATATGCTAAATTACTGAAGTCTACTTAAATTTGAAGAGTCAGTTGGCTTACTTGAATAAAAATTTCTAAGCAGATCATAAACTGCATTTATTTTACATTAAGTTCTCCAGACTAAGTTAGATTTATCACCTTCTCTTTTGTCCACAAACCTTTGAAATTTTTGACAATATAAAGAAACAAGTCACAGGAACACATGCCCAGTTATAAAATACTCTATATACATCTTTTACCTGGTCTCAGCTCCACTTGGTTATTCATTTGAAAAGGTCACAATACCTAAGACCACGTGAGTTAAGTTTCTTACGTTGTCCATGAATCATCTTAGTCTACAACTACATTATATAACGCTACTTAGATTACACACACACACAGAGGATATTTGCAAAACTATATGAAGATTTTCTGATGGTAACTACATTTTGAAAATTGGTCGTTTTAGTGCCAATTTGGTCTCCCCAGGAAGTCAATAATAGAGAGAATCACTGTAAAAATGTCTGTTGGCTTCAATTAAGTGTTTTCTGTCAAGTCTGATATTAAATTATATCAACTTGTTATTTTGGGGGTTTTCGTTAAAATAAGGCAAGGGGGTGTGCAGTACATATATATATATATAAGCATATACCTGCTTCATCAAGCCTGCGAAACTGGGGAGCACTGGAATGCCTTTAGCAAATTAGGTGCCAGCTTCACCAATATATTACTCCAGTTTTACACGGTGCTTAATCTCCTGAGAGCAACTAGAGTAGTGCAGTGGCGAATCAGCACCTCAGCCATAAAAGCTTGTTGTCAGTTGATCTACGAAGACCTTGCATTTGCTGTTTTGAGTAAACACGTTAGACCTGTGCAACAGCAGCATGTCATTTGGTACATGCGTTTAATTTGAATTACAGACCGGGACAAGATTCTAGTCTGCCCGTTTAGCTGGGTAACCATTCATCTTGGCCAAAATCTTGCAGTCATGGTCCAGCCTCTCCCCACGTTGGAACGTCCTGCTTCACTTGGTGGATCTGCTTCTGTAGTTCATCTCTGTCCAGCTTCATTTTCGCTTCTAGAACTTGCCGTAGAGACCCAATGCTCTCATAGATAGCTGCAAATCCTAATTGCATGTGAGAATTGAATTAGTTCATAAACAAAAGCAAGAGTATCACATAATTATTATCAGAATGTGCTTCCTGCTGTAACATGCTGTTTTATACTAGGAAAATAGCAAAAGCTCTGAGGAAAAATAGGACTGTCATTTTGTGCCAAAGGCAAAAATGCCCCTGATGACAGACAAGCTATGGCTGTGTATGTTCTGTATGCACTTCTAAGCTAATACAGTGTCACATCTTGTTGCTGTGAATTTCAGACTCGGTGAAAATTCTTTTTAATGCCACAGATGCAGCCATTACATCTGGGCCAAAAGTCCTTAACCTACTTTGACAGAAGCAAAGGCATTTTGCCTATTATCATAGGTCAATCATTGTTATCAGATTTCAGCATAAAGAACTTGATAACTATAGTCCTACCAGCGTTAACTTCAGCTTTCATTTCTTTTATATCTTCATTTATCTCGTTTTGAAGGTTGCCAATGCGAATATTTATCTTTTCTTCAGTCTGTTTTGCTTCGTGTGCTTCCACTGTTATCTTCTGTATTTCTTCTATTTTGTCAATTTTCTCTGCCATTTGGTTGAATTTCATCTCTATAGCTCTTTCATTCATTTCCTGGAGCCGGGAAAAGGAATTTTAATGATTTACTCTGTATATGAAATTACAGTGTTCTTTCCTATATATACCATAGATATTGACTTTTATGTGGAACTCAAAGGTCTAAGGAATTACAATATTTTATAAATGGTTTAAAGTGACTTGTTTACTGTACACTAAAATACTGATCTATTTAGAAGTGATCAGATTTATCTATTGAGTCGCAGGCTGTGGAGATACTACACTTGTGAATGCACCAGTGAAAATACTGAATTAAATTTTAAATATTAAATATTGAGGAGGTCCAAAAATCTCACTCAAATATCTCAATTACATCATCTTAGTTATTAATAATGCTTTTGACTACTTAGGATATTTTACTGAAACTTACAGTGTTTTCTTTAAAAGTCAGTGAGAGTTGGTCCATTTTTTGCACAAGCTCCTTTTCAATTCTTTCATGTTCCTGTTCCAACCAGGTACGTGCAGACAAAATCTGGCTGCTGAGCTCCTCAATAGCATTTTTTAATCTAAGAGCATAGTGGAGATTAGTAGATACAAAAGAGCAGAACATTTGGTCGTTCAGCAGTGACTTTTTCATGCATGTTCATGAAAAAACATTAATGACAATTTAATACATTTTTGAAACCATATTAAGGTGAATCTTTGAACTTTAAGGCTATTAAACTGGATAAGGTAACATTGTTTTGGAAAAGATGAAAGAGCACAACTAAACAGTTATTTGTACGAAACATCACAACATTTTAAGGCACAGTAGGTGCAAATTCTTTGCAGCTTTGAAAACAGAATATGGTCTTCCATTAAGGTTATAACCTTTGCGTCCATAGGTCTTAAATCTGAAGAAAGATTTGGTAAACATTTATTTTCGTGGCAAAGCTGGTTCATATATCCCCACTTATGTTTCCTTTGCTCACCTCAAGTTCACACCAACCAACTGTGCCAGTGAAACTGTTTCTTTAGGCAGCCTTTTTTTTCCAGTGAGTATTTGAAATCTGGATCTGTTCTTTCATCTGATGCAAATAGTTCTACTAAGGTAACAGGTGGGATTGCGTGAGGTTGCTAATAACCAGGACTGCCACTGAGTGAAATGCCTGCAGAGGAGTTAATATCTGAATTGAATATACCCCTATATAATGCCTAGTAGTAGCACAGTAGCTTATCATTATCAGTTTATGTATTTGAGTTATACGTTCATATTTCAAGCCAATTTAAAGGAGTAACTCTTGGTGAATGCTGTGCCCTGCTCTCGACAGCCACCTCCAGCATTCATTCTTCACACAGTCCTTGCAAAAACCTACCAGGCCACTCATGCAAAAATCCTTACTTGTGTTCTTTAATATAAATTCTGCCTAAATACTTAACTAGGCAATTTATGGGCTTTTCAAAATTGCCTAACCACGTTAGGGGCAGGATTCTTGCCAAAAGCAAGTCCCACTTGACAGACTGTCGTGCTTTTGTAATATCCGTTGAGCACACAAACATATTTAAACAAGGTCATGCATTTGTAGACCTGAAAATTACAACAGCCAAACTTGGAACATCAAGGCCCTGTGTTCCCAGGTGGGTGGCAGCAGCAAGGTTCCCCGGGCACTCACTTCATATCCAGCAGATGGAGCTGCTGGTTGCTCTCTTTGTAGGCCATTTTCAGCTTTGCTTCTTGTTGCATTATTGACTGCTCTACTCTGCTCAGAAGATGAGATATCTGAAACAAAATTCAGAATGTACTGGTTTTCAACAGTATTTCATCACAGGCTCGTTTGGGACTTTTTAGTAACAGTAGAGATCTTAAAGATGGGCGGTTTTTATCAACATTTCAGAAATTACTGAATTTGCACATTTTACTTCATCCTGACACATATACTATCTCGCAAGATGAAAGTATCAACATTGCAAAGTGTAATTTTTCAGCCATTAATAATGTGAGCAGTCTTGCCTTGAAAGTGTCTGCCTGTTCCCCCCTCACCTTGAGGCTGCTTGGTTTACATGATCCATATATCTCCATGCTGCTACATAAATAAGCAGAGTAAACAAATGGCAATGCACTCCACCAATACTGAGTGATACTTCACTTCATGTATAATGGATATACTGCAACTGTAAAAGGAGTGGATTTAAATGGAGATAGGTCATTACTGGCAGAAAATGTTTCTCATCCCAGTTTTACAAAATCTACTTTTCTGTTTCACAAGGTTCATGACAGTAAGCTCCTAGCATGCTGGCATGCTAATATACCACACTGAATCTTCTGAGAAAGGCAAAGTGGACTTTAACTATTTACCTACTGCAAAATGAAGATGTCAAATATTTTTGTTGCCCAAGAAAATGGGAAGGTCATGAGATGGAAATATGAAGACTCCTTTTCCTTAATGTCGTAAGCCTCTGTTTGTATCTAGTGCTCGCTTCCATTCTCATACCCAATGGAAGAGAATTAATGGACAGATTAATGGATTCACAGAACCCCAAACCAGTTTTGTTTTGCAGACCTTCAAAAATTGTGTTCAAAAACATATGAAATCATCCTGGGAAGGCCAAAACATACAGGAAAAGATACTGATGCTTGCCTTGTTGTGTTAGTTTTGTAGAGCATCCGTGTCATGTTCACATTCCAACCTCAGGAAGCTATTCATGCCTGTCATCACTGGCTTTTGTTCATTCCTGAAGCCCTTTCAGGTGCCTCTATATACTAGCCCCTTGTATACAGGATGCTCAAGGCAGCAAATTAAGGACCTTTTTTTTCAGTTAGACAAGTACAGTAATGTAGCTAGGTACCAAGATTCAATTTAATAAGGACTGTGAGCAGATGCACCTCTCCATTTGCAAATCTGTGACCTCCCAGGATAATAATTAACAGTAATGAAGTCTGTATGAATTAGACTGTAACTCTTACCTGTACATGGTTTGTTTTGGTCTAAATACCATACCTGTATTTCTGCCTCTTTGATTTTAGATTCTAAGATCAGCTTGGAGGTGTGTTGGTCTTTACTTAGGCTCTGAAGTCTTTCATACGTAATTTTATGCTCTGCAGACAGTCTGGCTAATCCAGCATCGCACCTGTTAGAAGAAGTAAATACCAAAGCAATTAGGGAAACCACATTAGAAATGCAAAGATGCATGCTTCCTTTTTTTTTTGGTCATATTCCCAAAGACATCTGTTAAGGTGTGCATGGTTTCACTGACATGATTAGAAGCCTAAACAATTGAGGAACATTTTTTCATTATTGTAGCTCTGTTCCTCTGAGGTTTACATATTTGTTTTTATTTGTGAATATATAATTATATATATATTATATATATATACAATTAATATGTGCAGTAAACAATGTGGGGCAAATTTTACAGTTATTAGTATTTATTTAGGTAAAAATGTCATTGAAAGCACTGCCAATTTTGTTTCACTAAAGACTGTAAAATGCAGTCCTGGAACATAATAATTATTGTTTCCTTTCTTCACATTGGAACATTTATTGATGCTGTAACACTTTCAGGATAAATGTACTATAGGATATGTGTATTTTCTACATTTCAAAAATACTTTGGTCAGATGGATTTCATCTACAGTAATACAATAACGACTTTAACTGAGCTGTAAAAATATAAGTACTGTAATTTTAGGAGTAAAACCTCTGTGAAGTATGAGTCGTATATATTTTTTTGCTAAGGGAAATAGGTGATCAGCAATGTTACCAAATTTCAGCTGTGAAATTAATAGAGAATTGACAGCAGTTGCAATTTAAGGGAGAAAAGGCAGTAAAATGGAACAAGCTAAGGCACATTAAGACATTACCTACACCAATGGCACATTTTAACCTCTTTAATCACACTTCAGTTTGAAGGCTTTCCTTTCAACATGCGTTTTTGTCACCTCGGTTACAGTAACTACCATTGTCATTAAACAGGAAGGGAAAGTTACAGCTAAAATGACAAACACAGCATCTGCTTAGTGGTACAGTGTAATTTCAATATAAGACTCATTAGTAATGCAAAATAGCATATAGAAATTATAACAATTGTGGAAATTAATTTACAGTTTAGCAGTTCAGCATTGTGAGACCAATTAGTAATGCCTGTAGGAAGGCCAACTAAGGTTCACATAGAAATGCACCACATTTGTAGGTCTTAACAATCAGGAAGCTTTTTTAGAAAGATGAGAGAAGCAAAATCTCTCCGTGTTATTAGAATCTGAGAGAATCAGAGGACTGAAATCATCTTTCATCTAGTCATCCGAAACCTACAGGTGATAAATGGTAGAGAACATCTTAGCCAGTTCTTCTGGAAGTTCCCTCAGCACCCTAGGATGAATCCCATCCGGACCCATGGACTTGTTGGGCTCTAAGTGGCACAGCAGGTCACCAACTGCTTCCTCCTGGATTACAGGAGGGGTGTTCTGCTCCCCATCCCCGCCTACTGACTCAGGAGCCCAGTTGCCCTGTGGATAGCCAGTCTGTTTGTTAAAGACTGAGGCTAAGAAGGTGTTAAGCACCTCAGGCTTTTCCTTGCCTACGGTTACCATGTTCGCCCCCTCATCCAATAAGGAGTGGAGATTTTCCTTGATCCTTCTTTTGTTATTAATATATTTATAAAGGCACTTTTTATTATCCTTAACAGATATGGCCAGATTAAGTTCTAACTGACCTTTTGCATCTCTAATTCTCTTTCTGCATGACCTTACAATATCCTTAAATGCTTCCTGATTAACCTGCCCCTTTTTCCAAAGTTGATACACTCTTCTCTTTTTTTTTTTTCCCCCTGAACTTCTTGCAAAAGCTCCCTGCTCAACAAGCCTGATCTTCTTCCCCCCTGGCTCATTTTCCAGCACAGAGGGACAGCCTGCTCCTGAGCCTTCATAACTTCATCCTTAAAGTAAGCCCAGCCTTCCTGGGCCCCTTTATTTTTGAGGGCTGCTTCCCAAGGGACTTATCAAACAATTTCCAACTCATAGTAAGCAACAGCAGTAGTTATTTTTCTGGCATACTGAGGATATTTTTGTTGTCTTCAACCTCTAAGAACCAAAACAGAATGGTTGTTCTATTCAGTATTACCAGGGACCAGATAAAGCCTAGAACTACTTCAATACTCTGCAATAGGATATATAAATATGTTATAATAGTACATACAGATTTTGAATGTTCCTGCTTTATTATAACAGGAGGTGTTTCAATTAAAATACCAGTGTTTCAGTGAAAAACAAGTAGCTGAAGAACACGTGGTGAAAAATAAGTTGATAGATTCAGGGGATCCATGGGGCTAGAACAGCAGAGCTGGTAGATTCTGAATAGCCTGGACCAGGGAGCCCAGGTCAGTCCTCCCTGTGTGCACCACATCTCCTACTCAGCAAGTAGCCAGAGTGCAGCAGATTTATTGTACTTGTGAAGTTCATAAACGCAGTGCGTCCCAGATGCATGTCTCATTTTCTGTGCAGTGTAGGAAAATCTGCCTACATGTAATGAGTACAGGGTGTCTGAAATGAATCAGATCTATAATGTATATGGGAAAAAAAAATAAATCTATATATGCAAAGCAGGCCAAATTTGGACGTGCATAGTTGTCATTCCTCTGGATGTTTCAGCTATCAGGAAGCTTCTAGAGACAGTTACTGCTATGGTGCTGACCAGGCTGCTGTATTTAAATTTTCCAGACAGGCCACAAGCTATTCTGTAAATAAATTATAAGGCACTACTCATGAGTTTGATGATCTACTGTCACTAGAAATAGAATTTGTAAATCTATGTTTTATAAAATTGCCAACATCAGGGACAGGAGGTTGGAGTAATGGATCTATTGACATCTATCTAATTTTCTGATGAGTGTGGCACTGAATTTTTCAGAGGAAATATTTTTCTTGAAGGTGGTAACAATGCTATTTCTTAGGTAAATGTACAGTATCGTTCATGGTGAACACTGTAAGGATGCTTAATGAATTCATCAATAAATTATGCTTAATAAGAAATGGCCCAGAGACATCAGCTATAATGTGTATTCAGTCTTTTGCTAGGGGTATGAGTTGAATCTGTGATGCACGTGAGGTCAGCTGTGAGGTCTGTCCCAATCTCACTCCTCCAGAGCTGTGAGTAGCGTGATTTTGGAGCTGTGCTTCAGAACTGCACGTGCACAGAGGTATCCCTGTTCTCATCATTACAAGCAGCAGCTCTTCAGAAATCATGAGACAGTTGTTCAATGATATATTGACATGTTACAGAACAGTTGGTGTCAGGAAATAAACACGGCTCTCTACAATATTGAAGCTGAATAGGATATTTAGTGCGCATGTAATTACTAGAGCTGAAATTTGGCCAGGATCCTGAGGTTGATACTAAAATTATTACAGGACCACAAGTCCGAGGCTTAGGTGATTTACTGTCACGCAGCACATGTAAACTGATTCACGTTGATTGTCCATCTGCACGCTTCTAGCCTAGAGCAAACATGATGTGCTTGGAGTTCAATTAGGCTCCTGTCACTCCAGCCAGAGCCATACATACCACCTTGACTGTGGCTGCGAGCTGATGCGCAGTAAGTTGGTAACCCACAGTAACTTGACCACGTGTCTAAGGTTTCGCTCGTTGAACTCATCTGAAAGCTAGCAGGACTATATGTAAAAGTCAAATTACATTAGGTGAGGTCAGCTTGTTTTATGTAAGGGACATTGGCTAGAGTAATCAGCAAGTGTTAATCTCAGGGAAAGTATCTGTATAGCGCAAGGAGCATCACAAACTGCCATTTGACCAGGATCTCCAGATAGTACTGCAATCAGTATTCACAGGAACAATCATTTTCAAAGTAGACTATGTCTGTAAATAAAGGCAAATAGCTTTCATATCATGCTTTCATGATTTCTGATAAAGGGAAGCTTATTTTCTTCCTCATTTGAGGAATATTTTTATTCAGAGAGCATAATGCTGAATAGAAGGTAACAGTTAAAAGGCAATAAACTGATTCTCCTATGGTAACGAATGCAAATATCCAGCACTCATCGCGCAGTCTGACGTAAGGCAGATTTGTATAATCTCATAGAATTATCAAATAAACTGCAACATGGGTACAGTACAAGGGTGTTGACCTAAGGAAATAAAGAAAGCAATCCTGCCACAGACTGCTAATCTGCCACCGATCCCCATACCAAGTAATCAGGACAGGCATGGGCCCCATTGTGAAGCTTATGCTGCCTTGTGTTTATTCACTTGAGTTCTGTTACTGAAAGCAAAGGCACTATATTTTGCTTCACAAGGTGTCAGTAGCTATGTTGCTCCAAACAGGGACCTCTCTCAGGATGTAGTATGTTCTCAAAGTGGACTCTATATATAAAGAAGCAGAAAGATCTAAGCATGTACATTTGTCAGAGGCTTCTCAGTGGGATAGATAAATATGTGTGTATAGTTTTCAATGAATTTTCTGATTTGCTAAAATAAACTTGTCTAGTAAAGGATACTTCATAAGTTAAAAGAGAGAATGTAAAACCTCTCTAAATCTTTACAATCTGAGCTATGAAAGTTACGGTGGAAACTTGCAACAATCAAATAATTAATGAGAAAGATTTAGTTTAAGGAAAATCCCTCCTTGATTATTTTTGTAAACTGTTGAAGGTTATCACTGAATCAGTTGAAGTATAAAAAAGAAAAATTATCTGTACAATATAGACAATCAGTCAAATTAGACTTGGAGTAATTCCACCAAGGTTATTAGCCAAGCTACTTTAGGCCAAATTAGCTACTTTGTTCAACTTTACAGACACTTAAGCAAATGCTGTTGTACTGGGTTTTGTAAATGTGTCATTGATGGTACATGAAGTCAGTGTAGTTGCACAGTTGCAACCTGGAGTTTCAAGCAGCCTGTAAAACCTCTATTATTCTGTAGTTTTCTGTTCCTTATGTGTCTGCTACCTGTAGTTTTCAATACGACTAACCAATAACTGAATGCATGGATCTTTACTTCTCAGGTGTGTGCAAAAATGTACAACTCTTCTGTCCTTTACAAGAGCAAATTGTTCCATGCTGTCTTTATAATGGTGCTAATTGATTTGTTTCAAAGATAGACCAGTCTAACCGTATTATCATTTTAAGCTGAACCAAATCCGAATTCCTAAGGAACGTGAGGTAATTTATTAGAAACTAATTTCAGGAATTTCATGAATTAAGGATGATATTGTTAAATTTAATATGTAATTCTGGAATGTAAAGGATTATTATTAATTTTCTTGAAAAGACCAAGTAAAATTCCTGGGAATTTTGCCAAAGTTGAATTGAACCCATTATCATTAACGTTCATATTTCAAGATTTAAACAACATTAACTAGTCTTCAAAATACACATCCATGTTCACTCTTACCTTGCGACTCTTCCCCGAAGATCTCCTAAACCAGAAAGCTGCCGCATTTCCAGACTTTTCAGGGTAGAATTTGTTCCATAGCTGAGATTGTCTCTGACACGTATCTGTTCCTGCAGCATCTACAAAGCATTCATATGCAAATATAAAATCAGTATGTCACTTTTAATGTACACTTAAGAAGTCAGTATTTCAGTAACATCAGATACCATTTTATTATTACTTTATGAAAAGCTTTGTCTTGTACTAAACCAGATTCCTTTTAGGTAATTTCTTATTTCTTATTCTTAGCGTCCAATCTGCACATAAATACCATACTACGTTTAAAGTATAACTTGACAATGGAATGGAGGCTTAAATACCAATTTTTATCCCTTTGTTTTTCCCACCAAAGCCCTGTTGCTCACTGCAGCAGAGGTCAGACGTGAAGTCACATGTCTGCATACGATTAGGTCATAAAAATGAGCAGTTGGGTTTGACTCCTTGGTGTCGTCAGTAAATCGGAAGTGAAAGAAAGTTTATTATAGAGCTAAGGCATTTCCTGGTGTTTATACAGCACAGCCTTTGGACTGAAGTGGAGCTGGGTATTAGTGTCACATCAGTTCCTTTTTCCAGGGTTTTCCAGGGTAGCTTTTGAAAGCAAGCTTATTAGTACTACAGCGGTTTCTGTGTTTACATGCTGATATCCTCTGCTATTTTCAGAGCCACCGTAATTTGCAAACAGTTCTTCAAGTTATAAAAACAATTTATAAGCTTACGGGATCTTCAGACCTTGTCTGACCTTTACTTATCCCGTGGAAACTTCATTAGATTATAAGGAATAAGCAGCTGAAATGTCATTAGTCCTGTGAAGAATTCCTAACATACCTCAATGTCCCGATTGAGCTGCCTCACTATTGCCGTTATGTTTCGGATATGTTCTTCCAAGAGTTGCCTAGCCAACCGGTCACCCCCCCCTTTGTTCTGCATTCTGTGCAGAGTGGAAACAATGTCCTCCTTAATGCGAAAAGCGTGTTCCACAAGCGCCGCTGTTGTTTTCTCATGGCTTAGGATTCTGTCTTCCAGCTGATCCACCAGGCTCGCAGATGCCAGTGGGACTGCTGTCAACGCTTGGCTGTGCAGCGGTATGTTTCGAACCCGTCTAGTGAAGAAGAATATCCAGAGATTAAGTTCACGCATAAAAACTCTGCAGTGTCTTTCTACTGGAGACAGCATGATGCTGTCTTAGTAGCAGTTCTAGGGAGAAGCACCAAAATATTTGCAGAGGGCCCGCTGCTACAAATAAGTGGGTGCCGTGTTGGCTACTCCGTGTGTCTTGTACAAAGGCAGGTCGTGCTCTTTAAAGAAGCTTACAAAAGCATAGGATCTTAAGAAAAGGATATTAGCATTATAAAAGTAGTTACAATTCGTAACTATAAATTAAGAATTCAAATTCAAACCCCTTTCATTGAGTTTCAAAAGTAACGCTATTTGTCTTTACAGTTTGCAGGCTTAATCAAAGCAGTAACTGTATAAGATAGAGCAAATTAAATGAAAGCAATCCAAGATGAAAAATTAGTACCTCACGTCTGTCCCTTTTCTCAGTATCTATAATTACCCTGTAATACCATACAGAAGTTTGTTCCCCCATGAACTGGACAGGAGCACACGTACGTGTGGAAACTGAGGTGAGACCAAAATTGTTACAAGCTTCTCATGGTCTTAGAAGTCAAATTTTCCCTCCCAAATAGCTTACATATGGGTACCTTGGATAGTTGTCTAGATTTTTCAAGATAGCTCTGCACTCCATAGCTTCCACGGAAAGCAATGGAGGTTATGGGTGCTCAAAGTAAAAAACGGTTAGGCTGCTAACGCATGCAATCTTTTCCTGCTGCTGTATTCTGTAAAGAAAATGTCCAGAAGCAAAGGTGGAAGATACAAGTTCAACCCCTTTGAAAGAGGAGATGTTTTTCTTGGCACTCTGATATTTACTGTGTATTCTCCATGTTGTTTTCTTTTTATGAGCCAAACTAACTGTTTACTTTCACCGTGATGACACTGATAGAGATGTGTAAGCACTCCAACAATGGTCGGCTCTGGCTCTTAGTTTTCACACTTATTCCATGCTGTTAGAAGACTGGCTAAAGTATATTGTTCTTGAACTTGTCATCAGTTGCAGTTTAAGCTATTTAATTTCTTTGGGAAAGGGTTAAGTAAAAGCTGAGTAAGGAATCGTGATGTGGGCCATGCTTTGAATAAGTCTACAGTATTTCATTTTGCTTTGCATACTAATGCTAAAGCCCCAAGTCACAGTATTACTATATATAGGGAATTGAGAGACACATCATACTCTGCAATATGAAAAAATAGGTTTTTTACATTCCAAACTGTACCTTTCAGAAGGGGCAAGAGTTGGGAAGATTGGGCTTCGCTGGGCCATTTTCTGGTCAATAACTTATGTCTGTTGAAAAAGTACACATTGAATTATTTAACAGTTTATATTTGGCACTGAAATGACTTAATGCTTCTGCTTTAAGTGAACCTTTAAGTTTTTGCTGACAGCTCTGATCTTAGAGTTCAGAAATTGCTTATGGCATAAATGCAAATAAAAATTGATACAAAAGAATGAAAACTAAAAACTGCTAAAAAGCTTTTTATAGTGAAAATTATACTCTTGAAAAAGGCAAGTTTGACAGCCTTGAAACTGAAATCTATTGTAGATCCACAGAACTGGTTTGGCAGGACAGAGGCAAACAAACTTCTTGTTCCCAGCCTGCCTGCTGGTCTCAGACATCATTGATCAATGAATAAAAAAGTTAAATCTACAGGATGAGCATAAAGTTTAAGAAAGTATTGGCTAGAGAATGAAATAAAACTATATCAGCAGATTAACAACAGATTATTGGGGTAAAGTGTTTTTCAGGTAAAAGGATTGGCAGTCAGAAAACTAAATAAAATGTGCTAGACATCAGCATAGTTCAGGAAAACTTGAGTCTTTTATTAATTTCTATTCTCATCCAAGTGACCGCTCTTTATGTTGTAAGTAAATTCTTCTATTTTTAATTTTTAGACACAGCCAGCCAGACTGTGACAGACATTGCAGTAGGGTAGGTCTGTTCAATAGCTTCAGAAAGACGTTTTGGATATGTTACTGTGAGACCAGTACCTGGCCCAGTAGCCTTGTCTGCTGACAAATTAATGAAAGAGATGGAAGCCTCAGTCAAATCTCACTATTCTACATTATATAAATCAAACAAACATTTTGAACTACAAATAGAATGAACACGGACTAAGTCTGAATTCCTTGGGAACCTAAAAACCTCACTGAAAACTGAAGGCTGATGTATGAAAAGAATTTTGCAATTGCTGATGAAATCTGGTGCTCTATGCTGTAGAAGCAGAAAGAGAAAAATAGGGTTATTGAAACAAAATAGTCAAATACCAATTGTAGAGAAGTGAAAGGACTACCCTCAGAGATCTCAAAATGCAAAGCGTGTTTGTGCTTTAGAAACATGTGAAAGCACTGCCTAAAAGCAGAGAGCAAACATTGTCACAGTATGTGTGTTCTATTTATAGCATAGTGCTTCAGAAACTACAAATTAGAAAAAAAAAATACTTTTAAGAGAAGCTGGGTTGCTGAGCAGCAATGACACTAGACTGGAATTTAGAAGGTATGATTTTAAGCTTTTGCTCAGTCTCTGATCCTGATGACTTTGGATAAGTTATTTCCATGTCTAATGGCTCGGTTTCCCTCTGTGGAAGATAGAGATAATGGTTTAGTTCTTGTTTAAGTTCTTACATGCCTATAAGCAAAAAGCATGGTATAAGAGATGGGTATCATTATGATAACTTTGCAGTCAAAATTCCTGCACAGACACTGAATGTCCAGTCCTGCAATTGCTTCCTTACACTCACAGTTTCCCAGTTTCTTTAACGATGTCACTGCTCTGCAGGGCATCCCTCATAGCTGTACCACGAGGTTATACAGTAACTGGGCACCCAGTTCTCAGTAGATCTGAGCTCTTAGTCCTCTGAACCATAACACATTGTAATGATCTTGATTCAGTGAAGAATTTAAACACTATTTAACTACACACACAGGAATATCCCACTGATTTAAGAAGAGTTATGTGTATCACAGCAGCAAAGCACTGGATGCTACCTAGAAAAATGAAGAACAAATATTAAAAGTCTGTACATCTAGCAGTATCTTAGTGAAATATACCCTATAAAAAACAGCCAAACAAGCAAATACTATCTCAATTTAAGTGTTTTAATCTTATGGCCTTCTGTATCCATTTATTATCAACTGAAAAAAAAAAAGTTTGCAGCAGAATAAGCATAGGGTTGGTTGAAGTTTTTACTTTTTCTGTCAGACTGCCATTAGAAATGCAGCTAAAGGTAAATGTCTGGAGAAATTGTGCATGTGAAACAAAAGTTACACAGATGGACTCCTCATTCATTTGTTATTGCTAACTTCAGCACGTCACTCAGTGCACTGTTAAATATCTCCTCATCGGTTATCATATTTCTTGATCTGATCCAACATCCAGACAGGTTGTGTTAAGATCTTGTCCAGCAGTTGCACAAAACTTTTCTGCACTTTAGAGCTATTTGCAGTAAACAGTAACAGATGGGGGTCAAATAATGACAAATTCCCTCTCTATCAGTGTGTGTTGTACCAAATTAGACTAATAAATATAAAATAATAGAAAAAATAAGATGTTCTAATGAGGATTGTAATATCAGCTCCAGTTTTCATAGCAGTAAACAGGGATCAACTTACATACTAGTTGAAATACTGGCTTCAGGTTCTTTTTTTTTTTTCCTTTTTTTTTTTTTAGTTATGTTGTCACCTTCCTGATACTGCTATAACAATTAACATCTTGTTACATTAACCTCGTAGATTTTGGTTGATTGATTTAATTTACTGAATATTCCAAATATACATTACACGGATGAGATAAAGATTTTTTTTCCCAGTTCTAATTGGTATTCCTGATTTCCAAAAATAACAGTTGACTTGATACATAAGGCAGCTTTTCTGTACAAACATGGTGCGGCACTTCAGCGTTTCTTGAAGTCACTGGCATCAGACATGTAATAAAAGCTTGGGAAAAAAAATCATAAATGGGACATGCTGAATAAACACTCCTAGGGATGCAAAGTTCCCTCCCTGCTCTCTGTAGCGTGGCATTACCTTCCCCACTTCAGCAGGCTGCCTCGCAGCTTTATTTTCTGCGGGTTCTCCATTTCTCCTGTTTGGGAGGATAATCACACCTGTAGTGTTCCTTTCTCCATCTTCTGTTATATCCCATGGCTAATACTTGCTGTAACGTCCGTGCACCTTACAGCTTTGTTCGCACGAATTCTCCCCATAGGTCCGTTGGATAGGAAAGCATTATTATCCCTGAAGATATTGTTTTCCTCGCGTCGCTGGTAGGGAAGCGGAGCACGGGGGGGGGGGGGGGGGGGCTTGGGGCGAACCGCGAGGCACCGGGGGGAACACACCAACGGCAAAACCCCGCCGCGGGAACACTGTGAACACCCCTCTTCTCTCAAAAAAAGAACCC
>WUAM01000431.1:77205069-77220356 GCA_024336885.1 Actenoides hombroni | reverse complement strand
CCCTCGCCCGTGGGTGTTGGAAGGGACTAAAGTCTTTTATTGACGGGACGGTGGTCGTCGCGGGGGGGGGGGGGGGGGGGGGGGGGGGGGGGGGGGGGGGGGGGGGGGCTGTGTGACTTACCGCAAGTCACACGGGAATCAAAGCAGACTGAACTACCTGCCTAGGCAAACACTTTAATCACTCCTTTCTTCTCAAAATAGAATCCGCTTTGGTTGCTACACAGGGAGCACATGACAGCCCCAGCCCAGGAGCCGCAAGCTCCTCGTGGTACTCCGAAGCACTTCGGGGCAACATTTTCGGAGTAAGCGAAAAAGTCCCTGTGTCGCAACTCGGCAAAAAGAAAGGTCAAGACCCGCTCGTGCCAGGGAGTCACATGAAACAAACCCTCCCGAAACCCTGCTGCGCTGCCGTGACACGGTGCGAACGTGTCCGCGGTGGAGCGGCGGGAGGCGGCTCCCCACGCGTGGAGGGGTGACCATGGCCGGAGCCCAGGCCGGGGGTCCTCCCGAGAAACAGGTCTGAGAGCTCCGCTGCTCGGTTGTGCTCATCCAAGCCGCGCCGCGTTTGGGTCCGAGCGGGAGTCCGCGCCTCTGCCACGGTGCGTGTGTGCACCGGCTCCGCCTGCGCTCTGCCTCGCTCGCCGCTCTGCCACGCACGCAGGCCCGGGACCGGGGACCCGCCACCCCGGACCCCGCAGGGAGGGGAAGGGTCATCGGTAAACGCGGTGATGGCTGTGGAAACACGGGCTAGGCAAGGGCTGACCGGACAGCACAGCGCGGGCATGCAACACGGAGGGAGGAGCCGGGACAGCGTCCGGCGGGCGCAGCGCGCTGCGCTCACTCACCCGTGCTGGCTCAGGGCACGACCGGGCTGCCCGGCTCTCCCTGCATCCCGGCGGCCGCCGGCGGAGCAGCCCCTTGCGAAGCGTCGTGGCCGCCTCTACGCAGCCGGGGCGTCCGCCCGCCCGTCCGTCCGTCCGCCTGCCCGTCCACCCGCCGTGCGACGGCCCTTTGCCCGCCCGGCCGGCTGCGCGGAGCGGAGCGGGGCCGCCGCCGCAGGCCGGGCTGCGGGAGCGGTTGCGGTTGCCAGGACGCCGTCACCATGGGAACGCGCTCGGCGGGGGACAGCGCCGCGCCGGCAGCTTTGGGGGGTGGGGGTGGCGGGCGGGGGGCCGGGGGTGGGTGGGGGGGGGGGAGGGGTGGGGGGGGGGGGAAATAGGTAAGTAGGGGGGAAATATTGCTTTAATTACCGGCTTTGTTCTTTCTTTTCACTACTTAAATGTTTTAACTGACAATAAATTAAATTAATTTTCCTCAAGTCTGGTTTGCCCAAGATGGTAACCGGAAGTGACATCCTTGTCTTTATCTCAACAAACAAGCTTTTTAATCCTATTTTCTTCTTCTATACTGTTGAGGAGGAGAAGTGAGTGACTAGCTGTGGTGGGGTGTCTGGCTGCTGGCTATGGTCAACCTACCATAGTTGTATACTTTTCTGTTGCTACTGGCTATCAGTTGCATTGCTCTCCTTACTGTCTCAACACTCCAGCTAAAACGTAATTTCTTTACACAAGATGTTTCAAACATACAGATCTCATCTTAATCTCTGCCATTCCCTAAAGGTTAATGAATTTGTAAGCTAAAACAGTAAGAAGCCATCTAAATAAATACAGTAATGACATCAGTGCTCCCTTCTTTCTTTTCAACTCGTACAAAGTGTTGCATGTATTTCGTGCTATCCTGCCATCCCCTAAAGAATAGGCTCTTGCCTTGTGTTTAGCATTACTAAAATCTAGAGTAATCATGTCTCTTCTTTTAAACCCTCCAAATGTTTTAATTAGAAAAATCTTTGAGTCTTGAAGAAATTTACTACATGTCAGCACAAGAATTGATGTTTCTTGAGTCTATAACACTTTCTCTGTTAACTTACAGTTGTAATTTACTGCATCTAAGCATCCTATTTGTTTTGCTAACTACTGATGCACATTGGCCAAGCACATTTGCTGAGATCTCTGCTTAATAACAGTGCTCCTGAACAGAGATGGGATTTGGGAAGCTCTGGTGGTCTGCAGTATCTAAAGACATTATACCCACAGAAATCAGGACAGGCATATTCTTAACTTTCCTACCACACTCAAAATGCTGCTCTTTTGATTTGCAGTATTTATAAAGCAATTTAGCAGAGTAGGTCTCACTGCAAGAACTACACAAGTTAAAGCCTCACTCCTTGACCACAGTCAACAAAGTTAGAAATGGTTTCGTGGCTATCAGGTTGGAAGGTCAGAAGTGATTGTACTTAATGGTAACTGCACCACTCCCTTATCAGCTATGGCCTGCCTAAATAGTCTGCTCCTACTGTTAGCTCATAGGATTATATAGATACAAGGTGTAGGCAAAAGCTCAAATACTTATAGCACAAAATATATTTTACTTTGATTTGTATCTTTCTACCCAGTGTTGTTATATGTCATACACAAATTACACATTTACATTCATTCTTTTAATAACAAGTTGTCAGGACAATTATCTGGTTAAGTCCTATCTATTGCATTCTTTATCCTTTCCATCTCTCATTCTTTCCATCTTTTTTTTTTTTTTTGCACTCTTGTAACAATCCTTTGTTTCATGTTGGGGGGAAATAATGCTCCATCCAAACTGACATGGACTTATGGGATGGCACAAAGTCTTTGTCACTTCTCAAGGTAGAGTTCTGAGCTCAGGACATAGATCTTGAGCTTTAATAGGTGTTATGGGTAACATCCCTGTGTACACTAGAATTTTCCCCATTTATCCAACATTGTAGCATTATGTTTCCTGAATACTGTCACGTGGCTTGAAAAAGATGCAAAATGCATTATATTTTCTGTGCATATGTGAAGAAATATGTTTGGTTTACATCTGCAGGACCTCTATGGGTTTTTTCTCTGAACGTATGCAGAGGTCCATGACCACATCTGAAAACGTTTCCTGTTGTCCTTTCATGTTTCCTATAAAAATCCAGTACGCTACCATAAATGTCAAGAATGAGGTCAGATAGTTTCAATGACTTGTTTCAAGAAGATACCTTTTCAGTTATAATTTCTTACTTAAGGGGCAGCTGCTCAGGTCACATCACATATCAAGAGGCAGATTTCATGATTATAGAAATTTTCTGTATGTGTAAGTCTCAGAAGACAAAGAAGACCAGACTGTCTACATAAGAGTATTTCATAGTAAGAACTACTTCAGGTACATAGTCTACCACTGAACGGATGTAAATCTGCGGAGGAATATGCCTACAGGACATTAAACTGGACAATTTAATTTCATTTGATGTGCATCACTGTGGCCAGAGCTGAACAAGATCTACAGTTATATCATTCCAGTGTTCCCAGCAAAGACGGGTGAGTATTAATAGATGTGGTTTCATCATGTCCAAAGGCAGCACCTTCTAAAGACAGTGGAAAAGCTTTCAAAGACAATGAAAAATTTGGATGAGGTTGTTGTTTTCTGTGGTTTAGCCAAGAACTTAAAGAACATGTAAGTTGGAGGACTTGTAGATGGTCATGTACAAAATAATAACACATTTTTTTGTTACTTTAACAGTTTCTTCACTAAGTTTCGATCTAAATATCTCATTCTTGGGGTGAGAAGGGTCTGGAAGACATGCATCCCATTAGAAACTTGAACAAACAACATGGAAGGGCTAGGGAATCTTTCTGTGGTACACCATATAAACCAAATCTGGCAGGTAGGCATGGATTTGTATTATTTAACCTGTGATAGTTCATTAATTTAAATGCCTCCTGCAATACTCAGATAATTCAGTTCAGATCCATTGCTTGCTGGTGAGGTAGTTACAAATGAAGGAACACTCCTTTCCCTGTTTATAGCCTCTAACACAACTGAGGAAGTACATGAATAAAATACTCTCCTGCTTACTCAGAAGAATAATTTCTGTAGCCCCATCATGGACTTTACCTTAGATGAATAATTCCACAAGCAGAACTCTGCATGTCTAATTCCAAAAGCTCTTTCCCACCCTTTCTTAACATAAGGTGTTTCCATGAAGCTGAAATCTGTACCACCAGAGCAGGCACAGACTTCCTTATATCACAGACCTAAACTTGCTCATTCTTGCATGCAATGACCTAAACCAGTAATGCTACTAGGGATCTCCTCCAACCGTGAAAGTATGTGGGAGAACTACCAATAACTGATAACTTTAAGAAATCAATTAAAACTTTAAACTCTTTTATTAAAAATCAAAATGGTCCTTCCCTCTTTGTAATATGAAATTTAAAAAAAAAAAAATTTCAAAAAATATTGCTTTCACGTCACAATATTGTTGAAGTTCTAAAAAGGATGTTCTGTCTAGACATTTTTAGACATATCTATACTTTATTCCTCTCTAAAAAAGACAGGTCCTGTTGTGGTAAAATGTAGTTTGGTTGCTACAGGTAGTGGTTTGTAAGACTTTCTCATACATCCTGTTCTCTGAACCAAAGAAGTCTGAAGCAATGTTATTTATAAAAAGCTTCCAACAAGTTAATTTTCTGTCGTAAGCAGTGTACTTCTAGATGGAAAAAAGCACAACTGACCACACATGGAACTTGCAGGTTACACTATTTTCCAAAGATTTTTTAAAAATACTTTGGTAATTGATCTCTATCTTACAATGAAAGAGATTGTATTTCTAATTGTCTATTTCTAATTTCTATTGTAATACTAATTTTCATTCACATTGTATTCTAGAAGCTCATCTTCTGCATTTCATATTTAGGTAATTGTTTTCATCACAGTTATTTGCAATAATTTGGGATGAAGTTTTCAAACTCTGAGGAGCAAAATAAAATAATTAAACATTTTACATTAAAAAAAAAAACGATACTGTTCATCCGCTAAAATAAACAATAATAATGAAAATATTATTACTGATTTTTTCCAACTTTCCACGAGTCATCTCTTTTCCCAACTTGAAACTGAACTATGAGAAAATGTGCTTAAATGGGCTTTACATCTCTGCCAGAACTGTTCAGTGAAAGTTTGACAGACATAACACTTTGAGCATGAAATAACTATAACTAGAACTGATAGACAGTATCATTACAGCACATGTATTATGAATGTATTTCCCAGGGGCACAAATGTACCAAAAATACTGTTACACAATAACCTACAAATGCATATTTCCAAAATTTATGAAAATTATAGTTCATAAGCAGTGGGAAATGCAGCTTCTGAGACTCATTGTAAGTAAGACCAACAAGTATTGCCACGGTCACAGAAAGTATAGCTCAGGCAAATATAGGGGAAATTATTCAAGCCAGTATTACACAACAGAAAATATACCCAGGAAAATCAATAGCAATTACTATAAATATTATACATATAAAGACTACGATTAGTGGTTAAGAAGTGACATAAAAATTGATAGATTTAATTAACACTTTGGAAAGCAAAATATCAAAGTCACAGCCAGATATCAAGGTGTTTTCCAGATGTCAGGCATTAGAAGCATGTGAAGCAAATGGTTAATCTGCTATAATATCATGCAATAAATTATGCAAGTGAATAAAACAACGGTTTACAAGAAATCTTTTTTTTTCTTCTTTTTTTTTTTTTTTAATTCATAGAAGTTGGTCATAAGTAACCTACCTTACAACTTCACTTTTACTATAGAAAAGATGAAGCATTATCAAGATGTTCAAGCATTATCAAGATGTTCATAGAGGAGATGCAGGAATACATGAATTTTGAGAGTGACTTTCTCAATCATTTCTTCACTAATAATAATGTAAATTATTTTTAAGTAATGATGACGATCAAAGGAGGTACATACATTTCTTCAGTGGTGATTATCACAGAAGCAGTCCACGTGCCTATGTTCACAATTACAAAAGAGATTTTTAAATTTTTTCATCTTACACAGGGTTATGTAACAATACTTTAGGATTCAGAATAAAAGAAAATTCTCTCCTAGCCCTGCCCAAAGCGAAAGGAAATGCAAAGCCTGATCTTTGCCTGTTGTGCAATTGACTGCATTGCCTGTGCTTTCCTCAACCCACCAGCTTGTTCTGCAGTGGGTTATACCTACAGTGCTCATGTGATGTAGAATAGAAGGGCAAGTACTGCATGTACTTCACCAGTCACCAACTTAAGGCCGCCTCCACATCACAGTTGACTTCACTGGTGTAGGATGAAACTCATAGTGAAAGAAACAGGACATGGCTAGAGACTAGGGAACACTAGCCCTGTGCTGTGTTTTGGTCTTGTGGTATTACAGGCACCTGAGAGTTAGGAGTGTTAAGCACAAAATAATGTGACAGCTAGGAGAGCATTAAAAAAGCTTTGAACCATTTTGCATTGCAGGCTTCTTTTGTGTGCATTTTGGATAGACCCAGAGAGCTGGCTCGGAGAACCTGAGTTTGGTTAACCTAGACCATAATTTTTAGAATTAATTACTGCACTTTGAGAATAAATAGAACAGTTCTATTATTTCAACTCCACATTTAAATACTATAAGTTTGTTTTCTGCATTATTTAGGAGTGTCTGTCCCAGTTACAGCTGACCAGCAGAGTACTGGCACCCTGGCAGTGAAGCACCATGCAATCTGAAATTTGGCTGGAGTATCTGACGTTTTGGTTTTCCTCCTCTACTTTCAAGATCTTCCCCTATTTCTTCAGTTTTCCTCACGCAATATCCAAACATTCCCCTGTTTATTTTTCATTTATATAATTTCTCAGTGGTTTTGCAAATATTAATTGCTCTGTGTAATGATTAAGAAATAGGAGATCAAGTTACATTACTGTCACTATTGCACAAATGAATAAAATTCAGACACACTACTCACTGAAGACATTGTGTATGGTATTTTGATAAAATGCAAGTGTCAGAACCAAAGAATGGTGCAATGGATGAAAATACGCAAAGGAAGACTAGTATAGCTGCAAAGACATGTAGACTGGGTACTTAAGATAATTCAAGATGACTAGTCCTATATACAATTCATTACTTTTTTTCCATCTAATACGTACATTTATACATTTGTAATGGCACTTCTCTCAGCACAGTTAGTTTACTAATTTTAATTAGGCCTGCTGAGACTATTTTTTCCAGGTTTTTCTGTTCTTTGGCAGGTTAAAAACACTTTTGAGATTCACCTCTGGGATAAGTTCTGATAGATATTTTTTCCAAATCTCATTTTCTGTATGCTTCTATGAATACCAGACACATATGAATGTATCAAAAGTAGTTTTAAGAGTTGCTTACAGATTGTGCCTTGGTCAAAAAAAAAACCTGTTTGGTTCTCCTCATACCCATGAGCTTTTCCTTCCTTTAGGGCATGGTTGTGAAAACAGAATGTTTATGGATGTAAAGTTGCAGGCTTGAGCTTTAAACCTTTAATTGTGAACTGCTAAACCAAACCAAGAGTTTGCCTGTAGGTCCCTGCCTGGTTTTAATTGAATAGTCTTATGCTGTGGTTGTCCTATTATAACCATTTCTGCTTTTACACTCAAGCATTTCTGCTGGTTGTTTGAGCGGGGTGAGGAACTAGATGTGCTTTGTTGGAAGCCTAATTTAATGTGATTATATTTCTGGGATGTCATGAAATTCAAAAAGAAAAAAATTGCAAAGTCCTGAAACTGGAATGAGCTAACCCACTGCAGTGGTGTAGTCTGGAGACTGACCATCTTTAATAGAAGCTCTGCTGAAAAGAATTGGGGTCTTGCTTGACACTATGCTCAATGTGAGCTGGCAGTGTGCTCTGGCATCAAAAAAGGTTAACAGCATCCTGGACTGAAATAGTAAGAGTCCTGCTACTGGTTATTCCCCTTTACTTGGCACATATTAGACAGCGTATGTAAACCTGCATCCAGTTTTTTATCCCCAAACACATGAAAGATGAAGATAGACCTTAACAAGTGTAATAGCAAGACACCACCAAGATAGTCAGGAGCTGAAGCAACTGTCCTGTAAGGAAAAGATGGAGGATTTGGGCTTGGGCAGCCTGCAGAAGAGATGTTTTAGGGAGTACCTAACAGAAGCCTGCCTGTGCCTGCTGTGAGATTAGAATAAGGGGCCAAGCTTTTCACTGAGCGCATAATGGTTGTAAACTGGATCAGGGAAGGTTCCAACTGGACTCAAGGGAAAAAAAAAAAAATTCTCTGAAGATAATTAAGCATTTCATTAGGTTATCAAGAGAAGTCATGGAATCCCTTTCCTGACATGTTTGCAAGACCCAACTGGACAAAACCCTAAGCAATGTGGTCTGAATTCAATGTCAAATCTGCTCTGAACAGGAGATTGGACCACAGCCCTTCCATGGACATTTCCAAGTTGAATGTTTCTAAATTAAAACACCACCAACAAATTCGGAGTCAGTTAGAAAAGAGGAAATAGATATCTCTTAAAATAATTGAAGAAAACATTGATTTTTCCATTTTTAAAAGCATGTTTTGGAAGAAGTCAAAATAGCATGACCTGAGAGCCAAGAGAGTTTTATGAAGATGAGAGGTTGATAAATAAACAGGCAAGAAATTACTAGGTTTTAGAGCATCACCCTGTTACCCAAATGCTATCTCATCACCGTAGCTAATCTGGGCCTCATGATGCCCCTCTGAAGTGTCCTACTGAAATGTCTTGTGTAGTACTATTCTTGTTCCTGTCATGACCCACCTTTTACCTATGCTTGCTTTTAAGTTTGGGGGACTTTGTCAATCTAAGAGACCTCCACACAGTAAGCACGCGGGGTCAGCTTTCTGTCCATGAGGATAGGTTAGTTTTGGCAGTTGATTCCTCCAAAGGCTTCTCTGTTGTGCCCTCCCTCTGTTGTTCCCAAATGAAACATATGGGGTAGGTTTTATCTGCACACAACTTTACTACACCTGTCCACAGTACATATCTGAGCTAGTCGATGTACCTTCCATGAATGTGTCTCATGATCAGTGGAAACAGGAAATTTAGAGATCTCCACTAACTTAATTTAGACTTCTAAATTAGAACAAGACAAATCACCATGCAGGTGTCTGCATTTGCCAGAGGGAAAATCCCTACGGTATTTGCATTGTGCTCATATGGGAACTGGGTCTTTCATCTCAGAAAGAATACAAAAGCATGGTAAATTGTGCTATGGCATCTATATAGCACTCTCGTGCACCTTATGGCTACTAGCAAGCTAAACCTAAATTAAATCAATGTGAAAGGGAAGGCGAAAGTATTCATAAGCATTCCCCCATACAGTCCCGTTCCTACCGAGGAGACACTGTGTCAGTTACCTCTTCAGTAACACTACACTGTGGAGCTGCTTCAGCATTCAGTCTGGTTCATGCTCTTATGACAAACAACAAATGGTCTTTTCAGCAAGTTTCCACTGTTCTTTGCTATGTCATTTGTGTTGGATTTTCCTGCCATAATTAAATATCATAATTAAATATGTTCTTTCCTTTTTTTAAATTAATTTATTGAATTTGTCTTTCCTGCAATATGGACAAATTAATTCAGCCATTGGCACATTTTCTTTTTCATTCCAACCTCGTCACTGAATTCTTACAAGTAGTGGTGAAAAAATAGGTAATTTCCTTCTGACTTCACCCCTCAAGGAATGTCACAAAGCATTGTGTAATTTGTATGCACCTTTCAGATGACAAACTATGAAAAATTTTATCAGTTTAAAAGTAAAAATGTCCCTCTATATTCCTTCAGTGGTCCACACTGTAAACTTTTCCTGAAAATTTTTCTCTCTTCTCCCACATGTATGTGCATTCCCTAAAAAAAAAAAAATAAAAAAAATTAAAAATTAGAAATGTTTCTACTGTTTTACAGAGTGTCAATTCTGGCTTTGGCCCAGAATTAGGATTGTTCTTACACATTATCTGAAATAACTATGGTTAAAATAAGATTTTTCATCACATGGTTAGGAAAACCATAACAGAAAAGGAATTTTTGAACTTTTTTTTTTTTATTAGGAAACTTTCTGGCTAAATTTATATGCTGTCAAAATATGGGACTATATTTCAGAAGACATAATGAAGAAGTTAAGAAGATATTTCCAAAAGAAAAAGATCACTGTAGGTGACAGCATGTCTCCATTAAGTAGGAAGTTGCATTTTATTGCAGTGAGATCCAGACTTTGCTCTTTTTTCTTGACATGCAAAAAAAAGTATGGAATATAGTCCCAAAATCTTGGGTGAAGTTGATATCTAATATTTATTTTTTTTTCTTTCTGTTTAGGCAACAGTCATTGCAGCATATGGAGGAATCTACAAGCCAAGGCACCTCACTTGACAGAAGAGGCCAATCTCCTTAGTACCTGCCTTCAGTCAACTAAGAAGGAGTCTCCCAAGAGGGTGACTGAGAATAGGAGTCCAGCTTAGTCTAGCTTAGCTCTCATAAAGTTAAGAAATATGAATACCAATTCACAACCTTTAATCTTAATGCATTGGTCTCTCTGTGGATTGTCTCCAATTTGCAATGGTGTAAACTGAAAGAGATAATTCATTAATACCTTCTTCAACATGGAAATGCACCATGGCAGAAGTTGAGCAGAATGCTGGGGCAGTTACAACCCACACCTCACCACAAACCACATTTCCTGAAGCACTGCACCAAATTCTTCCAGCCAAATACTAGTTGCGATGCTTTACATGTACATGCAACAGTAACGTGTTTCTTATTTAAGAAAGGGGAAAAGACAAAGTCAGTGGAATCTCTTACAACATTTTTTGGGCAACATCACCATCATAGATAACAAAGAATTGCCAGGTTATACCCATCTACTAAGACATCTCACTAATTCAAAGAAAAGGTCATCCTTCATTCTGAGAAAGCATTTCTGGGAATGTGCCACAGCTGGAAGCTATTACGCAGACCTTGGAAACGATTGTCAGCAGAATATCAGTTAAACAGGTACATGGTGATGGTTAGGGTTCATAGACCCATTGAGGCTAGCTTCAGTATCAGTAACATAGATTTTAGTGTTTCTTTGGGCTTGAAATCTGTTAAGATTTTTTTGAGATCTAACATCACCTATTTTGATGTACATGTTAAGGAAAAGCACAGGTATAATGAGATCTTCCAAAGATGTGACTGGAAAGATATCTAAAGGGATTAACATCAGATGATGGGGAGCCAATCTCCTAAAGTCTCTTTATCTGGTGCCTCACATCTGGGTCCC
Source organism: Actenoides hombroni (assembly GCA_024336885.1). Lineage (NCBI taxonomy): Eukaryota > Metazoa > Chordata > Aves > Coraciiformes > Alcedinidae > Actenoides > Actenoides hombroni. Next base: position 77,209,203 of record WUAM01000431.1, on the reverse strand, counting down.
ATCTGGTTTCTCCAGATGGTGATTTAGAGTAGACTTAACCTGTATGTTTGCAGTCATCTCTGTTCATCTCCATTGTCTAAAGTAGTGGCTTTAGGGAGACTAACTGCTTTAGGCGAGGTATAGATTGAATTAATACTCCTGTTTTCTTCACTGGAGAGACCAGCTTATCCACATCTTGTAAAGATTGTTAAAGGTGGGAAAGGCATTCACATAAAAAATCATTTTCATAGAAACTAATGGCAGACACTTCTGCTCAAAGTTGAAGGCTTGTCAGTTGAAAAGATCTTGGAAGATAAAGACATGAGTGTAATCATGGTCAGCCATAGAGTGGATCATACTATGATTGATCATTACTAGTTAATATTAAAACAAAAAAAATAAAAAAAAAGTGGCACTTCTGAGGAGGTTATCAGGCAATGTTTTTCCAAAGACAGAGTAGTGGTACAGGTCCACATAGGACCACACATACCTGTAATACAGTGGTACATTTTTGTTCAGGAATGCTGAACTTCTGCTAGAATAGATGCAGAAAAGGGCAACCAGACGTGGTAAATGAAGACATTTCCTTGCAATGGGAAACTCAAAATCCCTTCTTTGTTCAGTCCAGAAGAAGAAAGACCAAGCTGAGATATGATTTCCCTGAAGAAATACTCGTGAGAGAGAGAGAAGAATCATTTAGGGCAATGCTGGCAAAAGAACACTTGATCAGAAGTTGCCAAGTGTAAGTTTAGGCTAGTTAAATCAGAGTTTCTCTCAAAGGAATGAGTTTCAAAGGCAGGCTTGAAAATAAGAATGGGCAAAATTCCTAAGTAACTTTAATGCATATATAAGCAGGATATTCTGGTGTGGCTGCCTCCAGGAGTGAAGGACAGGACTTAATGACTCAGTCCTATGTTCCTGTCTGTGTCCTATTAATCTTCGGCTTTAAAAAAAGCAACAGCAAGAAAATACTGTAACTAGAAGCTAATCTGAAGCTAAAGATTTTTTCTCCATCAACAATGTGGGCTATAAATGTAACAACAAAATAGCTAAAGGACATGCTTGGTCAGGCTAAAACTATATTCCAACACCAACAGCAAACTGTTGCTCCGTGGAAGCCGGACCATGATATTTGACAGTTTTTAGTGGCCATAAAGATAAAAAAAAGCAACACCTGGGATACCTGTCAACATTTCAAGATAATCCCATGTACTTTTATATGTTCCCTGTCTCCACCTCTGCCACTCTACTCAAAACAAATTGCTTTCAATTAGGTAATGACTTTGTCCTGCTTCTCAGATGTGAATTCTCACAACAGGAGACCATAGAAAGACATAAATTTTTGTTCTTTTATTTATTTTTTTTTTAGCTTATAATTCAAGTTTTCTGAATATACTGAATATTCATCTGTATTATGGAGGATAATTATGAGAAAGCAGCTTTCTCTTTTAGGAATATGGAAGTTTATTGTCACTTATCTTTTTCAGACTGAAGGAAAAGTGTTCCATGTGACAACAACAGGTTGCAGATGAAGGGATGACAGCTCCATGGATCAACCACAGTGAATGAGCTCAGACTTAGCATAAAGGGTGAGCACCACTGAAGGGGTTAGTTCAGGGACCTCAGGCTGCGGCTCTACAAGGTGCTCAGGTGAGTGAGTCTGCATTTCAGTGGCCAAAGATGAAACCTTTCTGTTGGTAAAGCAGCATGGTCTGCTCCGTTGGTGAGGAATCACCAGCTAGAGCTCCTTTCTAGCAACTGACTGTTGAGGATAAACATGGCTGCACCAGGACGGGTCTGCATCATGAGGGAAGCTTGTCTGGCTTCTTTAGGAGAAGCTTTCCTGGAGACTTGCCAGAGATCTCAATCCCATATTCTCTGATCCAGTATAGACACTTGAGAACATGCTTAACTTCAAGCATATGAGTGGTCCTATGGACATCAATGGAGTTGCTAATGTGTCTAAAGTTAAATATGTATCAAGTGCTGTGCTGGAAAGGAGCCAAGGACTCAAAAACTTGCGGGATCAAGGTTTGGCTGAAGAACAGAGAGTAAAGAGGGAGACAAAAGCTAAGCGATACTGAGTTGCTCTCATGCCCTCTTGCGTCAGTCCTTCATGGAAGCAAGCCCTGGGATAAGACTCTTATTATAGTAAAAGTTAAAGGAATACCTGTACAGAAATCTTAAACACTAAGATACTGTAAACACTCTCATTTTACAGCCCTCAACGTCTTTTAGATGGTATTCCACGTTAAAGCAGATATAGTGATGTCACTGTAGGAAACCATTGCAAAAACATTGCAGCAACAGGCATCTCTCAACAGAGGCCTGGTTGACTCACTCTCACAGCTGCAGCAAAGTGGTCCAATGTGTTTCTGGAGAGCATTCTTGCTTGTGAAGTCTTTATTGGGACACTCTGACTGTAGGGGAATGCAGCCGCTTTTCATTTCTTGTGGCACTCAGAAAGTTTCATTGAATATTTCTGAGCTCTCAATGTCTTCCAAAACACATGCTGAATTTCCTGGCTCTCTTCCTTAAAATCTGGTCTGGGTTTCTACCCCCGCCCCCTCTCAGGTTACCTTATGTGCACATAAATTTACCAAACAAAAATAAAATAAGAAAGCATTCTGATGTTTCAAAATTGATTTTTATCTGTTTTTACAAACTTTGTGATTTTTTATATGCCATCCCTTTTATGTTTAAATTATTTGAATTCTGAATTTATCACTGGAATCCAGCAAAGTTAAAATAAAAACATTTGTTCTTTTGCTATTAGCAATGCAACACTGCCAACTAGAGGCATTGGGAATAATAAAATTCTTGTATTATGAACCACATCAATAAACTTAAAGGCTTGTATAGCTATAAATACTGAAATAAATACTGAAAGATCATATTTGCTCTACAGAAATCCTACCCAAATCCTCCAACTATGGTGGTGTTTGCATTTAATTTTCTTTAGAATCTGATGCTTCAGTAAGTCACTTATGGAACCCAAACAACACATCATATCATCCAGAAACTCAAATATAATCAGGTAAGACCTCAAATTACTTCAGGTTCCACAAAGTGTTACTGAGCCATTCTAACAGCTTTTGGAAATACACCTCCACAAAGACTTCACAAGTATTAAAAAAATTTAAAATGTGTAACTTTGAGGCAAAAAAAAATCTTATATATCATTTTCTCAACCTACAATTTAAATAAGGCTTCATAATCTATCAGAGTAAAGAAAGTATAGTCTATTTAGGTGAGCTAAAAACCAATTTCTGTAAGTTCTCAGCTCTGTGAGATAGTGTACACTTTGAGGAGGAAGGTATTTGTCCTACAGCTGAAGCAGTAAGATTGAAAAATACAGAAAACATGCATGTGAGCATAGAAGCTTAGCTACTGCCTGCTGCATGTGATTCCCTGATGTGTACATCCTTGCTAGATTACTATATGAAAAGAGACACAACACAAAGATGTCGATATTCATGCAGCATGCACAGAGCGGAACTGCCTGGGACCCACTTTGCTGTCCCTGCCCTCTTCCCTGCCATGCCCATGATGGTAGGGCAGAGCAGCATGCAGCTCCCCTGTATCTGGCAAGAGGGAGCTGGAGCAAAGGAGGAAGGGGACCTTTTGCATGTCCTCCTGCCAGCCAAGGTCCAACAAAGCCTTGGGAAAAGGCTCATTCCAGCTGCCTCCCCATCCTTCCTCTGTCATATGACCAAATCAAATGCAACCCTGTGGGTAGGAAGAGTCTGCTGTCAGGGAGAAAACCACAAGACCTGAGGATGCACCATACTGCCAGGGTTCTCTGCTGTGCTCCAGATTTACAGAGTGCAGAACATACAACTCTCACATTTTCTAATTAGGGACTGTAAACTGAAAACATCTTGGGGACCTGTATCTGTACAAGGTCCCTTTGGAAAGATGTTTCCAAGGGAATCTTCTGAGATGGCAAAAAGCAGGCAGTTGGCAACCCTTTGTGCTCCTTCACAGCAGTCAGAATCTGCCCAGCCCCAGGGCAGGGAGTGTAACCATCCTCCTGGTTGGCAATGCATGCACCAGAAACTTTAAAGGCCAGAACAGCTGTCCTGGTTTGAGTGAGAACAGAACTAATTCTGTTCAGTAATTTTACTTTTCAGCTCAGTTCTTTTAATTAACTGC